>VWYE01028408.1:1615945-1662150 GCA_013398995.1 Alaudala cheleensis
GTTGTTTTGATTATCAATATAATGTACTGGAATCCAAAATTACTTTAACTTGCTTTTTAGTTTCTAACCTGCGTGTCATTTTGAAATTGCCCTTATGGAAAATGCACATACTAAAGCTGTAGTTCACACCATCTTGTTCCTTCTCTAAAAGGAGTATATGGTAAGTGAGAAGAGAAATAGTAGTATATTACTCATATATTAGCCTTTACTCTGTAGATGCAAATTTTATATCCTTACAGCATTTAAGATTAGGATGTAATCTGCAGAATAGTGGACAAGCAGTAAGTACTGATGTGATACATGCCACTTGAAACATTACTAATACTCCAACAGAAACTGAAGTTAACTTGTATAGCTTGTATAACTTATACATATACACATCTTTTTGCTCGCAATACATATTTTCCATACATACATAGTGCCAGCATGGTCTGCTACTTTACTTTTGTTTGTGCCTCGCTACTTTTTATATAATTTTTAATATAGTAGGAATGAGTGGTTTGGATAATCTTAAATTTTTGTTAGCATGTGAGTTTTCCATTTCTGCCTTGGTTGTACTCTTCAAACCTCGCCTCTAGTGCCTGGCCCATTACTGTTGGCCTAAGAGAGAGCTTGGTGTTTGAACTTCTTGGTAAAGCTTTATTGCTTCCAACATTGCGATTCTGAAGCACATAGGAGAAGAGGTTCATATCTCTGCCTTCAGTTTCTGTCACCACTGAACCCTGTGAGAGTCCTGTCACTGACTTTACTGATACAATACCATGCTCGAATCTGTACATGCATACACATAACAAGATTTCTACAGTTTATATGCTTCATCATCATCTTTGTAGAATCAGCTGTTAAACTTTCCTTTTTCAGAAAAACCAAACAAACAAATAGCCACAGCCCCCCAAGCTTACTATTCTGTGGTAGCTCAAAAAGTTCCCTTTTTTTACTAAGATTTTATATTGCAATCTTTTGAAGATCTTTGAAGTGAGGCTCATGTCACCAGGAGGATCCTGAGCAATCTACTTTTCCCACTGTTCACATTTGCTATTCCTAAGCATTTTTTGAACCTACCCAGATTTAGTAAAATCTTGATGGCCTCAAGTCTGTCCCAGTCATGGGAATCAAAACAAAAACCCAACAACTTGCTTGCAGATCCTTGCATGTCTTGCCTACAGTATGCAACAGCTATTGAAGCAGGTTTGAAGCCTGATGAGGTTTTGGTGATATTCAAATATTTCTTCCAGCTGCCTTGCAGTTCCCCAAATAACTAAATGGAAACTGTTTTACTGAGAAAAATCTAGCATAAAATGGTGCCATATTGATATAAATACTCATCATGTGTGTATTTTTTCCAAAATCTGGGATAAAATAGAAAATTGTATTACCACAGAACTCTGGAACAATGACTCTGATATTCATAGCCATACTCAAAAGATATATGGTGAAAAATTTAACATGAATTCCAATACCAAATTTGATCCAAATCTGAGCATCCAGCTCAGATTATCCTTTTTTATCAATTCTTTTCTATCAATGATTTGAGAAGTGCAGGAATCTCTGTAATAGATAAAGTTTCAAGATTTTCTGTGTGGGCAAGTCATTTTCTAACTTCATGCAGCTACCTGATGTTCCAAATTGAGCCGTAGCTTTAATTAAGAAAAAAAAAAAAAGGTAAATCTCTTCTGCTTCTTACAATTCTCCCCATTCCAGCTCCTAGTAGAACTCTTTCAAGTTGTCATAAAGTAAGTTTATTCCCTGTGCCTTCTCCCCAAAATATGGTTGGTAACAACCTCTGGACTGAGCTTAACACTCTTCTCATGACCAAATGACCACCCTAGCAAGTCCTTAGTTATGTCCTCTGCTCCATGCTGGTTTCTTGCTTGGATAATATGGAGTGTAGTGCACAGTTAAAAAGAGCTTTCATGATGGCCCCTACAGAATACTCACAACAATTCAGTGCTGGCTTCTTTGCTAGGCCTTGTCAGCATGAGTATGTGCGAACTGTTGAGCTGTCTAACCTCTGCAGTCGTGATGAAGCAACTGCAAATTGGGAAGGAAAAAAGAAAAAGGAAACAAACCAGAACCTCTTTAGAATCATCAGTAAAATATATCAGTCTGTTTATACTGGAAGGGTGGCTGTTAAATTGCTCTGTGGCTTTCTCTAATGTGATCTGGGCATGGTCTAGATCAAAACTCAACTTCTTCATGGCTGATGTACTGTTGGAATCTGTCTAAAGTGAATACAGTTTGAAACTCAGTTTTGTCTTTATTTTGCTGTAAGTCCTAATGCTCTTACCTATCATGCTGTTTAAATACTATTGTGTTCATACTGCTGGGAGATAGGAAGCCAAATCCTGGATGAAGATACAGGTCTTCAAAATTACTTCCCTTTAAGTCTACTGAGTTCAATATACTCTGCTCAAGAATAAACTGTCTGGAAGAACTCAAGTAAATCACTAAATCTGCCTTAGGCCTTAGTTCCACATCTGTAAAATGGGAATATCATCTTCTACATCATAGCATGACTAGAACATGAAATCCATTAAAGTTTATAAGGTTCTTCTATACTATAGTAATGTGGGCTATGGAAATGCCGTGGAAGCTAGGAGTCAGTGTAATTCAGTGATGCAATCAGTAAATTACTCCATCTGTAACTGCAACTACAAAGTACTGTTTTTAAAGGTAAGAAACTTTAATGGAATTTAGATGGCTTTAATGGAATTTAGGTGGCAATGCTGTCATACCAAGTTCATTATCAAGTTATAGGATGTGATTTCTACAAGTCAGTGTATTAAACTACTTTGAGGTAAGTCTATTTGTAGACCTAAAACCTGTCATGATGAAATAAATAAGAGTATTTTAAATGAGACAATCTGCGTCCTAATATTTCTCAGAACTTCAGGCAGGTATACTTGACTTTATCTTCCATATACCAGAAGGAATAGCTGTAATGGAATTTCTTTCCTCTGCCTGTTCTCTTACAACATTTTTTAAATTTTACTTACTTTTTAATTATGATCTGCTTGTTAATTTTCCACTCATTTCTGAGTTAGCGCATCTTTTGGAAATCAAAAGATTTCCAGAGAAAATTAAGACTGATATATAGTAACTCAATTAGCACCTGAATTTCAGCATTTGCTAACTACTAATCTGCTAGTGATTGTTAGCAGCTTCAGTTATTTGATGTTTAAGGCTAGGCTATTTAGTTTGAAAGTGAGATAAGAAAATAAAGTGATAGCCCTTTCTATTTGCATTCTCTAAAACACACTCTACCTGTTAGAGAGGCTAATAGGATGAAAAAATTGTCTTTTTTTTTTTTTTTTAATACTGTCAGTCTGAAAAAATGGATACTATGCCAAGTCAGTGCTTTTCCATTCCCTAACTCAACTCTCCCAGACTGGGTTCATCCTAGTTAAATGAACACAACTGTTGTGGTGTGAGACAAGACATGCACTGAAAGCCAACTTGGCATGCTAGGAGAAGCCTCACGGTCTCCAAGGGGAAGAGCAGAAAGGAGCTCGTACCGTCGCTCGGCATCTTGCGTGACTGGCCCGAGGTGGTGGTGAGGCGGAAGCCGGCCGGCAGCGTCTCGGACGCGCCGGGCATCATGCTGATGCCATGCACCTCGCGCGGGGGGAACTGCCGCCGCCACGACGGGCCGCGCCGGAAGTTCTTGTCGTCGCTCTGCCAACACACAGGTGGATTGGGTGAAGCAGAATGGAACCTTAGAGTGGCTGTCCTGCTGTGTGCTATCTCTACCACTGCCAAATGTACTCCATAACAACTACCCTGCTCTGTCACACTGCTTCCAGTCACTGAAATGCTTCTAAAAGTAAAAGCTTTAGAAATATTAAATGCTAGGGTGGAAATCTCTTCTTAAATCTTTGGCTCGATAAAGTCAAGGGGCTTAAGTATCAGCTAAAGTAGAACTTTCTTAAACAGTGACAGAAAATGGTTTGTTATTGCATTAGGAGGCTTACATAAAGTACTAAAAAGAATTAAACACTCATGTGCATGCACAGAATTCACAGGCATCTGACATTTTCAGCAAATCCTTAAAAGTTTTATTTCTCCTCATGTGCAGAAGTCCAAGACTTAAACATTCTTTGCACTGGACTCTTATCTTAAGATAAATAATTTCCATAGTTGGATTTGAGATTCCTCTTCCTTGATAACTGCCTCTATTCACACTCTGTTAATATTGATTAACTTTGAAGAACTTTGAAGAAGAAAAGCAATAAAGGGCAAACTGAAAACCTACTTTTTTTCTTTCTTTTTAAAAAAGGTGTAAGTGTCCTAAAAATAGACCGCACAGGCATCCCACCCACACTCATCCCCCACCACCTGCTCTGGACAGCAAAACTTCCACTCCATTCTGCATATTTCCTCTCTAGAAAATTTTCATCTTAAGGTAAGAGTGCAGTGTCAAATTTAGCATCTGAGATGACACAAATATGTAGCCAAACTGAGGTTACTCTAAAAACCTTGATGGGTATTCCTAATTTTTTTTTAAGCTGTAACTGACTCTTTTTAACAATGTGAAAATTAACATGTCTTCATGCATTCAATTTAATTTTAATGTTTTATTGTGATATTTTATAAATACTGAAAATAAAATTAATTACTTCCTCAAGTCGTCTTTCAGTTCCTAGTGCTAAAAGGTTGTTGTATTCTCTCTCAAGGATCTGCCGTGCCTAGAGATACCAAAGTAAACAATTAAAATGGTTGAAGATGAATAAAAAGTAATAATGGGTACAGATTAACCAGAAGTAGCATAAGCAAACTTGCCTGTGTGTTTTGTGTTGGTATCTGTAATAATAAAGCTAAACTGCTGTAGTCAAAGTTTTCATCCAGTGCTATAAGTGAACCATGTACACCACTTTCTAGAATGTTATTTGCATATTCCCGGAGGCCAATGGCTTGTATCCAGCGTATGACTCGGTCATTGCTCCATACCAGCACATCTGTAAGGACAGAACACCAGGTCAGTCTCCTGATACTGATGACTTCCAAATTGTACAGGTGCATGTGTGTAGCTGTGCATGCACTGTGGATGTCTTACTGCTTTATTTCATACATGAGGGATGCCAGCACTGTTCATATAGCTTTAGCACCTCCTATTCACTCAACATGATTATCTTCAAGTAATAATGTTTCCAAATCTGCTTTCAGAGGGTTTCTCCATAATACAAGTCCTCCCACTTCCTATATATACCTTTTCAGTTTGTAGGCAAGATTTTACAATGCAAAGGCACAGGAGAAATATCCATTCCTGAAGGCTTCACTTAAGAGTTTTGTGTTAAACATTTTGGGAGTTGTGTCAGCACCTATCAAATACTAACATGTCATAAAGTTAAATATTAGTTCACAATTTTAGAGACAAACTATTTCTAGTGCAGAAAGCTGATAGAGTTGTTAAGGTCCATACCAATTATGAAGCTGAGGCAACCAAATTATCTAGGAAACCATTTTTGAGGATTTGGCTGTTCTGAAAAAGTATCCTACCCTGCCTGTAAGATTATAAAACTGTTACTTTACTGATCTTTATAGTTGTAAATTTAACAGACACAGTACTGAGTTTTCTGTACTAAGTGATGATGCTTATTCCTGAACCTTTGCAAGTCTAGCTGCTGTGGCTGTTCTGGGAGCAGGATTTCCCCATTGCCTGGGTGAGAGCATTTTGCTTTTGGGGGATAAGATTAGCTGGAACACGGTGGCAGGCAGAGACCACATTCCACCTGAGACCATGAATAACTGGCCAAGGTATGACAAGGTGAAGGAGGCTATGAATTATTACCCTTGTCCTAACAGGAACCAGCACTGAAGCCACACCAGAATTTGAGACCAATACCAAGTTCCCTATGTCAGTCTCCAGCTAGACCCACTTGGGCTGACTGGCACTGATGCCTGCACATCCAAGGCAAAGTCTTTGCATCTGCCTTGAGCAAATGCACCCTGTCTCTGTAGCCCTTCAACTTTTTTTTTTTAGCCTTTCTAATCAGCATTGTGCTTGAGAAGTGCTAACTGCTGTATTCACTAGAGCTGGAAAACCTCAAAGGAATCAAAGGATTCATTTCTGATAGGTGGAAAAAAACCCAGCCACCCTAATTGTTATATATAAAAAGAACCATGCAGTGAGCCTGCAACTACTCTAGAGAGGTTCACACATGAAAAAAAAAAATCTTCAGGATCAGCTGTGAAATCTTCTAATAAGACCAGCATTGTTAGGAACTATTCTTATGTACCAATCAATTTGCCTCAGTGGTCACCCTCCAAGCAGCATTTTCTATGATACGTTCTGACGTGAGAAATCAAAGGCTAAGGTTTTCAAAAGCTGGAGCATAGTGTTAGGGTCCAGAGTGCTCCCATTTTTTAGTGCTGGCCCCAGCACATCCCACTGAGCTGCACAATGTTTGGCCTTCTGCTTCTGAGCCTGAAATTCCCAAAATTCAATTTAGCAAATGTATGTGTCAAACCACCATTCAGAATTGCAGCCCCAGTTTAGCAAAGTACTTAACTGTGCCTAATTTAAGGAGATAGGATTTTTTTCTGGAGAAGGATAGACGCGTATTAGTTTTGCTTAAAGTACATGCTTAAATGCATTGCTAAAATGGCATGACAATGGGTTCACAGTGCCAAGCTTCAAAAGAAGAAACATTCCCAGTATTCATTTCGAGGAACTATCACCTTTTATTTCATGCTGACTCATTTCTCTTCGCTTTTCCAGTTCTTTTCTATCATAATTCAACCTCTTTAAACACATGATTCCATATTGCAAGCTTGTTCTGTTATTTAAAGAGAAACATTTACAGAGTTAATAAAGATATTTTGAAGATGGGAACATATGTAGGATGTATTTCCTGCACATCACATGAGGAGTTTCATAGTGCCCATGTAGAAAATCTTGAGAACAGAGGGGAGAGCAAATCCAATAAAAAAACTCCACAGACTTCAGGTATGAAATGGAAAAAACCAAAATGAGAATGTTGGAATAACTATTTTAGCATAAGAAACCCAAAGCATTAGAACTAGTATTTAGAAAAGGTCAGCCCTTGTGAGCCGTGAAATGTTTTGTCAAATCAGGCTTTAAAAAAGTGACAAATCAGACAGTATATTAAAAAGAAATCCACTTGTTGTCACATAAACCTCATTCTCCCTAAAGTTTAAATGCCTTTATTTCCATATTTCCAATTTAGCTTCCTAGCTATATCCCTAGGTAACCCAACAACTGTCAAATTGCTTGCACTGTTAACAGCTTTTATGTGCTACACACAATAGCTTTTCATTATTATGAGATCTCAGGGCTTTGAAGCTTAGTCTAACACTTTCTGATACTTCACACCACTTAAATTATTACTGTTTTTGTATTGTCAAGAGTCTATTGATACATTAAAAAATTCATCTGTACCAGTATCTTGGTGTTGAGAGACATAATTGCAATGTGGTTGCTATTACTAAAGGAATCTCTCTCAGTTCAGATTTCTAGCAGTCAGGCCTCTCTTTTCTGCATGTTTTTCCACACCAAAAAACAGAAAGTGTTTTTATTCTGTGCAGCACTGACCACTGGAGCAGACACATAAGCATTTTTGTAGGTGTAGTCTTTATGCCAACATACCGATGAAAACTATCCACCATTTTTAGGTGCACACGCAGATCTTTCTTAGTCAGGTGGTCCAACATCCTCGCATCCACCAGGCATTCCATGAAGTAACTTCTGTACTGAGGTAAACCCAGGCTGGGGAGCCATTCATTACCTATCCATTCATGGTTCATGTCACCATAAGCCAGGGTCTACAGAGAGAAGATAACAGACAGGGGGAATCAATTCTTGACTTTGTTCAAGACTGCAGCACAGACTGAAAACAAATATGCCTAAAAGAATTATGTTTAAAAAAAATTATGTCTAAAAATTTAGTAATTCTCGTCTTGCTTTGTTTTAAAATTGGAAGATAAAGCCACTCTGAGATATTTGTTATGGATGCCAGTTTTACCTGCTGTATCTTGTTTTCTTATGCCAGTTCTAAGGAATTTTTTTCAATTTTGAGTTTTAAATGCAAGCAAACTTTTTACAAAATCAAAACATGTGTTTCATAATCCTACTGGCTTTCAATTGACCTTCTAGAATATTTATGCCACAAACCCTAAACTTTGAACTGGTAATACAAACATGGCTCCACGGAATCCACTGCGTCTTGTTATTCTTTGTGGGGAAAAGGATTTCATAAATAGGATCTAATGACACTTCATAGGTACACACCTGAAGTCCTTTAGAAACTAAAAGTTAATTTCAGTTGTTTGGCACTCAAGCTTACATTTAAATGAGATATTTTCAGCTGTGAACAGTTTAAACCTAAATCCATCAAATATAGAGCTCAAGAAATTAATCAAGACATGAGCAAACCATGTTTCTCCTGGAAACTAGTACTCAGGCTTCATTGTTCAGCTAAAATCTCACTAGGGTGAGGAATGGACTATATGAAAAAAACAGCGTATTGAGCTGTTTTTATATGAGTTGCCCTATTAAGATGCAAAATAGATTTTCACATCTCATGGTTGTGAATTATTTTGTATTACAAAACAGAACAGAGAACTAATAAATTGCAAGATTTTCACTTACTCAACAGGATCATGCTCAGGATCATATTCAAGCCTATCTCTTTGGTTTTTTTAATGTGATAAACAAACAAGTAACACAATTAAAGCTGGATGGATATATTATCTGTGAGGGAAAATATACTCTCCTTATGTCTCACTCTTGTGATATTTAAGAGAAAAGAAATGTTATCAGTAAAGACAGCAAGATGTAAGTGTGCATTTATTAGAGAGAAAAAAAATTTAAATGTAGCTAATTGAGAGTTCTAACTAAATTATACAATACTATTTGTATTGATACTTGGATGTGACTTATACAATTGTTCTAAAAAACCATTCGGTGTAGTTTTATAAAAGTTAGCTGTCAAATTCATGGCATATTTAATTGTCCTATTCTGAAAAATGAGGAAAATACTTACTCTCTGAAACTCGTAACTCAGTTTTAGATGAGAGATAAAATATGTCTGTGGAATGTAGTAATTTTTTTTATGAAAAAAATTCACAACTCTTGTACCTCTTTCTGCTTTACCCTACAAAACTGTTGGGAGTATATTCTCTTTGAGAAGAACTCTAAGACATGTAAATCATAATTCAATCATTGAGATACTGTCACAACATTATATTGCACTATGCATATTGATACACCCAAATTGCAATATTATTAACTTTCAGCTTAAAAAAGTAATGTGAAAGATCATACCTGAGCCCAACTGCCTTCTTCAGATTCTTTCTGTATTATCAGCAGGAAGCAATTAGTAAAGCAGGTAAAAAGACAATAAAAATTAGTTATAAAAAGATGTGATTTTCAGATGCATGTTAAAGAAAATATACACATAATATGCAATAAAGTAACTGTGGCCAGTGATAATGTCCTGTGCTAAGCTACCTGGAAAATTATAAGACCAAAACCATAAAATGTAGCTGAGTTTTCAAGATAGAAAATCATAACATTTTGGTGAAATTTTACAGCATTATTTAAACAGTCTTCACAGTCTCACAATTAAAACACAAACATTTACTTAAAAATTTGGGCATTAGTGCTGTAGTTTTTTGTTTCTAGTTTGATTTTGAAACATGCACAATAAAAAGCTGTCTTCTTGAGAATGTATTGTAAAGGAGCTTTTTATATAACATTTTTAATGGAAAAATTATATTTTCCTGGTTTACCAGTTAAACAGGGAGATTAATATAAACAGGATCAACTATACTTCTTGTCAGTTCAGTGCTGTTATATTTGCATTCATCTTTACCAACAATTATAAAACTGTAAATGAGCTCAGTTTAAAAAAAATAGTGATGAGAATTGACTTCCTAACTGCTGATGAGAACACTTTTAATACTATAAGAAGCACAAACTTTGAAGAAATAATTCCTTATTGCATCAAAAGTTAGCTCCAGTACCTCTCCCACCATTTATGGATTGGGCTGACTCTAAAGTTTGCCAAACTGAAGATCTTTTTTTTCAGAGATCTCCCTGGAACATTGTATCATGTTATATAAGCACCTTTATGGAGCTGGTATGATATAATGCTAACAGCCAAAACTTAAAATAACATATATTCCAAATTAAAAAAAAAAGTAATTCTTATTTTAGTGCTAAGGGAGAGGTCTGACAAAAATCAATAAATAAATGACACTCTCCATGCACCTGAAATCAAAGAGCATGAATACCCAAGTATGGACAGGAAAGACTCAGCATTAATGCAAACATGCAGTTGTGCAATGCACCATCCTCAGACCCTTTCTTATTTATTTCTATGTCAGCAAATACACAACACCTTTCAGAAGAGGGGGGAGTAGATTACAGGGGAAATATTGCACCTGCAACCATGACAATTTCATTTCATTAAATCAGGTTTCTCAGTGGCACTGAAACTATTGTATACTCTAAATGTCCAATACTGGTTTTAGGGTCACAAATTTTTGTGATGGAAATACCATTGGAAACTTTTTGCTGAAAGATTGTGTAACTGTTCTTAAAATTCAATTTCATTACTCCCTGCAACTTTCTAATGTCATTCTTTGGGAAGCATCATACAGAAGATATGGCATCTGTGTTAAAGCAGGAAGAGGCCTATTCTCTTTTGAGCATTGAAACCATTGTAAGTGGAAGTGGAATAACTAACCGTTTTAGCTGGAGCAGCAAGGTTTTCCATTTCTTCATGTGTCACCCAGACATTGCCTGAGGGCTACAGACAAGGCCCACAGGAAGGCAGGTGGAATCCACATTAGGTAAGCAGTGGTAAAGAAGAAAGGCAGCACCACTGTAAGTTAACAGCGCATCACCATCAGCACAAGCACGTTCTTGCCTCTACCGAGCTGCAACTAGAGACAACTTTAGACAACTTGGTTTGTATCTTTCATTAGCGGCTTCTGAGCAGATGTGATGGAGGATTACAACTAGAACTGATGGATGAAATCCGGCAGAGCACTGCCACAAAGGAGAGAATAATAATTAAAGCTGCATTTCATAAACAACTGGAAAATGCAACCTTCAGCTCGCAGCTCTGTGCAGAGGTAAGCTGCAGCTCCCAAAGATTTTCCAGCCTAAATATTCTGCACAAATCACAAGTTCATATTGTAATCTAAATAATGAATACTTCTACTATGTTTCTCTAAATCAAAAATGTCAAGATAATTCACTTCTAAAATGATTTGTCCTCATCCTATTGTTTTTCATCAAATGATTACTAGGACAATGAGGAGAGTCAGGGAGGGAGCATTGGATGTGTGCTATGTTTTCTGGAGACCTGAGATAAATCAACTCCTTTCCTGAGAAAGAGGGGAAGCAGAAAGACTGGCAACTCAGAAATGCACGTTCCAGGGTAGGGCAGCTTTGTGTGCAGGTTACTCAAGCAGAATTAAAAAAACAAGGCAAAAGTATTCCCAATGTTGGGAATGCTAGCTTGAACATAATATTCTCCCACTTCATAAGTATAAATACTTTTATGCTTTGAAATAGCCTCTTATGCTTTTAAAAATCAAAATTAATTTTCTGTAGTAATTCCAACATCACATTGAATCTTTACTTCTTCACTTTAGTAAGATCCATTAGAATTCATAATATTACCATGGTAATGACAAACAAAACTGTTTTCAGGGGAGAAAGTCTCAGACAGTGAAGTACAATATTTAAAGACACGAGCAGCATGACAATAAAAGAGCAATCAGTAGCAAGATTAGTGCTGTTGCCCAGTTGCTTGTAGTTCAGTGGATCCGGTACCTCACAAAGGTATCTGAATTCTAATTTCCATCAACAGATTTTCCATAAATTTAATGAAGACAACATATTAAAAAATATAAATATTATTAAAATTATTGTTATTATTATTTTTATTGCCTTGCTAGTAGAAATCTGAGCTACACTACTTGAGTAGTAGTCTTTGTCCTTCACATCAAGCCTCTTTTTTGTTAGTTTCCATTGCTTCTTTCATCACCATTGCCATCAGCATATCTAAGCACTGAAAACTTCCTTTTGTTTCTTTTTGTCCTCATCAGTTTGGCCTATTTTTCCTGCTTTTTACATATAGCACATTCATGCTTACTCTCCCCTGATCCATTTCCTTGCCCCGTTCAGACATACACCGCTGTGTATCTTTACTTCCTTCCCTCCTCTCTGCCACCACTTTCTCTTCCTTCCTCACTGAACGCGCAGGCTCCACTTCTTTCCAAATGCTCCACTTATCCAATCACTGCTTCTCTTAAAAGCATGAAGAACCTAAAGTCAGCTGACTTATATTAGATAACATTTGAAAGGGTGCAAAAAGGGAGAATAGGAAAGACTCAAAAGAACCTATTCCTACATAACCTCTCTCAACACCTGCCTCCCCTCCACCCCAAAAAGAGAAATAAAGATAACAAACAAACAAAAAAGAGAAACGCAATCTGATTAGGCTGGTACAGATGATTTGATGGAAGAGAAAGGCAAAAATAAAGGCAAAATTACAAAAAAGATGCTCCATACTGATTTGGATAACATCAAGGATAATTACAACAATGACTTAAAAAAATAATATCTGATAAAAGAAAAAACATCAGCAATCAACAATCAAGCAAGTGATGAACAGGTAGTTCTGAGTCTTTATTAGACAGTTCTCACTGATTGTGAAGTGTGTGTTATAGAGCCACTCTGGTCCTACAACAGTTTTTCTGCAGACTCCTGTAGGGTGAAGTGGGGAAGAAAAAGTTAGCTGAACAGGACTCACTGTTCTGGATGTTGGAGGTGCTGATGGACTTGTCAGTGATACCATCTCCTGGATTGCTAATCGGAGTTTGAGGCGATGCAGAGGATTGCTGATTCCAATTTCCCTTTGGATCTCAGTATCAGACAAAGCTGACATGATGGCTCCACTCTTCACGTTGGCACGGCAGGCAGCCACGTACCAGGCTGGCATCCCCAGCCAGAGCTGTCAAGAGAAAGGACATTTCATCCAAAGCACTGCTTCATTTCTCCAATGAAATTGCAATCATAGAATATCCTGAGTTGGAAGGGACCCATTGGCATAATCAAGTCCAACTCCTGGCTCTGCACAGCCTCAATGGTCACATCATGTGCCAAGAGCATTGTCCAAAAGCTTCTTAAACTCTGTCAGACTTGGTGTCATGACCACTAGTAATCAATTAATTAATGACCAATATTGAATAATTAATTGTCAGGACACCTATCAGTCTGAATAAGCATGGTAACAAACACAAATGAATATGAATATCATAGTCTTTAATAAAACAAAAGAGTTTCAGAACCTTTGAAATTGCTATGATTTCATGTGAATTCTTTTCACTTTTACTGTAATCAGAACTTTAAAGCAAGGCATTATGAATTATTTTTAAAGCTGCCTCCATCCCCATGGCTATTCCTTTCCCAGGTTTTTAATGACCAAGTACTGGCCCAAGTCAGTGTTACTGCCTATCTGATAATCTTATGTACAGAAAACCATCTAGGAGGAATTAAGTAATTTTTTCACTTTTGTACTAAAATGGCTTTCTCTTTTTTAACATGGTGTACTCCAGGGGCACAATACTACATTTTTCAGCTTTTATTTTCTGAGTAAAAATTAACCAAGCCCAGTTCAAATAATCAACCGGTCAGGGACAGACTTTACTGTAAATTTAGGAACAGTCTGGTATGGTGTCATCTAGGAATACTGGTTAGAAGGTGCAGCAAAATGTGAGCACAATTCCATCACCTGTGGATGTAGAAGAGATGAACTTATATGCTTTTCCTCTCTTTATGTTAGTCTTACTTGCCCAGGCCAGCAACAGCCCCTACCTTCACCACTTATTCTTTCCTTGTAAGAGGACTTACTGAGTGTGAATTATTTTTGTTTTTCTCAGCTTTCTCATTTTATTCTGCCTCATTAATATGACTGCCAGTGTCTACAGCTCTTTTTTCCCAAAGGAGGTAATTTCATATCAGGGATACATACATGTGAGGGTTTTAATCATGGTATGAAGTACATTATGCTTAGCAAAGCCTGTGAGAAGAACACAAGCAGTGAATGCCATAATCACTGCTATTTTAGGGATAACATAATGGAAAACAAAGACCTAAGTAGGTGCATCTCAAATAGGCCATCAGAATTAGCAAATTCCATTGGTTGTCTTTTCTTTTTTCCTCTTAATAATGGCTGACTAAAAGAGGACACAAGATCAAGGAAATGAGGAAATTCACAAAAAAATCTGGAAAGCAGTGATGAATTGAAAGGATTTTCATCTTTTCATTTTTCATTTGACAAAGTGGGGGGAAGAGGTTTATACTTTATCTGGGAAATATTTCCATAAAAGACAGATGTTAAGTCACTTTTATGTCACAGGGAAAACAGACTTGACTGTCAGGTTGCAAAAGGCTCAGTCTGGCTTTGAGTCCTGAAGTATCACAGAGGTTGAGAAATGACTGCACTGTGTTTGAATAATCCTTCCCATTGATGGGATTAGGCACTACCCTCTATCCAATGCTAGTCTGAACCTTAAAAACATTATCAGATTCCAACAAACAGTCACAAAATACAAAGTTTCATGAAAGAAAAAAAAAAGAAAAGCAAAAATTATGTTGATAACACCCAGCTGCACTTATACAGCCATGAGAAAACCATGTATAGCTTTAAAATGTATTTCATCGTATTTCATCACCTCATTTATTTTGACATTAATTTTTTACACATACACACTTGAAAAGCAGAAAAGCATAAACACTGGGAGTTATTCACCCTGCAGAAATAGATAGTTTGTTGCTCATTAGGTAAATTATTTCTTTAACAAAACAAGTAAATTCTACAAAATAGCTGTCTAGCAGAAAATGATGTTAGATGAACAGTCTCTAAAAAGAGAACAGAAATCATTCTAGACAGAGAACTCAGATATCAAGATTGATATACTTTTTTAGAATTAATCAAGAAAACACAAAATTCTTAAAATATTTCTCAACCATATCTGTGCTACATATGAACAACAAGTATAAATGCTAAGGCTGAAAAGCCCTGTAAAGTTTGAAAATTTCACAATGTACTTCCTAAATTTGAATATTTTGCTCCTTTAATATTTACTTTATTCTTCAGTTGAAGTGACACATATTTTTCTTTAGGAGAGCATGAAATGCACACAGTGTCCATGTGCTGACTGAGTGCACGGATGCTCACTGAATAAACACACTGCTCCTACCCTCATGTCTTTTTATCACCAGTATTCAATCTGCACTGACTGCTGCAACATAAATTTCCTTTTGAGCTCTCCTGTGCCACTGTCATCATATTCCCCAAGAACACAGATCCTGATTTCTCTTTACAGCCCCTCTCACAGACATTGGGAAGCATATCCTATTTTTCAGAAAAGAATCAAACACGGCCTAACTTGTGAAAAACTGCTTGGAATTGCAGATCACCTTGAAAGACAAGGGTATTGGTATTCAGAAATTATAGACCTTTGTATGTTCACATCTCCAGCAAATCAGCCTTTACTGTAATACTAAATATTTCTGACTCATACAAATTTGGTTACAGGAGTCTTAAAGCCATATGAAAAAGAAAAGTAGTGGCCAAATTAAGGATTGTTTCACATTAACAGAGATTTTTTGGGAAAGAAACCATAATCCTATTTTTCAAGGTCATATATAAATGCTTGTACTGACTTCCTGCAGTTTTCATTTTGCCTTTTTTAATTAGGTACCTTCAGCAATTCCAGTGTGAAGCAGAAATTTTGTGGACATTAGCTGCTTTCATTTCTCATCATTCATTTATTCAAGTAGCATATTTCTGTCAAAGGTTTGGAGAGGGAACTCTTTTTTTCTATTGAAAGGAAAAACTTCACAAGGTCTAACTGATAATCAATGGATGATAGCTACAGCAGGCAGGAGAAAAGTTGTGAATAGGTAGAGGTGCTTGGTATAGTAAGGAATAGGCACTTCTTCTTTGAGCCAACAAAAAGTTTGTATCTTCACTGAAGTGTTTCAGCTGTGCCACATAAAAATGACTGTGGATTTGTATAAGAACATTCTTACTTTCTGCCTTCTCCCCTCAGCATCTGTGTAAGTTTTTTTTGAGTAATTCCTTCATTGATTACTTCGTCAAAATTGATGGCAGCTCTGCTGAATGTTTTTTCTTCTTGATTTCAAAACCCATTTGTTTAGGTCCTCCAAATAAAGGACAGCTCTCTGCTCACTGGATTTTAGATATGAAGGCACTGCCTTCAGAGAGGGATTTCAACCTGCATCTCTTACCCAGCAGGTGGAAATAGTTAGAGGAACACTTTTTTTCCCATTATGTTTTTAAAATGCAGGCAGCTACAAATCTTTACATTTACTTAAATTAGCACATCATTCAGCATAAAATGATGTGGAGTTCCTAGACATTTAGAGACTGAGTAATTAAAAGATTTAAAAATTGGGTTTCAAGCGCATTTCTGGTCCTCATCCCACTGTAATTCTGTCTTACTTTTTCCAGCTCTAGTCTCTAATTTACACCATCTAGTGTCAAAACCTACGTAGTGCTGATGGCACAGCACACAGGGGGAGAGGAAGAGGCTGTAAGAGTCTCTTTCAAGATTTGTAAGGACAAGCACACAGAAGCAATCTACAAATGCAACTCACGTTTTCAAGTTATGGCAACACTTACCTCCAGCCAGGCAACCACTGTTGGTCCATCCCACTGTGCAAAAGGCAAACCTTTCCTCCGAGCCTCTTCCAGAAGTTCATGTCTAAAAGAGGATCAAGAAATGGTAAATATGTGGAGCTGTGTGTTGAGACAAAATGATGCAACTCTGCCTTTTTGTGAACGGTAATAACAGTGAAGCACAATGACAGGCATAGAAAAAGCACAGAACACACCAGTTAACAATACAGCTGTTTCTCCTGTTAAATGTGCTCTCAATCTATTCACAATTCTTCATTTTTCCTGACATCCTTTTAAACATCTAATGGAAGTTTCTCTCTCGTCTTTAGCCAAAGCAATAAAAAAAATCGGTGTACCCTATAATGAAGAGGTATCAAAAGAGACATTGGTGGAAAGAAAACTAAGGGACTCCTCCTGAGATTAACTCAGCTCTGGTCTGGCAATGACTCATTAAGGCCCAGAATTGGTAACTTCTAGGCATGAACTAAGCATGGATGTAATGCAGCTGGATCTGAGAGGTGTCTGTATTTGAAACACTAAGCCAGCTGTACCAGCTATGCACAGTGCTAGGGTCTGTGGAGTGCAGCTATTCTGAACCTGAAATATACCATCTGTGGCTATTTAGGAGTTGATTGTATCTTTAGTAGTTCCACGTTTGGATCATAGAAAAGAATTCTGCATGGTTTACTGATGTATATATTTTTATAATTACAGAACTGATGGGATTTCTCAATTCTGTACATATATACATCATAGATGTATCTCTATTGAATTAATCAAATACCTAACCAGCTCCTGTATCTGCAATTTTTCTGGACTACAGCTGGTGTATATGTAACACATCATTCTCAAAGCTTAATTCATACTTTTAATACGGCTGTATTAAATATTTGTATAGTTAAGTATAAACTAGTCAGCTAGACTACCAGCAAAATGCACTATATTAAAAACATTCAGCTATTTCACCAGAGATTCCCACTGTGGTGACAGCATAGAAAAAGCAGTCCTTCAAATGTCTTTTTTTCTGGTATTTAACAACATGTTTTCAGCTGCCTCCTACTGAGCGAAACACAAAAGAATGCTCTCTGGAGCAAGCTGTAGTGAAAAACAAATTAGACAAGGACTATGCTAATGTAGTATTAAAATTTGCTTACATTCCCAAAAAACTGAGAAAATCTTGGAATTACGGCTTCAATTTTGTTCTGTTCTCTTTTATTACTGCAGCCTTTGTGGTTCAGTTATCCCTTGACAATTCTTCACTGCCTTAGCAGCCTTTCAAATACACGTACTACAAAATCACAGCAGATAAAAGCAGTGGAGTGATCTTACTTGTAAGGAATAGTCCATTGGGATTTTTGCATTGCCAAGGGGCCACACTGAGACATTTTGGCTTTAGCAGAAAATGGAACTCAAATGAGAGATTTTGCATTCAGTTTTAAATCCTTGGCTCTGAATATTAATAGAAAGGAAGCTGCTTTACTTTCTGAGTTTATGCTGTAGCAATACGTAACATTATAAACACTTGGCAGTGTTTCTGAAGTTGATCTAGCTTCTCCTCCCACAGAGCCTTTGCAGCAACCTTTCCTTTGTCATTCAGACATCCCAAGCCATTGTAGAGCTATCCTTGATTTCTGTGAAAGCATAACCCTCAGACAAACGAGAGGCTGCTCTCTGGGTACACGAACACCATGTTCCTTCAGCAGCCAGTGGGGATGCAGGAATGCCTTATTCCCAGGGAGACAAGGAGGGAATGCCTATGAAAAGGTATCAGCTGCCTGCTTAGGAGAGTAGAATTAAGGCATGGCCAGACTTGGCCATATCCCAGCTGCCTGTGGATGAAGTACTTGGGTTGCAGCCTTCCCTCAGGGTTGGTTCTGCAGGTGCTAGAGCACCGCTGTAGCTCCCTCAGATGCTACAACAGGGTTGCAGGACTCCTGCTGCTACACTGAGAGCTGGCATGGCCATCCTTAGGGGGAGACAAGTTTTCAGGATTGCCCCTGCCTCACCTGGCCACTTTTGGCAGAGCATGAACTGCACAAAACCCTGTACAATGTGCTTCTTCCCTACAACCAGCCCAAGCCTGGGGAGCAGCCCCTTCTACAGCTGGGAGTCCCATGGAGACACCATCCCAAGAGGAACCTGATCCCAGAGTTTCCTTTATCTGGGCTATTCTCTTCAATTATCCCAGCTGAAAGAGCAGGGCTGGCTAACATGCTAAGTAGGAAAGGAGATAATGACTTTGAGGGTCACTGGCCTTCCTTGCTTGTGTTGCTCCAAGCAGGAAAGCAGCAGCACCTGGTCTATGACAGGGTGGGGAGGCAGTCTTGGCCTCTTGGATTTGGTGTTAAACCTCTGCATGGCTTCAGGAACTTAGATGCCTGAAGAAGAGGCATTGGCACTTAAAGGTCTCCCTTCCATGAAAAACTCAGTTCCTTTATACTGGAATTACAAAGTACATATTTCTAGGGAGTCTTCTGTGACTTTGCAATGTTTATGTATATCAGAGGCTTGGTGTGGAGGCTTAGAATTATCCCAGTGATTCTCAAACCAATACATTCTCCCAGAGTGGGAAAGCACTTCTTTTATTTCAGAGGCAGTCTGGCTCGTACAGCTAAAGGAAAACAGAGCTGTGGTTATTGACTTTGGCTGAAGAAAATGGGGCCAGGCCAGAAATCAGATGCTATAAATATGTGTGTGTATGTATATATATATATGCACATATATATGCACTCCACTCTTTCCCTTCAGTTTGATAAACACAATCCAAATGTTTTTTGCATGTAGAGGGGAATTGCTCTGAGTTGAAAATAGTTTTAGCATAAGGTTAAAAATCCTGTGCTTGGACATGCACATGAAATATAGCCATCATAAGGGTTGTGCCTCACTCACTGATACAGAAAAATAGTAAAAGGACTTTTATAATATTTTGTTTCCTTAAGAAGAATTTAATGCTTCAAAACTTAACATTCCTTCCTCAGATGATTCTTATAAATAGCACTGCAATATTAAGGTTTGTTGAAATAATAATTTACTTTTGGAATATTGGTCCTTGACTACTTAATACAAACTAGGAGATCCATAAAACCTGAACCTATAGTTTATTAGTCAAAAACAAAACCCAGAATTTCAATTTTTTGACTGTGAGATATATTCCTTAGTTGGCAGTCAGTGAAAACTCTAATGAATGGTGTGTTTTGGAGTTTTTTGTTAATATGGACTAGCACCATAGAAAAAAAAATCCACTCTTTCATTAGGCTTAAAGCATCATGTAGGAAAAAATATGCACTGTTTTGACCAATTGTGCAAATCACCTGAAAAATGACCTGCCTGTTTTGGAATAGAAAACAACATCTTTGAATGGACAGGATGTTGTCTACAGTTGTAGACATACAACTTATGGGATAGTCACTGGCTTCCTGAAAACAGAAGAACCCCAAAACAAAATATTGGTAATTGCAGTTCAATTTTCCTTGCAAAAGCATACAGTTGATCACAGGAGGAAGAAGAGACAAATACCCTAGAGCTTATCATTCCCTCTTCCCTTCATTAGAAATGCAGTGTTTATGAGATCATGAAAAGAAGGAAACAGCCAGTCTAATTTAGAAGGGTTTTTGCAGGGGAACTGGGGATTTTCCTCTCCTCAGACTTTGTCAGAAGAATACTACATGCTACAGTGTGTCCATGTTGCATTGGCAAGGAGGAAGGGAATGATGCAATTATTTTCATGCTTGCTTAGGTTTTTGGCAGCGCATGACAACAAGCTGATAAGGAAAAATTGACATAAATTAGGCATTACTAGAAATCCCATTATTTTGCATATAGGGCTTGAAACCACTTACTACCACTGGAATGAATTCCTAATTAAAGCTGTATTTTTAAAGATAACATTATTACTGCTAAAGAACAAAATCCTCTTCCTGGAGATATGGGAGTAACTGGAATATGCTATTTAAAACATATCATTACTCTGAACGTGGTTTTGTAACATCTGGAAATTTCATGAACATCAACTGTTCAACATCCATCCAAAATTTGAGAAATACTTTTATTTGTGTGTTTTAGAGAGTGCCTCAAGCGGGCTGTTTTCACATTTTTATCAAAGGCAGTAAATAATGTCAAACTGTGTCGTGGAGCTGTGTGTTGGAGAAGCAGAGCTGCCTCCTTAGCACTGACTTCTGATGTTTAATCCTCCCCAAAATGACTTGCTAAAGATACTGTTAACACTGGGCTATTTGCCTCAGCACCATTCATCCAGGAGCCAGGTACAGATCAACCTAAAAATCTGAGAGCTCAACTGTCTCATAACATGGGCACTTAGGAATGCTTCCATATATATACTGAATCTTCCTTGGACAGGAGAAGTACATGGAAACAACAGGAAGGCAGAATGAAATTATGTTACTATCCTGCAAATGTAATTCACGTATTCTCTGTCATAGCAGGGAAATTCTGGCTCGGTATCAGCAGCTGTCATCAATTCATTGCATAAAGCCCAATGAACTTTATTAAAAACGTTAATAATCTTTAAATAGATTTGTGTAGGAAGTTAATGCTCTCTTGGCTTAAAGTGTGTCATTCAGTGGCATTCAATTCCCTTAATGAAGACAAGGCTGCCCCCCAGGAAGCAAACAAGCAATGACAGCTCAGGATTCCTGACACACATAATGCAAACACTCTGTGCAATACACAACGTCCAGATATTGCCTTGATGAAACGCAAACAATATTTCAACACAGATCTTCACATTTCTACAAGTAATGGGATTTACTCTGATATCTAATAGGGTTCACATGAAAGGACCTCAGGGATATTACACTGCACAAAATATATAATGTCTCCTAATTAAAACATAATCATTAATGTGAGATAAATTGAAAAGGAGAAACAGTGAAGTCAAGAGCCAGATGATGTTTGTAAAACACAAGCAGAATTGATTTAAAAATTAATGGGCAATTTAGACTGTGAAATGGCCTTTAGTCACAGACATTTTCTCAAAGAGAAAACAGATTGAAGTTTTTACCTAGCAGGTCCTCTGATTATTAACGGACATTATTAGGATTATTATTATCAGCAATATTAAAATGTTTCATTTAAAATAAAGTACTGTACACGATAGGTTTCTAGATGGAAACAAGACAGAAAAGATGGACTAAATATGCTGCATTTATCTGAACAATCCTATGATTTAAGGTGTGATTAAACACATCTGCCACTCAAAATCTAACATACATTCAAAGTCTGAAAAACAGGAGACAGGATTTCTAATGAGTTAAACTGGATTTGGATTTTATCCTCTCTATTGCAATTTGCTAAATATTTAAGTCATGCCAGAATCCTATAACTCGGGACATTGCATTAAATAATAAGAGTTGAATTTGTGTAAGTTAATAATATCTAACAAAAACAAGTTACATTTTATACATATGTATTTTCTGCAAGATTATAAATGGATTTAAAGTAGGAAGTGGAGTGGGAGGTTGGGGAGGGACTCAAGACTTCATTTTGCCACACAATGCAGATTTAATTTAATCTGAAAGGATCCAACTGATTTAAAGACAGCACTAATTAAAAACTATGCCAGATCTGGTTTGAACTTTGACACATAAGTGATCTGGATTTTAAATGCCTTGAAATTATCAGGTCAGACTGGAAACAATGGACAAAATTCAATTTCCAATGTTTTACAAAATGTTTTGTACTCAACTTTAGGGAGTTTTCAGAAAAAATAAATGACTGAAATACCAAAATCAAGATGCTGCTAATAAAAAGAATGTTTTAAAATATATAAAATAAGGAAGTAAAAATTTCACAGTTTCCCAGATAACACAGAATAACAGTGCTGTAGGTGTGCATTTGAGCTGCATGCAAACTGAAGGGCATTCTTTTTTCTGAAGAGATTTATTCAGCTAAGTGAAGCACATTCAGGAATGGTTAAGACAGATAGAGCTTCAAAGGCCTAATATTAAAAACCAAATCAAACAGCTGTGACATAAGCAGACTTGCACAATACATAGTCTTGCAATGTTGTGTACATTAGAGACCCTCAGTGTTCCCAGGCTGTTCAAAGGTTATCAAATCTATTTTTATAAAGCAATTTCATAATCACATATTCTAAATTAATGTGGCAACCCTTGGTCTGTCAATTTTGTACCCTTTCACCTCCTGAAATCTCAAGTCTGCAAATTCTTATTCAAGAAGAAATAGCATTTCTACAATAGATCAAAGAAGAGATGAAGATTTGAAACTTGATATCGAGTTAACAATTACAAAAACCAAAACAAACAAGAAAATGAAGTGGTGGAAAAGAAAACAGTAAAATTATATGCACAAATAAAATATTTTTGCATATATGTTTGCTTTGAAACAGCATGAAGGTTCAAATGGAAAAAAAATTTGTGTACTCTGTGAGTCTTTTGTGATTTAATTAAACAGAATTTATGCCTTAACAGCATTTGTTAAACTTGTATTTTTTCCACTGACTTTGACTCTCAAATGTATTTGTGATTTTGGACTTTAGACCTCCCAAAATGTGTTTATTTTTTAAAAAATGACAGAAGTTATCTCCAACTACTTAACTAATTCTGTTAAGCACTTCAGGAGCAAGTCCTGACCTAAATTTGCGTACACTTTCAAGGTTTACTGTTATTCTGAATACTTTGAAAGCTTTAATTTTTTTTGCTGGGATTCAGTTTCAGTTTTCTGCATGGATTTGTTACATAAGATTCACGGAAAACCAAAAAAAGGTAGGAACAAAACATAGAAAGTAAACATGGTGCTGAAGATTAACATGTTCAGCAGCCATGGCATTTTAACTTACCCAGATATGCTTTTCATGAGATGAAGAGAGATGAATGGAAAAAAAAAGCACATAAATGTTAATGAACATATAGTAGTCCATAAAAATAAATAGTATGATAGATAAAATAATATCACCATTATAACTACAGAAATCTTTGTAACTGGTCTTTCAATGCATTAGAAAACTTAAGTGCTCTTGTGAGGAACAGATGAAATTGTCAAAGTGAGATTTTCATTAACCTCATGTTAGCTATTTATTTGGTACCCCTCAGCAGCACATCTTCCATCTACAATATATATTCATGCTAAAGATCTGTAAACACAGCAGATGCAGAGTAGGTTTTCAAATAACAGCTTTTTGCTTAGATTTGAATAATTTCATAGGGGTTTTTGTGTAACCTCAAAATTCTTGATTGGATTTAACCAAATTACCAGAGATAAGTAGTAAAATTGAGTGGACTACATACCAAGGTTTACTTTTCTATGTGCTCTTTAATTCTATTTTAGCAAAATATCTCATAGTAATCACAGATGACCTAGAATTGGTTGTAAAATTTGGTTTGGTTTTTGTTTGTTTGTTTTTAAAATGCAGATTTCATGTACATAGGTGACTAACATTTTCAATGCCTGTTTGTTCCCAGAAATATTTCAATTTCAGCAGTAATGCTTACACTAGATTAGTAGCTGGTATGAATGATTTGCCCTCTAGGTAACCTATTATTGCCAATATAATAGGTACAGTATATGGAGGAGAAAGTAGGATGTCATTGCTGATAATCAACTTTCATCATCATCCATTAAATTGCCATCATAAAAAAGAAAATTATAGGCCTGAATGAAACCCAGACACCTCAAAATATTACATTTCTATTAACAAATTAATTACAGAGATCCAGAAATGCTTGGTAGATAAACTTGTAATAAACATGAGATGAAGAACCTTTGCTGTAATTAACTAAGAAGAGGTTGCAGATATTTCAGGCACTGTTTTTGAGGACTTATATTTTGTTTTCATGTGTGCAAGATCAGCAGAACAGCTGGGAGAGAGAAGAGCAAGTGCCACACAGAAAAGTAGATGGAAACAAATGACAAATTTATACACAGAAAGTTTAAGACGGGAAGATTAGGGAAGGGAAGGACAACAAAGGTATGTAATATAAGTAAAGTACTAGAGAACTACTAAAAAAATTATCAAATCTGATGGAAGTAGCACTAGAATTGAATATGCATTCATGATTCATACTCATTTTCCACTGAGCTAATTGTAAAGACTAATGTGATCACCTTTGCTGAAAAAGCTTTTTATTTTGAGCCTTCTGGAGTATATTGAACCAGAACTGCTGTGTTATATTTTCCACTGAGCACTCCTTTGGGTATGTGTAGACAGAAATGGGGGGATTGATTGGAATGCAAGTAATTTTCTTGTAGTTTTAATGAGCTGGCAGTTTGCAGTCACTTGGGGATAATTATGGGACCTGAAGGCCATGACAGGAGTAGAGGATCAAGGGACATGCTATCACTTCCTGAGCATCTTGGGGAATAATAAAATACAGCAGGGAAAAACAGACCTTTAATTCTAGGTTTTACCCTTAGGGTATTTTTATGGTTTGGGTTTTGGTCTTTTTTCCACAAGACAACAAATTTATCACCATTTTATTACATTTTTCTTAGACATATATTAAAATTAAAGAATTTTTTTACTGTGTTATGTTTTTCCCATTCTTCCTTTAAATCCTAATTCTACAGTTAATCTGATAGGATACTTATATCTGCTGGAGACAGTTGTTTAGAAAGCCAGCTGCATGCATAAGGGTATAAGCTTATCTCTATCCAGAAGTTCCAAATTGCAATGGATAGACTTATACATGAAGATAAATAGGGACCAGAGCCTTGGAAGTTTATGTTTGATTAAAAAGTTGCAATTGTCTGATACAAATATTCTTATACTTTATGAGGAAAAGAATTTTAAAAACGTGGTAAAGGATAAAAATATTATTTTAAAAGCATTGTTTAAAAAAAGAAAATATTTTTAAAATGCAAGCTAGATATAGAATAGAATATGTTGCATCATCTTTTCCATCATCAGAATAATCTAATAAGGTTTTATACTCCTCTGCAAAATAAATATGCTTTTATCTTTACATTTGCAATGCTAATAAGGCTCCAAGTATCAATATAAGAGCAAGACACATTTTTAATATTGCAAAAGCTTTGACTGACTAATGATTTGAAAGTATTCCAGTTAAAATATTTGCTAAAGGAATTAAGATTAAAAATAAGGTTCATCTTTATGTGCCTCAAAGACTAGACAGTGATCCAGCCAAGAGAAAACCACACTGCACACAGGAGGCAATCCTAAACTGCATATCAGAACACTGAACACCTCTTCTTCCTTCACCAGAATGAGAAAACAGAAACATTTTTTACTAGGAAGGGAGGGAAAAATAAAGATCTGTCTGAAAGCTACTAACAACATCAGGGAGCTTTTCATAGATGATGCAGGAAGGAAGAAAATTAAATGCAAAACTTAAATTTTCCCGAAGACTCAGAAAATAAAAGACTGGGAGTGAAAAAGTCATTGTATTCTTAAGAGCTACATCAAAAAAATAAATAGCATATGTTTAAGATACAATTGTGTTTAATAAGCATAAAGCATATAGGAACATTAGGTGGATGGCACAGAAAAACACCCTAATTAATCCAATTGGATTAATTTTTCTAAAATGTGTGCAATTAAAAAAATCATTAGAAACAGCTATCTGCATAATGCAGAGTACAGAAATTATTTGTAGTCATAAATACACTACATCAAATTCTAATTGCACTTGCACACATGAAACCTAATTAATTAGCCTAATTAAAGGGGCATCATGTGGATTCAAAAGCAATTACATGATAACTGCAGTGTTTCAAACAAAATAGTCCAAAATATTCCACAAAACAGACAGATATTTTTTTCAAGCTGCCTGTTGATGGAGATCTAAAACTTTAATTTGCCCATTAATAAAAGGAAAGGCTGTTTATCAAATGAACTTATCAACATTTATCATTCTTTTTTTTTCCCCTTAAGTAGAAGGAGAGTCAATCCAACATGCTCCTCTGTTCATGTGATGTTCCTGCTGTTTAACATGTACATCACAGTAGTCAGCTGAGACTTAACAGCATTGCAATTCTCTCTGGGAAGTTCATTATAAGGCTATGAGTACTAAGAATTTCTTTTTACACCACAATTTTACACAGGAGAATTGCTTAGGTCTTGACTTTACAAGTGTTTATTCATGTATGAAAGCACCTGTACGTGTCCTGGCACATCAAGGCTCTTCTGCAATGCACTTGAAGCCAGGAAGCTAGATCTGGTAAACAAAGACCTGGAGCCGTGGAGTAAATCCCCCCCCAAAAACAGGTTCTTGGGAAAGAACAGTTTACTTTGGTTTTCCTTGGAAAATATATCACATCTTAAGCTTGTTTTGGAAATAAAGAATTAATAGATTCCTCTCCAGAGTCAAATCAAGCAAAACTGAAGAAAAACATGAGGCTAAAGCACTGCTCTTGACTCATATTAATAAGCTGGGGGATTTCTCAGCTTCTGGACTCGAGTCCTGCCATCATGATCCAGAATAGCTGGCTTGCATGTGAGTTCTTTTTCAGGGATTTTGGTAATAATTTGTAGAAAGCATGTAATTATAAAATAATTTGTCTTTGGGATTGCTGCAGAAGAGATGGCACAAGGCCACCTCCCAATGTACTAGCAGCTTGCACAAGGTCAAACCCACCTCTGAGAGGCAGTCTAGGACTACAGAGCACTCAAATGTCTCTCAAACCTTGTCTTACAGGGGACAGAGTCAGCACATCCAGAGAAATGTCAGTGACTATGATCAGTTATTACACACTTTCATGCAACATATGACATAGGTACATCTTGTATTTCTTTAGATTTTTTTCTTCTTATTTGCTGCTACTTTGCATATTGTTGCAGATCAAACTAAATCAAACATTACATTTGAGAAGGGTTCCTGGCCCCCCTGTACTACACTGCACAGAGCAAGACTCTCTAGAGCTGTATTTGCCACTAGTGAGGCTTTTAGCTAAGGGCAATTTGACATCATTCCTGAGCAAAACTGTGCATAAGGAGAAAACAATTGATGTTCACTCAGATAGTTATAGCAAAATGGGAATCAACCAAACTCTATTTGTTGATATTTCGAGTTTGGCAGAGTTCATTGTTAAAGAGTATTTTCATAAAGGGCTCAATGTATGGCATTTTAGTGAAAAAGACAGTAAAACGTTTATACAGTTTGTCTTAAGTGCCTTAATTTGTTACCTGAGAGGAGGCCAGTGCAAATAATGCATTTTTAAGGGGAATACAGGTTATTTTAGCCACAGTGTTATCTACTCATTTTTTGATGTATGCATTGTCTTGTGGGACACATACTGATCAACTTCTGCTGCTCCAGAGGACACTATGACTCTACCTGAACCTTTTCAAGCTGCAATACAAACTGGACTGACCTGAACTTCCTGTGCTGGGTCCTGGCTTGGTCCATCAGTACAACTCTGTGTGAATGCCAAGGCCAAGTCATTGTGCACAGTTTGCACAACACCCACAAAGGATGGACATATGAGATAGTGTATACACAGTCACAGAGAAAGGTAGCTGGAGTCAACTACGAAATTCAGCTACAAAATTAGCTAACTGTTTTCTAGAGGGAGATTGGTTGGTCACTAGGAAAAAGAGTACTAAGAGAAAAGCTGCATTCTTCATTTTCTGATGGGTGTCCTCTGGAGAGTTTATCTTAATCAAAAGGTACGGTTCAGAGGAGTGCAAACTATTTAAATCATTGGGAGGTTCAAATGAATCTAACTGTGCCATTAATAATTCTAGTCTTAAACCCTGAGTTTTCTTGAACAAGTTACTCTTTAGGCAAACAGGTTCTGAAAGTTCAGGCAAAAAGCAGAAAATTCTATATACAAAACATCACCACATTTTATATAAAACAAGTGAAATACGAAGTCTAGCCTAAATAATAAAAATTAACATATACACCCCAACATCACTTAACATCACAAAACAATAATACCCTAAACACTTTAAATACCCCTTACCCTCAGCTTTTGTTTCCTAGAACTGCATGCTCAATTTGCAAATAGTAGAGACCTAAAAAGTTTTAGTATTAACCAGAACTGCCATTTATTTAATGTCTGAGAGTAAACATCTATGGATGAGTCAGGCAACTTGAATTCATCTTTTCAGCTAATAAGAGATGTTGGGTATAATTTTAAAATTCTGCACAGCTTCCTTAATTTCTCTTTGATGCCTTAGGAGTAAGACTTGTTCCTAATAGATCTACTGTAATAACCAAATTTTGGATGAATAGATACTCTTGTAGGAGGTTTATAGATGTCTAGCATATCATTGAGACAAACTGTGTATTACATTTTAATGATGTCTAAGCAGTCAATTGTAACTGCAAGAAATTTTACATCTAAATAGCATCTTCTAAACAAGAAGCAGAGAAACCTTGAAATTTAGGTTAATGACACTATAATCACCAGAGAGAGAACCGGTCTCCAGAATTACCATACTCATTAAACTTTTCAGAGTGAAATGTATTATTCAGTACCTGATTACACAAAACCAAATTGGGCTAAAGCACACTGCAGTGTGTTCCTAACTCCATGAGTGCCTGAGGGAGCAGGTGCCCAGGACACCCGATGGACCATCAGAACCTGCTCCTGCAGCACCTGGCAATTTGAAATGTCAGGCACCTTCATCCCTAGGGAAGGGGCATCCTTCTGGAGTTACTGATGAAATTAAATACATTCAAAAATGCAAAATGGGAAATTTACTGTTTTAGGTATTTCTCAATTAAGAGACATCATGGATATAATTTTAACAGGAATCTGTTATTTTATAATGACTTCTATCCAAACTAAGTCAAAGCTAATAGCAGACTCTGGTGAGGATGATGGCTGCTATCACAGTACTCATGTTGATCACAGTGATGAATCTGATCTCTGTTTTACACAGCAAAGGGAGAATACTTGCTTTCCTGCACCAGAACCACAACTCAACTTAGATATTTGCTGAGCTGAAAGCCATTTCACCTAATTTGCATGTGTCAAAAGATACACAATTTCAGTATGTGATTTTACACCTGTTTTTTAGAAAAGAGAATTGGCCCTGGCATCACTGCTTTGAGATTTTTTTGTATTGTCGGGGGTTTTTTGCTTTGTTTGTGGTTTTTTTGGAGGTTGTTTTTGGTTTTGTCTGCTTTGGCTTTGGTTTTTATTTTTTTAAAGGGAGTGACAAAGCCAGCATAAGTAAAGCTCTCTCAGACCTGAAATGTAATACAAAGTAGTACTTCTCAGCTTTAGCCTACCTTCTACCTATCCTATTGGTGGGTTTGATTCTCTTGGGCTTTTATGTCCTAACCCAAGTCAGTTAGAAATGCTTACAAGGTGAATTGGTCTGCTCTGTGTTCCAGTGACTGTGCTCACTGTCTCTGCAGGGTTTGTAAAGTGGTTTTGTTCAGCAGTTAAAGAGGAATCAACCACTTGGACCTAAATCACACTGCTGTAGATCTTACTGCTACATGACAAGCTGGGAAATGACTCTCAGACTTCTCTTATTGCGTCTTATAAAGACCTCCCACACATCTCCACCATCATTAATGTCACATAGCATAGTATCCTCATTTGCACTACACAGGTTATCTTCAACCTTGCACCTACTGTGTGTATGGCAAAGTGACCTCCAGAGGGAATTAGGCATTGTTAAGAATTGGTACAAAGGCATGCGACCTACTGCAACAAACTTTTCATTTACATCACGTTCTGGACTGTCTAAATTTAATATGTTCTAACGTAAGACATGCCAATAAATGCCTGATATTCAAGAACCATCTGGGCACAACCCTGTGCCATGTGCTCTGGGATGACCCTGAGTGAGCAGAGAGGTTGGACCCCCTTGTGGCCCCTTCCAACCTGGCCCAGTCAGTGATGCTGTGACTGCATTTCTTACAAGGAGGTGTTAATTCTCTTACACACTGTTGACAGCTTGGCACCCTAACAACTTACATAATTCAGTAGAGTCTCCTGTATTTTTCCAACACAATAGGTTACTTTTTTTTTCCTATATTATAGTACCTCTAAAATGGTATAACATATACATACATGTATACATAAACTAGCAATGTATGTTAAACTTTCTGCCAGAGAATTCTAAAGTGAGAAACTATGAAGACAGGTAACCCTAAAAGGAACAGGGGAAAAATTAAGTTTCTTCATGAGATAGTTGCAGAACATACACTTTGGATAAATAATATACAGTTCAGACTAACAGAATAGTCATATAGGCACAAAGGAAAGATTTCTTTCCTTCCAACAGAGGACATTCTGATTATATCTAATCCATAAAAAACCGAGGACAGACAGACACAGGAGAAATAAAGGGAAGACTTGAAAAGCAGAAAGCATGGGATTGTGTGAGATTGGACTGAAATTTAGTAACAGATTATCTGCACATCCATTATTTACAGACCCAAAAGTTGGTAGGCAATCTATAGATGAAGTAGTCATGTCATGTTTGCAGTTGTGTGTGCCAAATCTTATGTTATTTTACCAAGTTTAAAGAACTAACAGATAAGAAAGTGAAAAAAATGAACACATTTGTCCTTTCAAAGTGATTTCAATACTGTGATACATTCACCCCTCAGAACAGGAAAGCACACTGGGACTTCAAAAAAACAAAAAAAGAAGGCTGCTTAAAATTAAATTATATTCTTTATTAATGGTAATGATGGCCTCAAAGATGCCTTCTAGATTTAGTAAAGAAAAGCATGGTAACATAATCTACATCCATATATTTCTATAATTACTGATTAGTGATAAAAATGTATAGATAAGAAATATGGGAAGAAGACTCATCAACTGTAGCATCCCTGTGAATGCTATTGTGAGTTTCTTAACTGAATTTAGAACGATTCTTCTCTTTCAGCTTGCACAGTGACTCCTTCTCTATCTTTAATTGCTAAATTGAGGCTGGTTTAAACAGAATGCTTGCATTTGTACATTACATGGATGTGTACATTTAAAGCTATATTTCATCAAATACTTGACAGCAAAGTAGTGATTAAAAATATTCAACATAAAAATTTAAAGAGAAGCTCAAACACTATCCTCAGATTCTTTGGATTAGAATTGCAAATTCTCTTGAAACTCAGCAAAGGAATCTTAAAAGACTGAAACAAACCTGAAAACCCAGAAAATTTTAAAAAGCAGGCTTCCAGAATCCAAATAACAGCATTAAAGTTAATGGTTATGGATGAAAAATAAACCTATTTGTTTACATAATGAATTTGCAAAGTCATTTTTAAGTACTATCTCATTCTCTGACAGCCTCTAATTACGCTGAAGTGCAATGCTGCCAAGAGGTTTCTTTTGTGTTTGCAGCCTTATTTTATTAGTTCTTTATAGCTCCTGGCAGCTGCTCTGAGTCAGTGTACTGTTTTTACAAGGAGGTGCCTGAAAGACAGCATTAATTTATTATATAATTGATGCAAACAAAAAGCTAGGTTGCTTTTTGCCTGAATTTGCTGACAGGCAAAAAGAAAGTGAAGGTGCTAGGGTTTATGAGGAACCTCTGACATCTAGAAACAGAAATAACACTCTGTTCACTAGATAACACAAAAAAACTTTTTCACCCTTTTGATAAAGAAAATCTATGCAGCAAGTCATTAAACATGTGTCTGTTTTTCAAAAATCGCACAGAAGGCAAAAAGCACAGGATTAATGACAGCGTGAAATAGAAAAATATCTCTCATAAACCTATGTTCTTTCACAAATGAAATCATATTGTACAATTGACAGACTCAATATTTTATATGCAGCTTAAAAAGCTTTTAAACTGGAAAGAAACATCACTGCCATAATAGAAGGTCTTGCTTCTCATTCCACATCTGAGTAAAACAATAAAAATCCTGGTATTTGAATCAAGTTTCAGCCAAAAAGTCACATAAAAACAGTACTCACTTTTTCTTTAGTCTTCTGTCCTTTTCTGCCTGTGTTCCAAGTTTGCCTAATCCCAGAGATTCCTGAGCTGCTGCCTCTGTTTCCATGTAACCTCCTGGAAAATAAAGCAAACAAATCCTCCATCATATCTTCCCTTCTCTCTCTTCCTGTTGTTCCCCATCCTTAACCCTTCAATTCCCCATCCATCATCATCATCAATGTTTGCTTCCTTAAACTGTGACATCTGGTGTTTGTGGAGAACATCTATCACCTGCAGAAGTAAATTCTGACAAGCATTTACTCCATGGGAAAGAGTAGTAGAGAAAAAAAAAAAAAGTTTTTCCTCCTTGTGTTTAGTAGGAATGTATGACAAGAGCACCCTTATCTCCTTTGCCTATTTTCTTTGCCTCTGACGGCTCAGTCTCGTGGTGCTAAGTAAGCAAAGCTCTCAGCATTTTTTAATCTTAGTTGAGTATGTGTAAATGAAATTGCATTCCCTAGAACTGTCTCTCTACTGTTGCCATAATAGAGCATCGCCTAATGCAGTAGTGCTAAAGTCTTCATTTTGCTTTCATAGAGAGTCTTAGACATCCTTATCCCTGCAAGCAACCAAAGATGACAGAAAGAGTATGTCAAGAAGTAAAAAGCCTCCTACATCTCCCTGGAGGTGTCTTGTAGGCACCTAAATCCTGTCAAACTCAAGGGAACTTGAATAACTTACACAGACTGATCAAGGAAGCTTGCAATAAGCAAGGGCATGTGAACCAAAATAAAATAGTTTTATAAACTAAGGACATGACTGGTATGATCCACATGGCCACTGGCATGACTTTCCTAGTGCAGAAGTGGGAAATGGTCTGACTTTTTTATCGCTGCCCTGTTTCAAGGAGAGGGGACCTGCTCATGGAGCTCAGTACAATCTCCTGGCTCTGGCTTCAAACTGTCCTCTCACTCCCACTTGTATGTGTACAGACAGAGGCACTGCAGCACTCCTTTGAAGGCTGCCTTCCTCCTGTGCTCCAGTTTGGAAGGTGTGCAACTGGCAGGATAAAGAAGACAACAGTATGGTAAAATGCTGATGGTTGACTCTGTTTGAAAATGGCCATTTCTTACTTCACAGCTAATGAATAGTGAACAATTGTATAGTGGGCACTGCCATAATAAAAAAGCACAAAATAAATTCAAATATTTATGTCCTGGTATGTTGATTCAAATGATAAATTAATTCATAAATATTTTATAGTGAAATAGTGCCACAGCCTTTTACAAGTTATATTTACATATACCTCAATCAAGTGAGGACAAAACCTACTACTACATCATAACTTTAAAAAGCTTGGGTTTAAGCTGTTCTTTTAAAGCAGGTGCTGTTTTAACACTCCTGTTTGTCTATTAAAAGATGACACAAATTCTTCAAGTTTCACAATGAGAATGATGCAAATGCATCTCATATGCAGAAAACATGAACATATACATTGTTTACTTCATCTGCCTGTCCAAGTCTTACAGAACCTCATTAAGTGCTTCTTACTGACTCTGGATTACATTTTTGATTCAGCAAGCAATCAACATACCACACCTTTCTCGAGAGAGCAGCCCTCAGTCTATTGGATAGAGATGGGATGAGTGCAGTGCAATGAGGGTTTACTGCAGGCTGGAGAGTAGTTTGAGAATAATGCATTTCTCCATTCTCCAAATGCATCTAGCCTTCAAATAACTGAGGGTACCTTTTATTGGATGTGGTCACAATAAATGTTTCCTAACAAGCTGACCTTTCCATTTGCCATGCAGATCACCTTGCTTGGGTAACTCTAAAAATGCCTGGGATGTATTGTTTGTTTTAGGGTCTAGAATATTTAAAATGTAGCATGAGAAGAATACATAATATGGTGTTTGTCAAGTGAAAGAAGACTGGAAAAGAAGGAAAGAAGGAAAGAAAATGTGCTTGCTTTCCCTGTAGCATTCTTTCCCTCCTCCAGAAACTTAGAGAAAACTTGAAGAATATAGAAATCTTGCATCTCAATTCTAAGAAAGATCCCCTAAGGCATGAATTTGGCTTGAAACAATAATGTTAATGATTTAGCAGAGAAGATAGAATTATCAAATAATAAAATAAAAAAATTCTGGCAAGTTTAGGAGTTGAAAAGGAGTAATTTCAGGGTTTTTCAAGGGACACAAAGCAAGGAAATATTTTGGGTAATAGTATGGCTCTGTTGAACTTAGTAATACACGCGTGGAGGTTTAATACTGTTCCTTAAATAAGAATATATAAATATGTGCTTTTGAAGAAAAGGTATTTTCCATATTAAAAAATGTAAGAAGCATATGTCTATATTAAATTAGAGTGTTTAAGCAAGCAAATGCAACACATTCTTTTACTTATTTTGCTATATAAATTTAGGTTATAAAAAACATGCCAATATTTTGCAGTGCCACAGTGATAGGACTTACTGTATAAATTTCTGTGATGCTGTGTCTTACCACAAATAGAATTCCTAATTATACAGCTGCACAGATAGCACATCTGTTGTGAAATTCAATCAAGTACTACCAGGATTGCTCTTTTTAAAAATTCATTGTCTCTTGCAACTCAGGATATTCTATGATACTGCCATTGAATGGAAACAGTCACTCAACAAATCCTTTTTTTTTAAATATATATATATTAAAAATAAGGATGAGAAAAACTATTTGTAAAAAGATTAGAAAAACTTACTGCTCAATGTCTTTTTAATTTCTGAAAAATATTTTGCTCCTACCTTTTGATTAGGTAACAGTCCTAGTGTTCATTGTATACATGCTAGTAAACCTAGTTTGCTTAATTAAAATGTGCATTTCAGTGAAATCTTTGCTGTTGAATTAAAGGATGGAAGTCCCAAAATATCATATAATTGCAAATCACTAAAATCTTTTAGCAATTTCATGACCTAGTATGGGGAATTACAAAGGGACTTTATCAAATTCTATGCATGTATTATTAATCACAGTGGGTATTAGGAAATTCATCTATTGCCAGATTTCATTGCTCCTGAGATAGTCTTTGAAGCTGTTATTTCAATTTTGTTCCACATTCCAAAGAACTGCAGGGAAGACCTACACATTTATTGCATCCTTGTCCTCTATGTTCCTGACCTACTGATGAATTGTAGATTATTATGCATAAACAATCAGTATCAATAAGAAGTGTTATATGGAATGTGAATAATAAATGTCAATTAATAAAGTCTAACTTTAGATGCAGTCTAAAGTTATAAAATTATCCATCAATGTGGATGGTGGCATTCAGGTGTATTAGAAAGATTCATTTATAGAGTCTCATTTAAAAGATTGAATAAATCAATTATTCCTTCCATAGTGAGAAAAAAAAGGGAATTCAGATTACAAATTGAAATTAGTTTGTTGGGTTTTTTTCAAGAATACATGGTTTTCACAGGCAGAGAGGAGAAAGGTTGGAATATAAATGAAGAATACTCAGTTTTACAATTTTACTCTGATACTTTTACCTTAGTACTACCTTTCTTTTTATTCTGTACTACTTTAGCAATGGGTTTGTTGGTTGTGATAAGGATACATTGCAATACCAATGTAGGGTTTTAATTTTAGGCTTATGCTTGCTGCTTAAGTGCTTACATTACTGCAAGGCCTTAAAATTCCTTTACAAGTGTTACATGCTCACCATGGCAGTAAAATTTAATGCCTTACAAATTTGTATTATGTGACAGCTGCATGACTAGGAAAGAGACAGTATTTCAATTTTATTGACACATTTATTCCAAATTGATACTTGTGTTGGCATGTGTACATATGGACATATCCTACAGAAACTGGCAAAGGAAAATGTTTGCTATGAATGAAGTAGAAAGAAATAGTCTTGGCAAGGCAAAAGAGCAGAAGACATAGGAATAAAGCTAAGCACTGCTGTGAGCAGCATAACCAAAAAGAGTAATCCTGAGGACATTCAGCTATAGGCACTAGAGGGCATCTATTGACACACTGAAATCTGAAAAGCAGCTACACTCAGTTGCAAGGACCTTCTGTATCACATAGGAACACCACTTAGAGCCATTTACTGCTTATTAACTTCTCGCCTCCTTTTTATGTGGTTATTCAAGAATAAAGTATTACCATTTCTGCCCTGATTCAACAGACTATTGAAGCACAAGGTTCAGTGAAGATGACTTTAGTAATTCGTGCCTGAACTCTCCTTTCAGTTCCATTACAGTCATTGCAAACTCTCAACAAATATAACTGCTGATAACAATGATATTTAACGGGAAAGCTGTGCCAGACAAAACAGAAAAATGAGCAAACTGGAAACTGAAAAAAAGAGGAAAATTAAAAATGGAAAAGTGGCAGTGAAATGGTGATCTTAGCTTGTTACACTAATTCCTTACTGAGCTGTCCAAGTCGAGCCTTCTCTTTTTTACCGAACAATCGTCCTATTGAAGATTTGATTCCTTTCTTCTTGGGAGCTTTGTGCAGGGAGTCCTGACTGCTGCTGACACTGCCAAGACCGATGCTTTCTGGCTCCAGTGAAGCAGGCAAACTACTGCAAAATGATAATAAAGAAATAGAATAGATAACATGTCAACTTTTTTATTTCCTTCTGAGCAGCTCTGCAAATTAATTAATTGGTTATAATTTAGTAATGATCTTCCAACAAGTGAAAAGATCACATCTTTAAATTATTTGGCAACATATAGAGCAACAGAAGACCACACTTTCTCTGTCAGGCAAGGCTGACAATAAATATTTTTACTTTGCTAAGAATAACTTAGGAAAAATACAGTAGTTAGCATTCTGATTTTATTTCTAGGATTTGTAGCATTGCTGCTTCCTGTAGTCATCAATACTGTACATCAAAACAGAAATACCCAGCATGTACTTTAGCACTGATAAACATTTACAGGGTCATCCAGCAGACAATAGGTAAGGTTTTTTCTCTCATGACATAAGAAACAGAGAAGAAATCAGGTCATTTTGGAATAGTAAAATAACATGATTTGAAAACAATAATATATGCTATACTGTGAAGCACCAGTCCACGTTACAAACATCTTACCTTCTGGCATCATTGTGGTATGAAGAAGGAAGGGTATGAGTCATCCTGATAGCTCTGGGTGTTGGAGGAGGAGAAGTTTCACATTTGATTGTAGCTTTATCTTCATGTCCATCTTCTTCAACTACTGCAATCTAGGGGAGAGAGACTCCAATGAGAGCACATGAGCTTTTCAAGAACATTTCAACACATGCTGAATGAAATTGTCAAGTGGACTGAGGCATGTAAAGTTTCAAGAGCAAATTTTTTGAGCAAATTTAAGAGTTGTTTTTTTTTTTTAATATGCAATTGGGAAAAACAGTTGCCTAAATATGGCAGCTTAAAGCACATATTTGAAAGAAATGAGATTATGCTTGGAGAAGAAGTTAATTCCCTTTATGCTGAACAGGGTGACACACAGAAGATCTAAACATGAAGGTAATTTCAGGCGTACATGGGTCTCTTGCATGAAACAGCATTATTAAGGTTAATTAAACTTCTCAGGGATGTAAGAGAGAAGGTGAATATAGGCATAAACACAACCACTTTCTTCACACAGTGTTACCAGAATAGCCAGTATGCTTGACAATATGCATGGACAAAAAGGAATTTTGTCAGAGCATGTAATGATTTATCTTAAATACCATCCTCTGTCATGGAATCTCATCAGCAGTGCCAGTTCTGTAAACAGCTTTATGTTGCTCCAGAAGATTTCAAAGAATCTGTCTGTTGTTCCTCCAGCAAGAAACTGGTCAAAATACATTTGAAGGTAAATATTTTGTGTTCATACTTCTTTAAAAATTCATTTAAGTTTGTGCTGTTGAGGCTGCTACTCCAAGATATCACTGGTGGGCCTTGATTCTGTGGCTTAGCTGTGACCCCTGGAAGCCTTTCCAGGTAAAGTTAAAATTATTATGTTCAGGCATTGAATGAAAAGGAGAGGAGGGGATGCAGTTGCTGGCAACGTACCCCAGCAAAGATTTAGTTACCTAAATAGCAGAGTAATGTGATAAATGTGCTCTCCCAAACTTTAAAAAAAACCCATTATCATACCTTTCTCCGATGCTTCCTTAGGTCGCTTGGCTTACATTGGTGACAAAAGAGGCAACAACAAAAAAAAAAGATTAATAAATATTATTGAAGCATAAAAAATGCCTCACATTTGTTGTTCTCACATTCATGAAGTGAGGAAGCAAAGATTAAATGAATACTTTCCATATTATACACTAATTATACACTTGATGTAATAACATAGGATAACCCATGAAAAATACATCATTCTGGTAAAGTAGGTTTGAGGGTTTTTTCCCCAAAGAAACACTCTCCTTCAATTTCATAAACTTAGCAAAGAATTGGACAGTTCAAGCCTGTAGTAACACTTTCTATTTTTGAGTTTTCATATAAGTACTTACATTATGCTCAACAGAGATATTTTTTTTTAAGTTTTATCAAATATTACAAATATATTGGTGTCCCACTGAGTAAAAGCACAAAATATCATCACCAAATACCATTCCTAAAAAAATGACTGGTATTTTCAGGAAATGAATACATATTCACCTATCTTCTGCACCTGGCAGTAGAAGACTGCTAGAATGGGTCTTGTTCAACCCCCTTTGCATTTTTATTTTTGGCAGATGTCTCATTCATTTAAGGAAAGCTGAAGATTCTCTGCAGAATTTATTTACTCCATGGACCCAGGCTGTGGAAACTCACACAGTCCTGCTTCTCCAGCCTCCAAATGATCACTCATTTGGAAATGTGAGCTCTAGAAACCAGGCTTCTACAAACCACTTCCCAACTCGAAGTTTCACTTAGAGGATGTCTGACAGACTTGTGTCTGTTCCCAGCCAGCAAAGAAGTGATATTCAACACTGAACTCCTGCTGAAACAGTGCAGGGCAGAAATGTCCTGAAATGGTTGATGAAGGTGAGCAAAGCTGTGGGCTGTGCTGCTGAGTACACTTTGGGGGATGCTTCTACTGCTTATGATAAGTCAAGATTTCAACAGCCAAGTCAGACAGACAAGTCCATCTGAGTTTTAGCACAGTTAGAGCTGGATGCCAGTGAGACCACAGCAACCTGAATTGCAGAGGCTATGCTGTCATTTCATGTTTCAGTCTGATGAACCTACTGACCCAAAGCTACAGTTTCCAAATCCAGAACCAGGCAGTACAGATGTCTGCTGGTGGGGCAGTTCAACCATTGCCATTTACCCACAGCCAGACTGCTTCCTTTGAACACCTGGGGAAAGGGAACCAGACTGTGCATTTGGGAAGGTGCTGTTTTGGTGAAGTTGGTGGCAGCACAACAGTCTGCACACTCACCTCCTCCACAATGACTTGTGCAACCAATATTTTCATTTCTGCTGTTCAGCAGTGGGAACTGGGGGCAGCAAAGAATAATTTATGACTGCCTGCCTGGACCTGCTCCCTGCTGACCTCAGATCCCAAGGCAGAAGCAAACACCATGCAAAATTGGGAGGAGCAGAGGTGGGTATGAGTAGTTGTCAGTTCCCAGGAAAAGGGAGTACTTGGCTAGATGATCATGAGCAAAAGCCCCTACTCCCAGCTGAGAAGAATGAACAGCCAGGCTTCATTTCCTGCTGCTCTTAGAAACTCTTTCTCTTAGAAAAGGCTCCAATGGGAATCAGTGCTACTGCTTCCCAGGAATGGACCACAAGGGCACATTGGTGACATCATGATTATCAAAGGAAAAGCAAATAAAAAATGTGCTTATGCATACCCTATTCTATTCCTTGCATGAGATCAGCAGAGTGGCTGCTTTCATTCTCTCCTAGTACTGAAAGGGATTAATTCACCCTGGCTCCAAACTACTTTGTAGCTCACACTGAACCCTGCATCTGTACTCAGATCAGTATCAGAGTGGCACATCTTAAATATGTTGATGAATACTATATTCAGATATCAGTACATTCAGATGTACTGATTCTTTTTGTCTAGGATCACAATTAAATTCATTGAAAATCCCTTTCCAAATCAAACCAGATATTTTTGAATATGTCTTCAAAGATACAGCAATGTTAGAAATTATTTGCACAGTAGTTTCATGGTGGCTTGATGTCTATGTGTGAGCTACCTGTAATATTGAAATAAATCAGTTAAATGAATTAGTGGAAACCAAAGAACTTATTTCATTGTGCATGATATATGGTCATGAAGAATGCATAAAAGTGCTGCAAGTATAAAAGAGTATAACAAATATAAAAGCATGTCCAAATGATCACATATAAGAAGTGGTGGAATTAAAAAAGTCTTCTAGACATTTCCTGGAAGTTTAAACTCAGCAACAGTTCTACAGACTATTGTGTAATAACTGTATCACTTAAGAACTTTCCATTAGTAAACATTTTTGACATACAAGTAATTCCAGTGATCAGTCCTGTTTCTCATTAATTCCATACCCTGTGTGCTGGAGGCCCTTGGTAAACCTATCACTATGCCCCTAGTGACACATGCAATGCTCAAAACCACTATAACAAAGCCCAAAGACACCAAATGTTCCTGTTCTAGAGAACTTCCTATCTGTACAGATGATGAAGATATGAATGAGGAATTGGAGAGATGAGCCAGTCATACAGTTAAAAGATTAAGTACTCAGTACAAGAAACATCACATCAAATGCTGTCATCACAAGGTTTCTTACCAGCGTCATAACCCCCATTCTGTCCATCTCCCTGGCTGGGCTGCGAGGGGTGAGCTTGGGAGTTGAGTGTCCACTGGGAGGAGATGAGCTTGCAAGTGATGATGCTGTCACTGAGCCAGTAATGGAGGTACCTTGGTGGACTCTGGCTAGATTTAAGCCTTCCAGACTCACACTGGCCACTCTGTTCTCTATCTCTTCAGCACGCAATTCTGTCGACTCTTTCTCTTCTTGGATTAACCTTATCAAGGAAAAGAACGCTCTTGTTGTATTTGTCTCTTCAAATCCCCAGAGCAAAACTAGAGACCATTTCATTTCAAATGAGATTTGCAAGTAAAAGCAAACAAAGATGAGTATCATATATAACTAAAGAATATCCTTTTCCAACATTATTTTCCTAATCACCAGTTATCAAATTATTTTTCTCAACTCCTCCATCCTCAAAATGTGCTTGAAGAATGTGTCCAACAGCAAGACTTGATGCATGACATTTCAGGAATATTGATCCCTTTGCAAGGGAGCTAGAATCAGGCAGGAGATTTAACAATCCAATTTACCATAGACAACTAATTCCAAGCTTACGTTGACTTCATCTGATTATCTTTTGCTAAATCACAAAGTCAAGAGTCAAATGAAATTGGGCCTTTAAGAAGGGAATTGCTAAAATAATCCATATTAATAAAACAAGGGAACAGATCGTCTGTCTTACCCCTACAATTTGATGAAAAAAATGCCAGCTGTTGCTAAAGCCCAGTATTTTTAAGTGAATTTCATTAAAATTTCTTTCTTGCTAGCAAGCAATATAAGCTTCTTAAGCATCTATCACCTCAACAGATTGCTTCCATTGGGTTCTTTAGTTTTGTTTTTTTAATTGTGCTTGCACCTAGAATGGAAAAATGTCTTAAAAATAAAATACTTGTTTAAGAGTCCTTTGCCCATAAACCTGTGCTAGCAGTAGTCTTTTTTGCAAAGAGGAGGAAAAATTATGAGGGATCAATAATAGATGAGAGAATATGAAATCTGAGGAGGCTGAACCTGTGAACCAGGCTTTTCTGAAGGAAATGAAGCAAGTACAATAAATAAAACCATAATATATTGAAACTAGAAACCTAAAAACTCCTGTGCTGTGATAAATCTTTTTCCCTAACATCCATTTCAGAATTTGTATAAAACATCTACAGTTATTTTTTAAATAATGCAGGGAAGAAACTTAAAGGTCAATAATATTTTGAATTATAACTATGTTTTTTATTTTAGTAATCTAAATCCTGAATAATCTTGTATAATAAAACAAATCTAAGGTGAAATAAATTTTTAATCTATCTTGATATCTCAAAAAAATTTGATAAACCCTTATAGTGTTTGTCAATTTAAAAAAAAAAACAAGAAAATATGAAATGCAGTACAGTTTATAAGACTATCCTCGTAGAATTATTTTCCTGAACTGTATTTAAAAAATTACAAAACACACTGTACAGTTTTTTAAAGAGATTTTTATTTCCAGCACCAAAATCTCTCTTTGACCCTGTACCTTGACGGGTGTACAAAAAGGTTTGAGAAAACAGTGTACTTCTATCTGAACAAACACATTCTGGGACAGCAAAAAATGCAAAGCTCTAGACTTAAAAGGTTTTTCTGTGAACATAAAAATTACTCAAATACAATATATTCCAACAGGGTTCTCCCTTTAAAGTTACCTTGATCAGATTATCTTTGCCAAATCAGTCTGTCTTGTTTTGGTTATATTTCTAATCATGGTATTTCTGTTTCTAGTGTTACCAGAAAGTCCCTAACACATTTACTAACATTTCCTTCATCTCCTTCAAGGAAAACAGTTGCTAATGAGAGGATGTTTTTCATAAAACAAATTTTTTTCAAGCTGCCCTTACTGAAAAACATGTAAGAATACTTCAAGCTTAAAATATGGTTTCATTAATAACAATCACTTAATTAAAACATGCAATTTGATTCTGTACCACTCCATTAAATTTGCACCGATATTATTAAGATATATTCCGTTCATTATCTATTTCCAAGAACTACAATCAAACTTGGAGCATGAAAAATCATATTCTGTGTCTACAGAGAAAATTAAAACCATGTCATAGAAAACTTAGCTTATATTAGATTTAGTATAGGGGTGATTGCCAGAAGAAAGCATGAAGAGCACTGAAATAAAGTATTTCTGATAGGAGGTTGAGGAGGTTGTTACTGAGCAAGTGGAGTCATGCTCACACTGAAAAAGACCTTGAGAAGAGGACTGTGAACAGTAATCTGTGAAACCTGCCATGTGTTAGACTCCTCTAACTTACTTCTCTTCAACTGGTCAACTGTTTTTAACTTGGAAAGTTTTTTGAAAGAAACTTCTATGGTTAGGAAAGACTCAGTTGTTATCTTCACACAATCAATATTCTCCTCTGGAAGGCAGACACATTATCAATCCTCTAAATGAGCAAGTTGTTTCCTAACTTCCATGAATGGTACCTGGACTCAAGCACTAAAGGAAATTTAAGTGCATTGCAGCTGGTCCAGGCTACATACCTGATTTCTTTATTGATTGCATCTAGCTGCTCCTGGAGCATCATGGCCAGAGTTTGGGCATCAGAATGGCCACTTGGTGACAGCAGGTCCATGGAGCTGAACAGTGTTTCTCTGTCATCATCGTCGATGTCCGACATCTCAGTGTCGCTCTCAAACGGATGGCTGCTCAGAACCCCGATCTGCTGCGTCCTGTTCCACTCGTGATCACCAAGTGATTTAACCTGAGCAGGAATTAGGCTTATGTCAGAGAAAACTGCAAAGTCTAACTTAAAAAAATTGGGAAAGGAAAGCAACTAACACTTCAAAATACTTATTCAATTATTAGCTCTCCATTAATGCTTGCAATATTACAGTAAATAGCATAAAGTATTTTCACATAATTGCAATATAGGTATACAATTACTATAAGGAAAATGTATACAAGTAGACTATATGTTTGAACTTTGATGTCTGAACTTCAACATTTTTGCTGTCATTTTGTACAACAATTCTCTGAACAGGTACAGAAAAAACCCCACTCTCTGCATTGTGTTTTCTTGTTCAGTGGGCTGTTTTTTTCTGCTGTCGTCTTCTTCCTGGAAGAAAACTCCACAAACCGTAAGCTTAACAGCCTCAAATACATTCTCTTATCAGGGAATATATGAGAAGAAATTGGGGATTAACCTTTGGTTCATCTCTGCGTACTCCCATCCGGCCTCTTCTAGGTCGCCTTATCACTTTGGTTGACCGATAATCAGACTGGCTATCAACCAGTGAGCCCACTGAGTACCTCAGCTCTGCTGATGTGTCCAAATGAGGTCTATAAACAGAATTACATAAATGGACTGAGAGAGTAATAGGAATAACAACAACAATCTAATGACTTTCAGGCCAGCAGACTTATTTTTTCAAACAAACTTTTATGCATGACATCAAATAAATGAGAAAATCACATCACAAAACATAATTTAAATGAGAAAATTGAAATAATTGTATGGGAAAATTAGAGAGAAACAAATAATGAATTCCTATTTTTTAAAATGAAAGCTATGCATAGAAAAAGTTATAGTCCAAAACTCAAACAAGAAAAGGCACATTTGAGGATAATTAGAACTGGCAGCTGAATGTATTACCCTGTATATTCAAAAATATGCCTGAGGTTACTCTAAGCATGTTACATGTTCGTGAGTGAGTGTATCGATAAAAGCTTTCTTGCTGTAAGTCTGTGCTCTACATTATGAAAATATTAGTGAACTGACCTGTGATATTTCACATTGTTTAGGAATTACTAATCTTTATTTGATGACTCTTCCAGCGCTTTAACCTCCAATTTTTCCTATAGCCCTATAAGTAAGTCCTGGGATATTGCAGTGAGGCTTATACAGGATGACTTCAGGACCTCTTTCCTTGTTTTTAAACAGTAGTCCCTGTCCTCTTTGCCCTTAGTCAAACAGCAGCACCAAAAATTCACAGCATGGTGCAATAAAAGCATCCTAACCATGGGCTGTGCAAACAAGGTAGAAGAGCCAAGGCTCCATGCACCATTTGAAAATTCAACCACAGAAGTAGAGACCTGAAGAATTTTTTTTTTTTAGCACACCAGCAATCTCCACATAAAAATATATGAATAGCATGATCACAGTAAAAAAGGGAAATGTAACATAAAAAAACCCCATAGGACAGTGACTGTTTTTATCTTCTGTGTACAGTGAGTGTCTCAATAGAACTTTGTTCTCATGATCAATAATATTTGGCAGTTGTGAAACAAGTTAGCATTATAAAAGAAATGGTCTAGGTTCTGGTCTCTAGCTGCAGATATTAATCTGCTGACCAGCTTCATTATTTTCCTGAAAGCACAAACTACAGCCAATGCAAAATTGAATCCAGGCTGAGAATAGGAAGTATTTAATGCTCAGAGCTTGCAATGCCTGAAAGAGCAGGGAGCTTCATGACGTAAGGTTACATAAGGGAAAGTATACTGTTTAGTGGAACCTGCTGAATTCCCAAGATACTTAGATAGCTTATCAAGTTCAAACAGCCCTTTGACAAGGGCTAATCAGCTTCTGTTTATGGAGCACAAGCTAATGATATTCATCTACCCAGCAAGAAAAGCTGCTATTCACCAAGGATGGCTGCTCCAAAACCAAAGCTGATGTTGTAGCAGCTCAAAAGCCTGTGTCCCTGCAAGCACTTTCAAGAAAAATGTGTTGTGTGTCTGTAGTCACATTCCCAAGGGAACAAAAATTTAAAAAGTTAAAAGCATCACATTCTGAATTTCATTGACTTAAGACTTCCCTACCTATAGAGAAATATTATTCCAAGATATAACAACAGGTTGAGCGAGCAACCATGTCCAGGTACTGAGCAAGACATCACTCAATAGCTGACAGGAAAAAACCCCAAGCTATTGAACAAGAGTAACTTTAGATGAATACAGTGCTCCCAGTTTAGTCGAGGTTCAAGAGTTTTGTCTGGCAGGTGTGCTGGCAGGTT
>VWYE01028408.1:1663149-1992090 GCA_013398995.1 Alaudala cheleensis
GAAGAATTTTTTTTTTTTAGCACACCAGCAATCTCCACATAAAAATATATGAATAGCATGATCACAGTAAAAAAGGGAAATGTAACATAAAAAAACCCCATAGGACAGTGACTGTTTTTATCTTCTGTGTACAGTGAGTGTCTCAATAGAACTTTGTTCTCATGATCAATAATATTTGGCAGTTGTGAAACAAGTTAGCATTATAAAAGAAATGGTCTAGGTTCTGGTCTCTAGCTGCAGATATTAATCTGCTGACCAGCTTCATTATTTTCCTGAAAGCACAAACTACAGCCAATGCAAAATTGAATCCAGGCTGAGAATAGGAAGTATTTAATGCTCAGAGCTTGCAATGCCTGAAAGAGCAGGGAGCTTCATGACGTAAGGTTACCTAAGGGAAAGTATACTGTTTAGTGGAACCTGCTGAATTCCCAAGATATTTAGATAGCTTATAAAGTTCAAACAGCCCTTTGACAAGGGCTAATCAGCTTCTGTTTATGGAGCACAAGCTAATGATATTCATCTACCCAGCAAGAAAAGCTGCTATTCACCAAGGATGGCTGCTCCAAAACCAAAGCTGATGTTGTAGCAGCTCAAAAGCCTGTGTCCCTGCAAGCACTTTCAAGAAAAATGTGTTGTGTGTCTGTAGTCACATTCCCAAGGGAACAAAAATTTAAAAAGTTAAAAGCATCACATTCTGAATTTCATTGACTTAAGACTTCCCTACCTATAGAGAAATATTATTCCAAGATATAACAACAGGTTGAGCGAGCAACCATGTCCAGGTACTGAGCAAGACATCACTCAATAGCTGACAGGAAAAAACCCCAAGCTATTGAACAAGAGTAACTTTAGATGAATACAGTGCTCCCAGTTTAGTCGAGGTTCAAGAGTTTTGTCTGGCAGGTGTGCTGGCAGGTTATAAAAACTAACATGTTGCTCATTATGAAAACAGCACATGTCACGCAATTATCAATAAAGCAACAATTTATTCTCAAGGGACACTCTTAAGCAAGAAGGACTTTCTAGAATGATAAATTATTTTCAGCTGTTAGTGGTTATTTCCATGGCATTTTTCTCACTGTTCTTCTCATATGGATTTTTCAAGAAAAAGAGTCACAATGTTAATTATTATGTTTTCAGAGCTCTCTGAACAATGTCTTCACATTTAGCTGAAGTTCTGTGGTCTTTGGCTACACACTAAGTACAGCTGAGTTATGCCTTCCTAATAAAGAAAAAGAAAAAATATTATTTGTAGAATAAATAGGAACATAAATAACGCTGATTAGTTTCAGGATTAAAGATGATTGTTTCTAATTTATTTTTAAGATCTGGGAAAAAAGTTGTGTAATTTGATATACTTTTCAAAACATTTCATGATTTAGAAGACTTTTGTTAATCTCCATAATATTTCAGGGTATACTCACTGATATAAGGCCCTGTTTACCCATGAAAAGAGTGAAAAGCAACAGTAATAATAACTGCACAGATTTTACTTTTTGAAAGATATACATGACCACATTTCTATGTGGTTTGAACACGTCCCTGCTGTAAATGCTTGCCATTTACATTTATGTCTATTTTAACTTAAACTGAAAAAACTTTTGTCGCAAAATATTACCTTGACAAGGTAGGTTCAATTAAAGAACCAGCCCTCAGTTTCATTTGATCCAGTTCAGCCCTCAGTTTCTCGATTTCTTCTGCAAGTCTTTCCTGCAAATAAGAAGAGTAAGATATACTTACTTGTGATACAAAATACATTTATTTCACGAGATATTGTTCTCATAAAGTTAAACAAGTAAGCAAAGATATACTGAATGTAATACCCTAATAAGAAAAGCAAGCTCATTTAAGTCTCATTACTGCTAATGAGATGTATGCATCAAGAGGAGGGGATATATATATATATATATATATATATATATATACATACTCTGCTGTTTTACCAATGCCTGGAACTGTTGGAAGGACAAGTTTGTCCTTGAAAATTATTTTTTTTCTACTATAAAGCCAGGTACAGTTCATCATGTGATTCACCACTTGCCCTATAGAGACCAAAATTAACAGTTGGACTCAATGATCTCTGAGATCATCATTTCCACCCTACATGATTTTATTATGCTATGGGATTGCATACTGGCCTTTATATTTACTGACAGAGACACAGAGAGATCTGCATGTTAGATGACTCAAACTGCAGCTGTACGTCTCACTCCTGTTGAGGTGATGTGATGTGACTCTAGTATGAGGTGCTTCTAGCAAAAAATGACAATTTCCCACAAAATCGGATGTTTGGAATTAATTAAAAACCCCACTATTTACAGCTACCACTAGAGAAAATATCACTGTTCCCAAATTCTACAAATAATTGTTATCTACTAATAAAGAGAAATCCAAGAATTTTAAAACAAATTAAGAACAAACATGGGATGAAGATATAACACTGCTAGAGTTTAAAATATTCAGTATTGCAAAAAGCTAGCAAGGATAAGGATCTTCTATATCTATAAATAATGTATCTATAAGTAACAGTATCCATAAATAATTTCAGTGAGTATTATTACTGAATTATTAATATATAATTATGGAAATAGTATTGGAGTATTTTTAAAGTATTTATTGATTGAACAGAATTACTGAGATGACTGATACTCTATTGGTAACACTTAGAGATTATTAGCATCTGATGTTATGCCCATCTATCTGAAATTCCTTCATTAGTTTCTTCATCAAAGTGGAAATAATCCTTTTAAAGGGGGACATTTAGAAGCTCTGGGGTCAGAACATGTAGTGACAGGACAAGTGACAATGGCTTCAAATGAAGAAGGGTAGGTTTTAGACATCAGGAAGAAATTCTTTATGGTGAGGGTGTTGAGGCACTCAAACAGGTTGTCCTTTTGGGTACTTTAATCTTGCTTCCTTTCTCTACAGGTTACCTAAATGTAGATGAAAATAAATTTTTTTTTAACAGATACCTCTTTTGTTATTTTTCTCAAAGGTCTTGATTTTTGATTCCATATGATATATTTATATTATTATAGAATGGAGGTACATTTTTTAAAATTCTATACAATTGCTTTTACAGGGATTTAATACATTGCAAAAACACTTCTATGAATCTGAATGCAAATATATTTGTGCATCCTACCGCACTCAAGGCAGCAATAATTTAGAAACAAAATCCTGGTATCTGGGATTGGAAGAAATATTTATAATCAATTTGACTGATTCACTAAATAGCATTAGGGGTTAATTTGCAAGGAATGAAGAAAGGTCACTTTCAGCTATATTTAGCATCATGCCACTGCACTTGTTTAGAAGAATTGCATCAAATAAAAAAATTACATTCTTCACTATGAAAGTGCAACCAGTTATGCATACATCTCTGTTAAATAAGAATTTTTGGGAATTAAAACTGATAGAAGAAAAACTCCAGAGCCAGTGAAATCAATATGAATTTTGGTATTGACTTCCTGAGGCTAGGACATCAACCATGAACAACTCAGAACAACTATCAGAGACCTTCTAAGGTTATTTATTGCATCTAGGTGATTAAAGGAATTATCATATGTGTCAGGAAGATTTTTCATGATAGCTGGATAATTAATATTCCATATACATATTTACAAATAACACTTCTACATATTTTGATAAAAATAAATAAAATAATTACATAATTTTACAGTACCTTATCGTGTAAAGACTCTTCAAGATTTTTCCTGAAACTTTCAGATTCTTGAATCAAAACATTCTAGAAATAAAAAGAAGAGAAAAAAATAAGCAAGGAAGAAATGAGAGATATGTTAATGTATCAGATATCATTATATATACTTGGACAAGTTTACAAAGTTCATATATGTTGGACTTCAGAATTAATATTCTTTAATGTTTCAGTTGGATTATATACTAAATTTTAAATGCTGCAAGAATTCAAACATATAGGAGCATGTGTCTTCTAGATCAACAAAAACCTTGCATCTTGGTTTAACTGAACAACTGCCTCATCCTTACACAATCAATTCTCCCAACTTCTTTTGGCAAGCCTATTTCTCACTCCATACCACATTTTGTTTCAATGATATAAACCAGAAGTTCACCATCGGAGAAGTTCTGAAATACCCTTCTGAAAAACACTGACAGATTCCCCTCAGATCATACAGAAGGTGAAGTAGAAGAGGGAGGGATTAAAGAAGGCAAATACAAAGGTGGCTTTGAATTTTGCAGGACCGCATTGTCTCATGTCATGGAAAATCTGTAAATAACATTCCCATTCCAAGGCCAGATGCTCCTTCTCCTGTGGCAACAGCATTTTACATTCTCAGAGGAAGTGAGGTGAAATCAGCAGGTTAAAACACTGAAATGATGGCACACTTAAAACTGGTCTTTCCTCTGTTTTCATCCCTTTTCCCTCACTGCCACATGCAGCCCATCACACACTGGTCCTTTCCAAACTCTTCATCAGGCTCTTGGCTGATAAACATGGGACTCAGAATATTCATCCATATTCACAGCACTTCTGGGAAGACCCTTAAGCCCTCTCTTGGACTGAGAGTCGAATGTGGAAGTTGGACCACGTTTGTGATAATATTTGGTAATACAAAATCAGCACGACACCTCCAGCCCAATGAAAGTAGAACATATGGGAAATCTTTAAGCTAAACTTTACACTGCTGTTTGTACTGTACCTTTTCTTCAAGTGCTGCCATTCTCTCTTTTAAATGCAGTTGCAGACGTTCATTGGATTCTGTCAAAAGTCTGTCTACAGTATCCGATAATCTTTTGTTGTGCTCTTCATTCATTTTTTCCCTTTGCCTTGCCTTTAATGTAGAATAGACAAGACAGATTGGTAGGGTCCGTAATTAACCAGTACAGATTTGTATAATTGAAAAAATTTAAAAATGTAACTGTAACCATCTAAAATAATTCCACAGGAAATGTAATTACATTTACTGATTAATGCCCACCCATGTTTGTAACAGCAGAATATTTTCAACTCTGCAACTGGATGTAAATTAGCGTATTAAGATGGTGAAGTAAAGTAGGAAGATGCTGCCATCACTGCTAGAAACAAAACATTTACAATTAGATAGTTTGGGGTGCTGGAGTACACAACGTAGCACTACACTGGCAAATGAAAAGTGCACAGAAGCTGTTAGCAATACACATACTCTTTGAAGTTCCTGATTCTTCTCTTCAAGTTGAGCTTCTAAGTGCCTCATACGTTCCTCAATGTTTCCATGCCTTTCTTCTGCCTGTAAAGAAATAGAAAGACTCTTACTGTAATTTAGGTGTCTTTGGAAGTTTTTACCTCAGTAAAGTTTAAATAAAACATAAAGCAAGCTACTACTAACTGCAAACTTAGTTTTCCAAAAAGAAACTTTATTTAAACAGGCAGCTGAACAGCATTGCTTGAAATGTGTCAGCTACAAAGGCCTGTTACATTCAAGCATCAGCAAAACATTGGAGTTATTTATGAGCAATGAAATCAGCCAAATGTAACATGCAGACTGTGCATGGTTTGAACACAAACCTGCCATCGTAAAATTGTAAGCTCCTGAAGCACTGAACTGCACGATGGTTGATTATCAATTAAAAAACCAAAAAGTTAAAAAAAATGAAAATAAATCAGATGGATTCTATTCAGCAATAGAAAGTAAAGTCCAGTAGGACTACCTTCCTACGTATGGAGATCATTTCTTGTAGTTTAGCTTCCATAACATATTGATAATCATCAGATGAGGTAGAAGAGGTTGGATCAGACTAACAAGTCAAGGAAAAGGAGAGGGACAAAATTGAAAAATCAGAACTAAAGACACTGACACTGAACAGAACACAGCACAGAATGCTTAAAAGAAAAGTGTGACTGAAAATTTAAACTTTTAACTGACAGATTTTTACATGGAATAAACTACACTGATACTTGGTGAATAAGATGCAGTTGATGTGAAGAAACTGAAAATAATGGAATGCTAAAGAAGCTATCAACCTACACATGGAAGTTCAAGGTTAGTGATGGCTGGCTGATGACACATTACTACAGAGTGGATTCAAAGCGATACTGTCTAATTTAATGTTGTTTCTCCTTTTTTTTTTTTAAGTTTGTTTNTTAACTGAACACAAGAACTGGACTCTCAGAGGCCAACATCAGAAATTCCTGTATTATTCTTCCACCATTCTCTAGGAAGGATTACAATGCACAAATACTACATAATGGATTGGTCAGTTACACCACTATGCAATGTCATGGTACATTCCCTACTTTCTAGAAAACAGAAAGAATGTCAAAAGAGACAAGGCTCAAGCTTTCATATGCCATTTTAGAACACACTACATAAGGCCCTTCATCCAAATAAACAATATAATTTTCATCCCTTTGAAAAGATCCACCCTGGTGGATCTCTTTGGAAGATCAAGGTCATCAGATAAAAGAAGAACCTATAAATAAAAATTCATTAATAATAATGAAAAATTATTACTGAGTATAGAAATGGTAATCCAACCAAAGATTCATTACTATTTCTGACAGAAGTTGACCTTAATTAGGTAATTTGTGGCAAAACATGAATATTCATGTTATTGTCATTTCAAACAAGTCTATGTCATTATTCAAAAACTAAAAAAGCCCTTTAAAAAGGGAAATGCCATATTGGTTTTGTTGCTATGGAAACAGGAATGTGCATAAGGCATACAGAGATTGCTACTGATGACTGAGTTGAGAGCTCGCGCTTGTCAAATGCTATTTCACTCTGTCAGATTTACCCTCTCTCAAAGGAGATCTGAACTCCATCTTTAGATGAGCAAACTTTAATATGCACAAGAAATAATAATTTTACGTCTGCATTTTTATGAGATTATTTTTCATATGCTTACCTCTTAATGATTTATCAGATAAATTATGAATAGGTATCAAAGTAATGCCAGATGTTCATAAAACTTAAAATTACCCATAACTTAAGCTCAGTAGTATTATCAGGACCTAAAGTTCATACAGAAAGCAATCTAGTAATATATAAACATAAACTGCAGCTTTTGATATGAAAACATCCACCTAAGAAAATTTTGCTTTGTACAAACACAAGAATATTGCTTAACTTTGAAAATCACCAGTATTCTTTGCATAGTATATTCACAAAACTCAAATTCTTGCAAAATTTAAGGGAAAGTCTTTGTAATCGAACTAATTTACAAGTGCAGTTCTTGTTTCTGACCATGAAGCAAGCAAATTGTGATGTACTTGAACTTACTTATTAGCTGAAACTATGACACCTTGTTATTTACAACTTGGACCAGCAACAACACTTCAATACTTCTATGATCTTCTTCAACTTATCTCTCCATTTTATGTATTAGTCCATTTCAGCACACCAGTGCTAATGCACTGCTTCCTCTCCCAAGTGGGTAATTAGAAAAATAGGGTTGAAAAAGTTAAGTCCCTGTGATTGCAGGACACCTTTTCACAGAGTGACCAAGTTTTATCCTGCTCTGTAGAGAATAGAATTTTCCCCTTTTCAAGTCCTGATTGTAGCATTGGTTCAAGGCCATCCCTTCATGCATTTCTAGGGGTCATGAGATGTCTTGAAATCACCAAAGCTCTGTGAAGACTTAAGTAATTCTATCTCTTTTGAAGCCCTTTTCACAGAAGAAGATATAGAACCCACTGTGGGCACCTTCCTACAAAATTGAATGCCTTATAAGCTTCATTAGATGACTGCAGAACTTGAAAGCAAGTTTCTTAAATTTCACTGCTTCTGATGCCTTGAGAGACTGCCTTGAACAGAGGCTGGACAGTGTTAAAAGAATAAAGTAGGTATTAAAAAGGCCTTCAAAGGATACACCTTGGGCAGTACAAGAGCCTGGCCGTGGCTCCACCCAAGAGGGACACCAGGTCATGAGTTTTTACACTTCTATATATTTGGTTCATTTACATATTGGGGTTAATTGTCCAGTTACAGCTTCAGGTTATGAAGTCCCAGCCTCCCAGTTTGCTCTCCTCAATTTCTGTTGTTTATACTTTTTGGGCCTGAAGCTGCAATGGTGTCCTTGGTTCTTGGGCTGGAAAAGGATTGTTTTGTCTAACTAAACTGTGAGGAGAACTTGCTGACACTTTATATGAAGTTCAGAGTTATATACTAATGAAGTACAGAATCTGGATAATATGAAAGCTAAAACTGAAGGCATCACTTCCATGCACTTAGTTGCAGCTTAATGCAAACTATGAAGATAACTGAAGTAAAACCACTAGGTTCAAAGGGATCTCATTCACATCCTCTGAAATGTGGTGCTGCCAGTCATAAGCTGTCCTTAAAAAGACAGTCTGTCTAGTTAGCTGTATCATTTACATTTTTTTTCAAATGAAAATGTAAATTTTTCAGTCCAAACCATGCCATAATACCTTATCTGTGTAGCAGATCTTTTCAATGCAGAAAATAATTGTGATATTAGGTCTAACATTTTTTGGGAAGAAGAAAACGAATGAAATTATTGTCAGAATTATGTATGTTCTCTGAATTCTTATATAGACAACATTCTTGAAATAATATGATGTTCTCTTAAGATTCTTATAGCTACCTGTTATAACTTCCTGCTGCTTTAATAATTCAGCAAGGTAGATGCTACCTTTACATCTCTTCAGTAGAGCAGAGAAACTTGAAAATTAATTAAAATTCTACATGCCTTAGAATCAAAACAAATGTCATTATTCTAAACACTGCAAATATAAAAGAGTATTTTATGTTTCTTTCATGTACCATTTGTTCTGAAAGTGTTATTCTGTATTACTCTAAAAGTACCATATTATTTTACAGCCAAGATATTCAATAATTAGGCTCAAGTGCTTGTCTGGCAGAGAGCAAGCACAGGTGCTCAGACTTAGTATCTATTCTGGGCTCTAAAGCTGCTAAGGGATTTTAACCACTGGTTATTCTGTGCCAGCTGCAGGCACAGCCCCCTGCAGCAGGATGGGAATCAAAGGGGCACACAGAAACACATGTACATACTCCCACCTTCTCTGACTTGCAGAAACCCACCTGCAGACAAAGAGCTCCAGTAACCTGTGTCCCCAGCTGGAACATACTCCCAAAATGAGAGTTTTAACATCTCCCATCATCTTTTACATTGAGGAAGGCCCCCAACCAGGTCACAAAGAGACCCCTCCAAACAAAGAGAGACTTGGCAGCCTACCATAAAATACTAAATGTGTGCATCTCAGCCTTGTAGTTTGAGGCACAAGGCAGAGACACCAGTGCTTGCCATGCTTCCATAGCAGAATTTTAGGCGCACAGGAGACAGCACAGACCACTGTGGGCTCTGAGATACCGAAAGAAAAGCTGGATTTCTTCCAACTTGTTTTACTAAGAATTAATTGAGTTAAAAACTCTAAATTAGAGCCCACATGACTACTTGCTTGGCAGGCCTTACGCTACATTCTTTCTTCAACATAAGACTTGCATGCCTGTTTGCTCCTACTCTGTACAGGAGGATTAATAAGACACATTATATGGTATTCAGCAACTAGCATTTAAAGTATTCAGCCAGAACATTCAGTTATAAATGGATTTGGGAAATCATGCATCTTAAACTGGATTAAAAATATATGGACAAAAACTCATGATGTCTGACCTCCCCAAGAAACCAGCATGAGTCTTAATGTTCACTTTGCACTCTCCATCCCATGGAATAGCCAGCACAAGGTAGTAACAGCCAGGAAAACTCTGCATTGAGGGAATACCGAAGCAACTTGTGTGATCTCTAACCTTGTTAAAACTCTGCTGGTGCTCCTGCTGCTAATGCACCCACAAAAAAGATGTTGCTTTCACATCATCTGTTACTGATGGCACTGCACATTTTCTAGGTCTTTGCATCTTAGTTGAAAAGAAAGAAATCCAAATTCAGATGCAGAAATCTGCATAATATAGGTGCCAGATTTCTTTGTAATTTTTTTTTTTTTTGGTGATGAGTTGCAGGAACAAATCTAAACTATTCTAATGGTACAAGCAATTTCCCCAGTTTTGAGATCCTAACTTTTGAACACCTGCACTATCCAGATTTTCTGCTGGCACCTTATGCTTGGAATAAGGGCCTTGTTCACAAAGAAAGAATGCATTATTGAACTGAGCTATGAGGTTGAAGGTGCAAATAGGCGATCAGGGTGACAGAGTTGCAACAGCTCACAAAGTTATCAGCTACTTGCTCACATCTACCCTGTTACAATATGACAAAATGAATTGGCTCAGACCAACCTTTGCTCAACCTCAACCTTTCAGTCACTAGACAGTTTCTTTCCCCTCCTTTGTTTTCCCACTACCTTCTGTACCTCCTAAGTTAAGTAAGCAACTTCTTCAATTAAGCTAAGCAACTTCTTCAATTAAGCTTTGTCAAATTTGCTTCTTTCATTTCTTCCTCCTGTTGGGGCAAAATCTCCCAAGAAAAGGGAAGAAGAATAAGAGGGGTGATTTGGGAAGACAGGATGTGTCGTAAACGTGAAATTTTCTTTGGCTTCCCTCTCCTTCAAAGATTTCTTTTTTCCTGGCCTGTAAGAGATGTACCAACTTCCTTCTCCTGTTAACACATCATATTTTATCTCTTTCTTGTTCTCAGAGAGATTTTTGTATTAACTACATCCACTCCTTGCAGGAGAACTTCTTTCCCCTCTTGCATCCTTTTCATGGCAGACATTCTCCTTTTACTTGTTTTGCAACTTCTTCCCTGCTTAAAGCAAACCACATCCCCACACTGACACAAGACAAGCATTATGTCTCACTTGCCTCCAACTCTCAAGTCATTTTTTATCACCCTTAAAATTAACTGAAGGTGTTACTATGCTAAATGTGGTTTATTATGATATGGTTTCCTCTTCTCCATCTCAGTGCTTCTCTAACACAGCTGACAAGCATGGCTGGTATTTCTGGTGACCTGCATACAGGAATGACAGTGTAAAATGCTGACTGCTGTCTTGTGATCAGAGAAGTGACTTGGTACCTCTGCTCCACAAGCACCCAGCGGGTGAAGGACTGCTAGTGGGAGTGAGTGAAGGGATGATGGCTGGCCCTAACTAGACCCCCCTCCTTGAACACATGCAAGGAGAAACGGTGTTTGACAGACTAACCATCTGAAGATTCTGGATACTCCAATGTCTGTCCCTTCTGAGGAAAATTAACATTTTGTGGGATAAAGAAAGGTTAATACAGGAGGGAGGTTCTTTCTCCTAGGAACTGCCTCTTCTCCAGGACAGGCAAACAGACCAATAGTGTGAAAGTGAATAGAAGGTGGCTCAATGAGTTATGAGAATTTAAATCTTGGGATACATGCTGAGAGCTGTGCTACTTGTCATGACCAGACAGGTGCCAGTGTGATGGCCAGGCAGGACAGCACAGTGTATGGGATCATGCTGTTCCAGGTTAGTCTGCCACAGGCTGACTAACCCTCTAGTTGCTCACCCAATGGGCAGAACACAGTGAAAACAAAGCCAAAGAAAAGTTCAAATGATTCAGGTAAATTTATGGGTACTTATCCAAGTTCACTGTATAGTCCAAATTTTTGGGAGTTCACTCCTTATGAACTAGTTTGGGGATGGAAAAGTAGCAGAAAGAGATATCACTGGCTTATATACATAAAAAAAGGAAAACCAACTAATTTTAAAAACTGACACACTAGAAGGATCATAATTTACATCCTTCATTTGCAGAATCCCAGCCTGCATTTATTATGAGCAAGAATATAAAAAAATATGAATGCAGAACTGCAACATGCACCTTATAAATCCATGGGGGGGTGGGGTAGGGGTGGGGAATAATCACAGCCAAATCCAGAACATATTTATTCCGATTTATTTCCACATATAAGTAATTGATCTTATATTTTACCCACAGTGAAGCAGATAACCCACATACTTTAAAATACATATAAAGCATGTTAGGCTTAACTCACCTCTTCCATATGATTGTAACCCCATTAATCTCAGAGAAGCCACTTTCACTGAGATAGTACTAAAGGAAGGAGAATCAGGTTTTTTGGTTTCTTTTTGTTTAGTGCAGAAGCAGTAGCTGATTTGGCGGCTCCTCTTTTACTCAATATACATAGACACTGCAGATCACACAGCCCAGGATTTGGAGATTCTGCAGCCAGATAACTGCAGTCCTACAGACAGCATGTATGTTGGCACAAAGTCCAACCAAGGCAAAGTTAATTAAGCATTATTCAGCCCCTCTGGCAGGACTTGCAGTTGTCAGTGAATGGCTGAACCACATGTAAGAGCACACCAGCTAGCTAACTTCAAACTACTTCAGTAAACTGCAGTGATTATGGTGTCCTTGGTTCACAGCTTCATTTATGTGATCCACGAGAAGTAATGGACTTTAAACTTCAGAGCTGTCAAAGCAGCACTTTAATAAGCCCTACAGTTTGCAAAGAAATTGTATACAAGACACATAGGCCACAGGCCTATTTAGCCTGTTGGCCAAATTATGGCATTATTCTTTATGGCAACACAATTTTAACTGAAATACATGTCTTCAGTTTTTCATGCCATCACTGAGAAATGAACAGAACCAGCATTATAACCTATTTCTCAGAGTTTCCTGCTTGGCAAAAACTTTGATCAAGTACATCAAAGTGAAATGGGGTGGAGCATCAGCTCTGTTCAAAGCTTTCTAACCACATCCCATGAAATAATGTAGGAAGACAAACGGAGATGTATATTGCAGCTTTATGGTCACAATAACAACAGTATCTCATGGAAGTCCCTGAGTGTTTTGCATGGTTGAAATGGGAGCTCTTCTTACAATTTTTGTCATTAATATATGTTCAAGGAAAAATGCAGTTGCAAGAAAAGACATGCTTGAGACTGCCAAATACTTACTGGTGGCTAATTGCTGGAGAACTTATTCAGGAAAAATCCTCTTAAAATAGAAAACAGTATTTTTAAGCTACTGTGGGCATTAGAATATATGATTATTTGCTGAATCAGAAACAGTTGGAAAAAAAAAGTTAAAATGCCAAGGGATTGCTCTTCTGTGCACCTGAGTTTTTATTAAAATCCAATTAAATTAATTTGGTATTTAATGTAGCCCTTTTTGCTGATTCTTCTTGCCTTCCTCCCCCCGCCACCTCCCCCAATTTTCAGTCTTTCTTTCATATTCACGCCCATTCATACAAATCTAAAGTCACAGTACAAACCCTTGATCACTGAATAATGATCTTGCCTTAATAAAAAATAACCCACACAAATTCCCCCAAAGCCATCCTTTCTTTTCTTGTTCTGCTTAACTAAATTACTAAAAAATCAGACTTCATTATTGAAACATTTAAGGTTTCACTAAAAATGGAAAACACAGGAACTGCAAAAATTCCATCACATGTAAAAACAGCTCAGCACATAAATAGAAGCATTCTTTGGAAATAGAGAAAGGAAAGCTTAGAAAAATTGAATTATGTATAATACAGTCTCTTAAATGTATTTTTCTTTGTCTGATTTTAAGAGACAAAGAGTAAACATCATTATGTCTTTGTGAAGCTGATAATAGTTGAGCTAAATTATTAACCACATGCACTCCTGAAAGCTTTAGAGGCCAAATATGAAAAGTATACTACTGAAAATATAACTTATATTCTGATTTCTCTATAAGATAGCAGCCATATAACAAATTTATCAGAGAAAAAAAAGTTTGAAATCCACTCGGAGTTTCACATTTTTCTTTGCAGATATATGATACAAAGAATCATTCAAAGCAAACCTTGTAAGCACGTACTGCAAGTTGTCTTCATTTGTGTTGCACAAATGATCCCACCTGCCATCAGGATTTGATTTTATAGCACTTATTGCAATAAAACTAGGTGTTTATACACATGGTATATGAAAACATACAGAAGAACTAAGTACCTGTAGAAAAGTGACTTCCCTCACTGCCTACCCTTCAATTAGAAACTCTTACACAGAAAAGAGTCCTCCTAGAGTAAGTATTGCTCAGTGGTATTGGAAAGACATGACTCCTCTGTAAGTATAGCCTAGGCTAACTTACAGATAACTACTTTTCCTGTCATCAAAATGCTAAGAATTACAAACACTGCATTGAAATCATTCCAGTGCACATCAAAAACCATCTTCTTCTTTAAAATAGACTTGATGCTACCTTTGGTTTGTCCCGGAGGTGAGGAATCGGGCTGCAAATCAGTGTTAAACAATGGGGCTTCTGAAGTGAGCCTATTTCTCAGTACCTTTGTCAAAGCTGCAATTCTCTGAGCCAGTTCAGCCTCCACTTCAGGTAAGGTTTCAGCTTTCCTCATCGTCTGCTGCAGCTTCTGCTCAGCCAGCTCGAGACGCTCCTGCAGCTGTCGGTTTTTGTCCTCCAACTGAAAGCCAAAGATAGATAAACAAGTATAAAAAAATAAAAATCAATATTAAGGATTTTCCTTCACTTTCTAAAGTATCTGAAATGATAGCAAAATTCACTAACAGGCAAGACACCTCTCAGTGTGAGGGAGAGGTTACTAGAGAGGTATTAACCCAAGCATAGAACATTTTAGGCTGCCAGTCTTAGTACTGATTTGAGGCTCAAGGACCTCACAAAGGTGAATAAAAGCACTAGTAAAATGGCACTAATTAAGATGAAAAAGCTCCATTTATGGATGTGGTATTTATCTGGTGCCAGTATATGAGAATTTTCTAAATGTGAATACAGCCTATCTTACAGAAAAATTTATATATGAGCTAAAATGGGAAAGAAGTACAATTCTGGAAGGATAGAATTCCCTAAATAAACTGCCAAACATGATTTTCTGAATGAATGGCAATCATATCTTATGAAAAGTTAAAACTGATATTTCATTCATTAAAATTAAACCTCATTTTGCAGAGGTGAAATTGAGTAAGCTGTGATAACTATTAAAGAGAAATAGGAGGATTTTTTTATAACTCCAGCTTTTTCTGGCCTACTGAGATGCACCACGCAATTAAGATTTTTTCATGGTTGCTGCTTTCTTGTTCAATCCAGGTAATACGAGACAAAATGAAAAGGGAGTGTGATTCAAAAAGCATGAAAAGTGAGGCTTCTCCCATCTCAATGCTGCGTATCAACTTTGAATCAGAGCATATATACTCTAAGCCTAGTTGTTTTGATTCCTGCTTTGAGTAGGCAGAACTCTGCAGCACAGTATAACTTACATTGGCAACAATAAGAACTCAGATACAAGTACCTTACTTTTTCCATTGTTTGGTGTTTTTTTCCCTGACAATTGAAGATTCCTCTTTATATAGTCTAAGGAAGCTGGCAAAAGCTGGAGAGTTTGAGTTCTGATGGTTTAATTTCCCTGAAGAAGTAGTCAAATACATATATAGAGATACAGGGGGATGTGTGCATGTGTGTGCAAATGTCTTCATACAATTGTAGAAGCAGAGATTATCACATCACACAGGCTCATTTCCCATAGAGCACTTTAAATTGTTTAAAGACATGCTAGGAAAAAAAGAAGTCTGATACTGAGGCTAGGTTAGAATGATACAGGATTAATTACATTCACTTCATGTTTGCTTTCAGTTCATATCATATTCTTCAAATTACAAACCAGTATTTTATGTTCCGTTTACATTCCAGATTTGGAATCACCATGGAAACAAACTACCACGAGAGAAAGCTGCAGAGTCACGTTATCAGCTTTCTTAAAACATATTCACAGTTAATTTAGCTTTTTACAATTTTATTTGCACTCTACTCATCTGTGAAATCATTAGCATATACTGTATGCAAATTTTGATCTTTCTGTAGAAAGGGGTTCTTTTAGCTCAAGCTATTTTTTAGGAAATAAAATCCCAACATTATTACAGAAGAAGCAAAGATATTCCACTATTTAGGGAATAAGACTGTGCGCACTTATGCAGGACTCTATCAGAAAACACAGTTATTTTTCCAACACTGAATGCACACATTGAAATTATTGTTCACAGCTGTAGGAGCTGATACAAAATGTAGAGATGCTGAACAATTTAGGATTTTTAGATTAACTGAACTGTTGATCAAAACCAAACAGATTAATGGAGATCCCTTATGGCAAATTGGCATTAATTTTCATTGAGCATGAAGAAAACAACTGACAATGCAGGCAGAGCACCTGACGCAGGATGGCCTCCTTGTTTGCCAGCTCGTTTTCCAGCTTGTCGTTCATGTCGTGTATGGAGGTGGATTCTCTCTGAGCACTGAGGTAGCGCTTCTCCAGTGTAGTTATCCTTTCTTCCATATCTTCCTTTTGTGCCATTGCCTAATGTGTCAGAAAAACCCCTATCAGGAAGCTGGCAATTAAAATGCTACATAATTTTACACCAGTTTAATTTTCAAGCTAACAGTAGACAGGAGTGTAAGGTATGCTCAGCAGTAGATTTTCAGTTTTAAAGAGAATTCTTTGGAATTTCTTGTAGCTATGATACAGAATCACAGGATCAACTAGGTTGGAAAAGACCTTTGAGATCATCAGGTCGAGTCTGTGACACAACTCCACCTTGTTAATTAAACCATGGCGCTGATACTATACCCAGGCTTTTCTTAAAAGCCAGTGTAACAGAAAGACACCTAATGCATGCTAAAATAGATTATAGAAACCAACAATCCACACATATTGACATCTGCCTAAGAGATTATATACTGGGAAACACCACAAATTTAAGAGGAAGAAAGAGATGGAAAATGAAATTTAACTTTCCATTATTGAAAGAAAGGAATAAATTTTTAGTACCATTTCTTAATTTAAATTTTCTGTCTCCTATGTTTAAGGGCTTTCATCGGTGCTCAACTTTTGCTGCTCATATACGTTGGCCTCTATCAGTTTGCATCAGATATCACAGGAACAGCAACCAAGAGATATGAGGTGAGAGTGGTGAATTCCTTACCTCTCTAATGTCTCTCTGATATTTGCTGTTCATTTCCTCTGTTTTAATGAGCTCCTTTCTCGTAGTCTCTGCTTCCTGCTCCACCTCTCCCACCCGGGAAGACAGTGCAGCCAAGCGCTCCTTCATCTGTGCCATTTCATAGTTTTGCTTTTCCAATAACTCCTGAAGCTCAACAACTTGACTGGCTTCATCATTTGAGTCTATTGAGCCATTTGAGAGGCGCTGTTAATGGAGAAGTGACATTGATTAATTATCTTCTAATGAGGGCTCTAGCTACAGAATTTCTAAAGCAAAGATTATTTTAACAATTACCAAAGTAACTAGGAAGGAAAAAAACATTTTCATAGTAGATAAGATTGGTATAATTATGAAAAAATAGCAGAAGAATAACTCATATCAATGGATTCCAGAATGTAGCATCACAGAGAGATGTAAATACATGCATTAAGAGCAGAATACTACATATAAGAAGGTTTCGTTTGGCATTATGACTATTTGAGTACAGAATACAATACTTCTAAAAGTCACAAAATTGCTTTCATTGGTCTTAACTAAACTTACACAGCATTTTTTGCTTAAATAAAGTTAATGTAATTTGCAAAATATACCACGCAGCAGACAGGAAACAACATTAATAAATCACAAACTCAGTGTACTAGAAAGTGCTTTCAGTCTGGAGAACATGATTGTTAAATTTACATGAGAAACAAGTTCTGCTGAAGTAATTTATGTGCCACTGAAAGCCTTGGTATGAAATAAAGAAAAAAAAATCAAGATTCCATAACACATGCTGCATTTGGGATATGATCTCAGCCATATGATTTATACTGAAAATAAATTATTTCAGGACAGATGTGCATTCACCAGCAGGACTTGCTGGTATTACCTCATTACAGCACATATCCACACTTACTGTTTCCAGCATAGGCTAAGGCTATGGTGTCATACAAATTTTATTCTCTCACGTCAAAACAACAGGCATAAAGAACAAACAAAATCAGAAATATATGATTTGGCCTGCAACATGAAAAAATACAACCAAAGTCCCTAACCTGTCACTAACTTTTTTGATTATGTACAATTTTATCGGCAAAGTTTATATTATGATGCACAGGAGTAAAGCATTTTACTGTAACTATAATTTTAAACACCATACAGTAATATTGGTCCTAAAAGGTGCTTATTTGTCCTTCAGGTGATAATGTGTAAAGTAATGTATATACGAAAAATTCCTAGCAGGGTCTGAGGGGAAACCAGTTTCGTTAGCACTTTGAGTTATTATTGTCAAAATTAATTTATTCAGAAATCTTCTAGCACATTTTAAGAACATTATTTAATGGCTTTAACAGCATTATTTTCTCAATCAACCATAAAATGAACCCAGATCAAGATCACCTGCCCCACTGTTCATCATTGAATAAAATTACTTTAAAAGTTCACTACATCAAGCAACTCGGTTCCAAGGTTGTATTCTTTATACTGCCTAACCATATTTTAGAAACTTTATATTAGCAGCTGAACCATTGTTGATCTACTTTCAGGGCACCAGGGTAAGATGACCATAGCAAATTAAAAACTTATTTACACTTAGTCTGATATTTTGTAAGTGTTCAATTAGTCTGCTTGAATCAAAACGCTATTAATATACAGCAGTCATAAACTAAATAGCAGTCAAATACTCAAGCAGTGTAAGACAGCCAAACCAACACCGAAAATTTTGAAAATTTAAGATAAAATTTTTATCTTTGACAATTATAATCTGTTTTACAGTTATAATCTCATACAGCAATTTTAGCAGTTTTCACAGCTTAGCAATTTTTATCTTGCATGGAATTTGCCTTACAGCTCTATGAAGAGCAGTCCAGGAATGCTGCAAGGTTATAATAAGTCAAATACCAAATCTTAGATGCAATAAATGGCATGTGTTCATGTACCTTATGTGACATTAACCCTGGTAATGATGGTAACCTGTGGTATCCGGGAGTATGTTCACTCCCAGAGAAGTATTCTCTTTTCATTAATGAAGCTTTTTTCCTTAAGATATAAATAACTAACCACATATAAATTAAATCTGAAAAACAATTTTTTTCTACTAATTTACTTAGTATCCAAGATATCTGGAAAGACAAGTGACGGTGCAGTTTGAATTTGTCTCTCACCACTAAACAATGCTGTTATTGACAATTGTGTATGCATGTATTTTGATCTATGCACATTAACTTCCCACATAACTCTTTGATGAACTCTTTTCACAAAGTGCTTTAATTCTAATCCTTGCTCTGCTTTGCTTTACATTTTTCCTGTATTCATATATAGAGCTAGCTGGTATTTAAAATTTACAGCTTACTAAAAAGTCAACATTTCAATTTTGCTTAGTAAGATTAGCTTTCTGTAAAGACACAAACAAAATGTTAAAAACTCACTTTAAAATCTGGTGTATTTAGAATTTTGAAGCATACTTTAAAAGTTTACCAAAGGACTTTAACTGACACCTTTTCACTTTTATGCCTTGATATTATTTTGGAATATATCTATTATATGGGTACATCACATACAGCAATCACTTCAAAAGACCGCAGGTAGAAAGTTATTAAGTATAAATTCAAGAACTAACTGATGTAACATTCCTCACTTTATAAGGAGGGCTTTTATAAACAGTTATGGTAATAATTTCCCTTCTCTCCCATATGAAAATAGCTTGAACAAAAATGTGAAAATATGCTATGCCAGTAGAAGCAAAAGGCATTCTGTAGGTGGTGATTGAAATTCATATTCTGAATTAGTGAAAGGAGCAGGAACCTTCCCTAGGAACCTCCCCTTCTCCAGAGAAATTTCCTATGGAATATGCTGGAAGGATAGAACTGCAGCATCTTCTCTATTATCAGTTTTATGAACAATGTCCATATTCTTTTTCTTGTTCTTTCTCTGGCTGACTTTTTCTTTTTTATCTGGTTGAATTTTTTTGTTTCCTGATATTCAAAGAACTTCTTGTTGTTGATGCTGTGCATCGGTTGCAACATGCTGCAATTAACAAATCAATTAAAATGGTGTTGCTGCATAGTAATTACAATCCTTCATAAATAACCTATTAGTTGAATGTTTGAAATAATGAAATCGAATAGGTCTCTGCTGATTATTACCTGAAGCACAAAAGGAAACCTTTTCAGAAAAGCATACTCAAAAAAAGCTTCAAAATAGACATTCTTAACTATCATATCCCTATACTACCCCAAATCCCCCCAAAATGGAAGAAATAGTGTCAAATTAGTTGGGGGGGTGGAAAAAAAAAAGTCCTGGAAATAATCTGAAGCAATTAGGAAATTTTTAAAGAAGGAATGTTAAAGAAAACTTTCTAACATGTGAAAACATTCTAGCAGAGAAAATAAAAAATGTACATGGTCACTAGATCTATCTTAGAAGTTAAACATCCAGTTGAAGTCTTCAAAAAATTTTATGATGCTGCTTATCAAAGGTGGTAATGAAAAAGCTACATGTGGACACACTCCTGAAGTTCAATTAGTTCACATGAAAGAATCTAAGACCAATGGCTATTTTGCCTTGGGAAAAGAAATGTGGCAAATAGCTCACATGCTTCAATGCTTTGAGGGTTTTTTGCTCACTGGTTTACTCCATCTGTTTCTATCGCATTTACTTATTTAGATTTCCATGCTGCAGAAGGGGCATCATCATATAATTTCCCCCTCATCTTTCTTGCCTTCTCCAGACATGGCAGGCACACACAGCTACAGTGTGTGCTCACCTGCTGCACACACTGGGAGGGCCTCTGGCCTCTGCCCCTTCCCACAGGTCTCAGCCACATGAGAAATCTGGCTGGCATCAGACTGAAAGGCTCAAGAGAAGCTTAAGGCATCTTTTCTTGGGCTAGGTAAGAGCAAACAAAGGTATCTGAGCAATGACATCTCGACCCAGCAATGCAGCACTTGTATTCCTCTTCTCCTGGGAAGAATGAGGGAAAGAGCAACAGCAAGAGGGTGCCTGTTGTGGTTTTTGTGGTAAGCTGGGATTTTTTTTTTTTGCCTTTTTTTTTTATGTTGTATCACCATATCACACCACACTAGATAAATAACTGATATAACTGATATAGCATGGTTGTTACTATGGGTTTTAAATATACTCTTCCTTCAAAAAGAAAGCTTTTACATGCACCCAAATATAGTTACACAAGAGAGGAGGAGAAACAGAAAGGATGGAATAATCACCAAGTAAATCTGATGATGGTGATGGTACTAACTATAAGCTAAGGCACACTCCACACACAGGAATGAGGGGATAAAAGGCATTAAACAAGAAATATTTGAGGGGAGAAGAAGAATTCTCATTTCTTAAGGTCTGTGGAAATGGAGGAAGAAAGTAAATGTTCCCTACCACTGAACAGTATGAAAAGGAAAATAACATCCCTGGAACATGGTTTTCTTTCTTTCAAGATCTAAAAAGCACAGCAGCAAGACAATCTACTGCTCACACAGGAGTGTCAGCAGGGAGAAGGACAGCAAATTGGAGTATTACAAATAACCATAAATCCCCCCTGCATTGCTGCTTCTCTCTAAAACAGATAATAAAAGGAAAAGCAGCTGCAGACTAGGTCACTAGAAAAAACAAGAACAATGGTAAAAGGAACACCATGAGAAATTGTGAAGTAAGGTTAATCTTACTTTATTTGTAGTCCCTGTTAATCTAATTCATACTGCCCTTTCAATTAAACCCTAGCAAAATAACACTGGAGGCAAACTAATTGGAGTTACCTAAGGTGAAATAATAATTTAAAAAAATCACGAGGGACACCAATTTATAGAAGTTTGCGAAAGAAATGGTAAAATTGTCCCAGGTTATATAGCAAATTTCTTTTCCATTTTATTTTTTAGGAAGAACTTACATTCAACTACATATGTGGTAAAATGTAGATGAAAGCCTAATTTTTTTTTTAAAGCTAATTCCAGGAACAGTAAAAAAAGCACCTCCAGCTGATATTTTTTCTCTAGCTGTGAAACATCTGACACAAAAGTATTTGGTCTAAATACTCTCCACCAGTAATTAATTATGTATTTTGTTCTAGACTTTAACGTCAGAGAATGGTGAGAAGGAAACCAATAACATCCCACGAGGTTATCTCTGAACAACCTGCAGCAGAGGCAGGACTCATTCATGTGACAGAACTCCTCATTTATGCCTCTTAGTTTTGGTAGTACATGCACAGGTGGTTCACAAGATGTCCATATGCACAAGAATTTCCTTGTCAGAGAACTAAACTAAAGTCTGTCTAACCATAAGGTACCTTTGAATAATTGAAAGTAATCTAAAAATTCAGAAGTTTGGTCTTGTAGAATTCCTAGAAGAAACAAGTATTATTATGGTGTAAGCACTGGGTTTTGTGGTTGGGGTTTTTGTGTGTATGCGTGTTTTCCCTTTCTATTTGTGTTTTTGTTTATTTAAACCCTAAAATTGTCTGCCTTATGTCTACTCTTTACTAGGACACTCTCTAAATGGCAAATAACACTAAGTGAAACTTATTTTTTTTAAAGGAGTATTGACAAGTTCATTGCACCATAAATCCCCATTGCACCATGGTCCTCACATGGAAATTTGGAAAATTTTGTCCCAAAAAATCCATTATTTTTAGGTCTTTAATGATGGAGATGCTCCTTTCAACTTAGAAAATCTGGTCATGAAGGCCACATCATCAGGGAAGAGACAGAAATACAGTTTACTTCACAGGTCAAATAAACTTATCTGAATTCTATAGTATAGGAATATCAAAAAAAGTAAGTAAAATAACCACTAAGCTAAGTTATACAGGTCATTTACTTTTATGAAAGCAAGAGTAAAAATCAATGTTGCAAACAGTAATACTGATGCTGTTTGAGATGTAAGAATAAATAAGTTACCAGAGGATGCTTTTTATTACAGAGATTCTCCTCCCATTCAATTAAAATGCCTCATGCAAAATATTCAAAAGAAACTGATACTAACAGAGACACATTACTATGCAACAGACCAAACCCAAAGGAGAACTGAACAAGCAAAAGCAGTATGATCATCATCCATGTAACCAGCACACAAACTGGAGTGTGTAAAGCTACGTCAAAGCCAGTAGCATTAAACCCAAGCTGTCACAGTCATTTCTAAGTGGTTGATTGCCTCTGTGTTCAAAAATTATTCTACTTCTCTAGGTTGTTTCGCACATTTTGGTCTGTGTCAGGCAGTAACCTCATCATTAGAGGTCTCCTCTTTGAATACTCTGAATTGTCTCCAAGCTCTAACCAGCTATCAAATACAAGCAAAGAACAACTGGAATTTTTCTTCCCTACCCCACTATTGATGTAAAAATAGCCACCTTCTCTAGTTTTTTTCTCTCTAAACATCTTCACTTTCTTGCTCTTTCTACTGAGCCATCAAAAGACTCCTAGTTTCATTACTAATTTAAAGATCTAGAATGCCTGTTTCCTGATCAGCTTTCAGCTCTTATTTATCTTTCTGATGCCTGGATTCACTTGATGGGTGGGCTTTTTTTTTTCTTGTTGCTGGTCCCTTCCAAAATGCTTGCCAAATGTTTCTCTTTTACACTAATAGAAGACTTTCTTAGCTCTCACAGACAGAAATCAGTTACTGCTCTTTTATTGTAAGGGCTATCTAGCTGTTCAAACCAAACTATATACACAAAATCAATCCTCATTTGCCTTGACTAACACCTTTTTCTTAGTATCCTCCCCATTAGAAATTATGTCCTGGCAACTCCTTGCAGTACATCATCCAGCCAAGGTCAGTCAGCCTTGCTGACAGCAATGCTGTCAGCTATCACAGTACTTGAAATGTGAAATTCCCTCTTTAAAGCTGTGTTTTAACAGGCTTAATATGTAGTAGCATATAGCAATTTCTACTAAGTAAAAAGAAAAAAAAACTTTTATGAATGAAAGGCACAGTGATTTGTATGAAAAAAAGCAAAGAACTGATTTCTTGACTAGTATCTTATTCTATTGATTTATCATTTAAACTATGCATAAGTAATGCAGCCCTCCACGCTATAGTGTGGGGTGCTAAGTATTCACAGTCACACAGCCACACTAAACTATTAAGCAGAGCAGTACTACAAAATATTTGCCTAGACTCTTTCTGCAAGAACACTGCATACTGTCCTTAGATTCACGAAGGCTTCTAACCCCAGCTGCAACTTTTATCCATGTTTCCTTTCACTCAATACTTCTCGCCTCCCCAGGTGTGTCAAGCCATCAACCTTCATTAGGAACCCCTCAGCACATGATTACTTAAGTAGCTTTATCAACATTTATCCAGAAGGAGATGATTAGAAAACCAGAAAGATAACTGCACTGCTTGTAAACAAACTCATCCTCTGCTTCTCAAATGTATTTTGTATTTTTCTCTAATGCAGAATGCGTATGCTTTGGGGCAAGAATCACAGCTCCCAATAATTTTTATACATCACGTCTATACATACATCCTTCCTTCATTCCTTTCTCTCCCATTTCACTATGCTGCTAGTTGAAAGCATTTTTTTTTTTAATTTATTCATTCAAAACAAAGGAGTGTATGTGATAATACTGTTTTCAGTAAAAACTGAACCTGGAAGTTTTCTGCAGTTTTCTGTTCATCATACAAAAACATGCATCAGAAAATCCAAAAATAATCAAGTCCAATAACCAGAACAGATTCTGATGATTGCTGTGAAAGACATTTGCCACTTCGATTAATAATATTTGCACTCTGAATGTTTTAGGCCACTATGTTTGCCTTGGCAAAACACCTTTTACTCCTACAAAATACAATGCCTACAATTTTTGTCAGTGTTTTCACAGATTTTTGCATTCATAACCTACTCATTTAATTTTGAACATTTTATTTAATTATTGTAATATGCTAGTGTTATGAGTAAGAAGAAAAAGTATGATCTTACCTAAATGTGTGTCCTAGGTTGCAATGTAAGATGTGCCCNTAAATTGTATTTCTGACTTGGAGTCTCTCACTGGTTTTGCTTTCAAACCAGTACAATGTGACAGACTGAGGTTTATTATAAAGCAAAACAGACCCCGCTCTTTAGTTCTTGCAAAAAGTAATTACATACTGCTCTGAATTCCTCATAAAATGCAACAGCTGGTCTTCATTGCACCAGAAATATCAGGCTCTTTCACCTATCCTGGTACATGTCTCTATTTCCATTTGTTTCTGGTATTGTTCTGAAGGGAATTATCAATTTCTGTCAGTAAAATTGCCCTTATTATAGGTCGGGCCAGTGTGCTTCCTAGGAGAAACACCCTGATTTACAGTTCACTTAAATACTTAGCTTTTGTGCCTTCAATGTTACAGAAATCCATGCTGAAGTGGATTTGTCAAGCAGGAAACTTTTTGATACATCCATGGCATGATTGAAGATAAAAATAGTCATTCCTCAGGCTAATTAATCCCTGATGAAACTCCCTTAACTTCAGCGGGATTATTGCAATGTTTTTTTATATATTTGAATAAAAATACTTGGAACAGAATTTAGGAATATTCTCCATTATGAGAGAAACAAAAGAAAAATAAAATTGCATCTGAATGTGATACTGTAATGGTGGACATTTTAGGTGTACAACATCGCAAGATCTCCTCTTTTTCATAACTTCTTTAATGCTTGCTAATTGGCATATGATAATTTCTGAAAATATTCTTTTACTGAATAATTCAACTTCAATGGTCCTTGAGGAAGCTGAAATAAATACCAGTAGGAAGCAATGACACTTATTCACAGTATCTTATTTTTGGCTGTTCAGTCCCACAGTTGCAGCATCCCTAGTTGCTTCCCTATTTCCCAATGTGCACCTTATTCACTGGGAGCACTCTCTTTCCTGGATTTCACTTGTGGAGAAATTAGGCAATTGTCCTTAGAGATTGAGTGAAGGATCTGAGTGGCAGTAAGTGGTCACAGATCTAAGTAGGAGAATATCTGATAACAGAAATGGTTGCATCTTAATTCCCACAGCAGGTGATCTGTGTCAGGTGTTCTTTGAAACAATTTTTCAAAGTCCTTTAAAATTCTTCTATTTGTGCAAGTTGGCCTCTTTGCAAGTTTCTATAGTAGCTAGTTTTTAACTTTCTCTTTCCTAAATAACAAGGAACTGATGATGGCCACCAAAATAAATGTAGAAAGGCAGAGAGCAGCTGTGCAGAGGATGTGAATTAGGGTGCACTGGTTGATCTGGTGTCAATACAGCCTCCCCTTAACTTGCACAATTGCATGCTTTCATTACCATAAGGAGCAAAATCTAGTAAGCAGAAACCTTTATTTCAGCTTAACCCAACCATCCTAAATTGTTTTTATTAGGAAGCATAGAATTTTTCTGGACAGAATATTCTGGAAACATTCAATTTAAAAAGTGATGGTAATAATACATAATGTTGGATTTCGTTCCTCTCATTAGTGTTTAAATATGCATATTTCTTAAAGTATGGATAGTCTTATTTCCACTTAGTTCGGCTTGTAAGCAACGGGCCCAATGGTTCAAATCAGAAGAAAGTGGGAAATCAGAGATTTTTAGCTGCACAGTGTAGTTGTATTGAAAAGCACAACTGAGTGGGGTGAACACTGTGTATCAAAATTTCACAGATGTAAGCCTTTGCAGAAAGGTGAGGGTAGCTGAGCAGTATTTGTTTCTCAACCATATAGATTACTCAAAGGAAAATACACATAAACTGCAAAATGTGTAAAATTAATGCCCGCACTGCGGGTGCACCATTGTAAATTGGATTGACTATAAAATAAATAATGATGACTGATATCTCTTCTAAGTATGATTTATGCCACTGTTCATCATATGGCATTACAAAAAAAATGCACAATTAGAGATCCAAGCAACAACTCTCCCCATTTCAGCTGTCTCCCAAATGTTATGTTATGCTACCGTTTTAATTTAATAATTCTGAACCAAGAGAGGAAGATGCTCAATTTGGTTTTTACCAATGTGGAAATCTAAGGCTATGGAGAGAACCTTTTTTCTAAAGCAGTCTCTACATTTTGTTATTTTTCAGGATTAAGCAGCAAATACTTGGCCTGAGTTCTAGATACCTATTTCCTACTGAAGGAGTGCTAAGTAAGTAGCTTCTCTCTATATAAGCATGGACAAGAATTTGAAGAATATCTATAGGCAGTGTAGAGAAAAATTACTTTTCCTAGTGTTTAGGTCTGTGTTATCCCCTTAGGGTCTCTTTTTGCAGGAATGTTTGCATATACAGCCTCCCACATATACATGCCACTACACCTTGCTCTTATGTACCCAAAATACAAAGGATCACTCAGCAGCAAATAGTACTCATGGCATTATACAAAAATTGCTAAGAAAAGTTTGCTATAAGCTGTGGATCAAATTCAACATCCTGTCAAAAAACAAGGATCTGCCCATTTGCATTTGTTTTCCATTTAAACGAGCTCATTTTTTTGTATTGGTTTCAGTAGGCAGACAATACTCTAAATGGACATCCCATAAAATATTCACTTTAGTAAAGTCTAAAGGCTGATTATTTATCATATGGATTGTTAGATTTAATGACAACTAACATTTTATACCTTTTCATGAACCTTCTGCCCTGGCTCCATTCCTTCAATATGCTCTGATTCAGCAGACCCTTCCCCAGCTGCCATTTTCCTTTGAATGTGTGCATTTTGTTCACGCAAAGCTACAATCTGCAAAAGAAACAAAAAAAAGTGGTAAATATATATAAGAAAGCAGAAAAGTACTGTGTAGGCAATTTTAAAATTCTATCGACAATTCAAGCTTATCTTTGTAGTATTTGCAAAATTAGGTCATATATATGCAGAGAGGTTTAAACCCCAAATATACTAACGATATCTTAAGGCCATTAAGGATACAAAAACAAATGACATGATAGTCAATACTGTCTTCTATGCTGATTTTGGGGTAGGACACTTTTCTCCTTAGCTTGAAAGATGAAACAGCAGTTAGCCATTGATTTTTCTAACATTGTGAGAACAAGACTTACTCTTTTATATGGAATTCAATGAATACTAAACTTGTGCTATAGGGAAACAGTACCAAGAGGCTATGAATCAAACCCAAGTGATGTAAAACAAAGTGCAAGTTTTCTGTCAGCCTCCCATCTGTTAGTAACAGCAACACATAGAAAACGTGGCTTTTGTTAAGAAAAGCATATACATAACCCTCTACTATTCATTGACTGTTTTAGCACATATACAAGTAAGTTTTCTTGTACTTAAAATATTGCTTATTTTTTGGTAATGGTACTAAAATTCCCATGCAGCAACAGGAAAATAAACTACTTTCTCTCTGACTCTGTGGCTTACTCTCAGGCAATACACTGCATAGAAAGATTTAGTTCCTATTTTTTTTTACATTGTATGCTATGATAAGCTGGAAAATCTGGCTAATATAAAGAATTTATTTTGTTAAATTGCACAGTTAGACATCTCTGTATTGCTCTGCTTTTATGAGCACATACAGTAAATTATTTACTAGATTAATAACATTATACATTAAACACAGTAGAAGACTGGTAGGATGCATAGATGCTATTTTTGGATATCAGGTGTAAGTTTAAAGGCTTCACCTTGTTTTGTCTGCATAGGTCCTGAGTCAAAAATACCCTAAAAGACTGTTCTGTCCTAGAATACAGAAGCATGGGGAGGAGGGAGTAGTTTAGGTAGTACTACCTGGTAGGTGTGTGCAGCAGCCAAGATTTTGTGGAACGTTTATTAAATTAAATAATAATAAATTTGGTTCTAATTGACATCAAGATAAACTTACTTTGATGTGAATAGTTTAATTTTAATTTGAACCTTTTCTTTTCCAAATGTGTTTAAGTTATATTTAAGTGCTTATTGTAAAGACCATTTGAATCACTTTGACCAACATTTGAGATGTAAGAGCACCACTTTAAACAATTCTTCCTTAATGTAAATGTTGAAAATTGCTGTAATATGAGATCCTAATCAGCAGGGTGATTCACTGCTCACTAAAAATTCCAAATTACAGCCCCTGTAGAAGTCATATACTCCCACTGATTTCAGTGCCAAGACCAAGACTTGAAGGAAACATTTCATCCAAACAATTATAGCAAACTACAAGAGTGGGAATTAAAACTGTCTGAGACAATCTGTGTCTTTGGGGGTTGTACAAATACACTGAACTTTAAAACATTTTGCTTAAATAAGAGAATTACATCTGTCTCAAGTAACAGGAAAAGGACTGGTATAATTTCATTAGCATAGTTTTGCTTTTTACACAATCAGTAATTTAATATTTGTGCTTTGTTTTCTGAATAGCTTCACTCACTTCTTTTTCTTTATGGTTCAAAGTCCTCTCAAATCAAAACTACTGAAATTATTGCTTCCACCAAACAAAATTAGCTGTCAGTTAGTGCTAAAAGATACTTTCAGGTAGATTAAGTGAGATACTTCAGCACACATATTATAAAATTCTGACTGATGTAGAGCAACTACACATAGCCTGAAAAAAAAGTAAAATCATAGGATATATTAACTGACAGTCAACAATATACCTGGATTTTTTATACGATCATCTTTTGTTGATCCACTAAAAAGCAGACACCACTCTGCCTTCATTTTGAATAATCACCTGTATCTACACAAATCCTTAACAGCCCCTTAGCTGAATACGAATACTCTTAAAGCATTAGTGCAAAATTTTGTCATTTTATCACATATTTGAAAGAGTTTAATTTTTCTTAGCCTCTACAGGTCTTTAGGTACCATCACTTTCCAAGTAAAAGAATAAATAAGAAAAAAAAATTGTCTCTTATAGATGACAAGCAATTAAAATAATTCAATATTGTGTGTTATTATTTGAGGCATTTTCTTGTTTTTTTAATGTTTGGGAACAATCACTTTACCAAAAATCCATCATTGTTAAACACTACTGTTTGAATTATTTTATTACTGTAATGAATGCAGAGCAAATATATACAGGAACAGCAAAGAGTCTGAAGTCCAGCGTACTGCAGAAGTTTCAACTCTTGGGTAGTCATCAGATAACAGATCTAAACTGTGAAGAACCAAACAGCTAAATTGTTTCCTTACTTGCCTGTTCTTGATTTAATGAATATATTAGGCAGAATTAGTGCTCCTAGGGAAGCATGGAAATTCTTCAGTGTCTTCCAATTAAAGGTAAATTTTTGCTTTTTACTTTGTTGAAGCAAAAGTTTTGAATTGCTATCATACTCCTTAGTACTTACATTTTTCTGATTTAACTTTTAATAATGTGCAAATTTTTTGGAAATGTGCTCATTTAATCACTGAATCATTTGTTTAACTTTTGAAACAGTTTGCCACAACATGGAAGACGGGTTGATGATCTGGGTGAAGACAAAGATGAATAAATTTTTCCTAGGTAGACTCCAAAACATCTTAAATTCTAATGATCATGATAGCAGCAGACAGCAATAGTAGCAGAGATCGAGGTAAGAAAATGATTGATTGCTCAATGCAGTTAAAATTTTGTAATATTATACAGATAATACCTATCTGTTCTATTGATGTTTTTATGTTTGTGATATCCAGCTTAAAATATCTATGACAAAACATGTCAGCTTTCCAAATACCTACATTCTATCTAACCTCTAATGTTAAATTCCTAATGGTTTCCATGTTACGTTCTTTGTTTTGGAAAGTAAAAGGTAATATTCTTGAGGATGGCATCACAGCTGCTGAAAACAAATCAAAATACCCCTTGCTCTCCACCCCAAGATAGATTAGTAGAAAATAAATGTGGGTAAGTGTCATTGTTCTGTTGTACACAAAACTGGACAATCAACCTAAACAATGAAGTCCAATTTGTACTTTCTAAAATATGATCAAATACATCACATTTTTGTCCTTATCAGCTTCTTCTTGTAGATCTAAAATGATTATATTCCATTTCTACAATCACAGACATTATTTTCCTATTTAGCACATGATCTGGGCTACAGCAATGCCTTTCAACGTGACTCTAAACAAGACTAAAATTTCTCAGGAAGACTGAAAGTCTCTCTCAAGACTAAAAATCTCTCCATAGCTGAGTCTGAAGAAAGTCTAAATTCGGGTCTCTGCTTTCTTTGCCAAGCTCATTCAGCAGAACTGAAAAGTTCTTTTTTTTTTGATTGAGAAAAATGAAGCAATCATTGTCAGTTTAAGAACAAAATGTAGACTATTACTTTTCCAGTTGGACCTTTCTAACTTTTTTAGCTTAAGTCCATGAAAATACTCCCAATTTGAAAAATATTACTTCAGCTTGTTTTCTTCTCATAGGCATATCAATCTTCAGCATTCTTCTTAGTTTTCATGTTAGTTTTATGACTCACAAGGCACATCAAAACTTTAAAGAATTTCCATCAATTTTGATTCTATGTTCCAGATGTCAAAGGTTCTCCAAAACAAATGGCTCTGTTTCAAAACCCCTACTCTGTCATAATAATTCTGAACATAACCTTAAACAACTTCTGCCTTTCTGTCTCAACTAATAAACAATTTCAACATTCCTAAAGCCCAGGTTTTGAATTTAAAATTTTGGTAAATACCTTCACTATACTACCTACATAAATTCCCTCCAATTTAGCAGAATTTGTGTCCATTATCTACAGACACCATTGAATCACGTTTTTTTAAATGAAGTTAAGATTCAGCAATTCAGACTCAAAATTTGAAATGGTCTCCATTTCCATAAATGGCCAAGTCTACACATCATGCCTATACAATTAATAGCCTGAATCTGGGTGTTAAGGGAATATTGATTTCAAATATGAAAATACAGCATAGAACAGAAGATGAATACATAAGCCAGTACGGATCTGAAGAAATACCTGATAAAGCCATACCCATCAGCCATGGTGGTGAAAAGGACAATGCAATAAGAAAATTTCATAATGAATAAAGATGAGATTATAAATAATTGAGCTATAAAATAAATTCCTTTGATTTAACAAGGGAAACAGTCTGATAACTAACCTCAGAGGACACTAAGATATAAAAATAAAAGAAATAAAGATTGACATGATGTCGCCCTGAATTTCTAAGCCTTCTGATAAGCTGTAGGTTGGAGTCAGTTTTCCCATGTACACTTATGTAAACAACAGAGACAGTTCCCTAAACATCCTGCATGTTTTCATTCCTTCTGGTGGGACGAGTTTCTTTGACAAGCATATGTAGTAGCCAATGTGTGTGTAGAAATACTCTTCCTTTTATCCTATGAGAAACATCTATGTAGAAGTATAAATAGTTAAGACGCCATTAAACTTCCTCTTTTTTGCTTCCCCTTTGATCCCTGCGTGTCAGTGTGAGTTTGTCCTTTTGCTATCAGTGCGACAACATGGTAGTTGAAAAACCACAAAACTGTGAAGGATAACTCAAAAGAAAGGAAAAACCAGGATGCAAAAACTAGCAAAATATGATCTGGGTTTATTAGGTAAAATGAAACTGGAACATACAGCCTGTATATGAAGATGCAGTGGACTTATTCACAGCATAAAGCCTCTCATCAGACACAGAATGAGGCAGGGAAAGCACTACTCTGCAAGTTTACTCAGAGTATATAGCAAATTAATTAATTTAAAATTGTTTGAGAGGTGTGATATCAAAATCCATTTCTAAACATACAAAATCCTAAATGACCAGGTACCTCTGCTGCTGAAACTTGTTTGAGTGGCCATTTTTTGCATCATTAAAGTTTCAGCCTTCAGACCATCAACTAGGAATACTTAGTACACTTCTCTGTATAGTGATAGGACAAAGGAGGATGCCCTTAGACTGAAGAGGGCAGGTTTAGCTTAGATCTTGGAAAGCAATCCTTTACTTCTTATAAGGTTCCAGTGCTTCATCACTTTATGAACAGGTTGCCCAGAGAGACTGTGGACTCTCCATTCCTGGAGGTGTTCAGGGCCAGCCTGCATGAGGCTCTGAGCAGCCTGGTATAGTAGAGGCCACTCCTGCCTGTGGCAGGTGAGTTGGAACTACATGTTCCTTAAGGGCCCTTCCAACCCAAACTTTTCTATGATTCTGATATTCTATAAAAGCAATGAAATTATTTTAAGCTTTTGAAAAGCTGTTTCCCATAAACTTTTCCTACCTCGAACAACCGAATTTGTCTATGTCATCTTCCAGCATTGAAACAAATCTCAGTATGGTTCAGTTTCATGGTGAAATGAACTGCACAGGACTGATGACTGGCTATATACACAGCACTTGAGAGAGAGAACGCTAAATGCTCTTCAGGGCATCACAAACAGCACATTCTGATTTCATGAACAAAACTCATTGATCCATACAAAGTCTTTTGAAACAGTAGACAAAAAGGAATCTCCATAAAGATGACTTTACTTTTGAAATGCTTCAGTTTTTCCATTCAGCACTGCAGGTTCTGAGTTTTAGAACCAGGTATGCTTAAAAGGCAAATACAGAATTTGGGCTCTATTTTCACAAAGCTAAGAGTTAACATACCTATGGAACATACTTCATTGTAATCCACATTAGCCATAGTTCGAGGGAACAAATAAAAAGAAAAAAAAGTCTTTTCAGAGTGAAAAAGAAAAGCTTGGGAGGCAGGGAATGAAGTCATCAGCCCCAACAATGCACTTTGGGTTCACTTTGTGGGAAGGAAAAAGCATTTTTTTTTAAACTTAGCACTTTGTCGTCTCCCCATTCAACAATGTAAACCAAAAAGATTCAATCAAATTTTCAAGTAGGATTTTTTTAGTACAAATTTAACTTCTAAACGAAAGACTGACAACCTCTCAGCTAGGTTAATTTTCTATTTGCCTGGAATTTCAGTGTATTTTATTGCTATTTAGGGGCAAGCTTTCTAGAAAATTTACACAACAGAGTCCTTTAAAACCTGTCCTGTCATATCAAGAAGTAAAAAACTGTGACAGTTTTGAGTAATACATATTTTTAACATATTTACATAATGAATTCTCCCTTTTTGAGATTGCTGACCTTTAATTAATATTGTTGTTTAGCTTCAATTGTTATGGAGAAATACTAATCACAGTGAAATCATCCTCATGAGGGAGCCTGGGAGATCAGACAGTAGCAGAAAGTCAGATAGTGATGAAAACAAATCTTGTATGTTTGTGGGAGGGTTGCACACTGAACTCCAGCCCTCAGTTACACATCTTTTACAGTTTAAATCTTTACATCCTGTGCTTCAAATTCTGTCAAAGAAAGCTAAAACCATTTGCTTTTGCCCCTTCTGGCATGTCTTGGTTATTTTATTCTTATGATCCTGACGCTGGCACTGCTCTCTGCTCTCTGCTTGCACGGTGGGTAGCACTTCCAGACTCTGCTTTCACACCACTGAAGCGCCAATAATGAATGGCAACATGCAAAAATGACTGGAAATGCTCTGAATCTGTGGCAGATTGCTAAATTTAAATGGAAAACATGAAAATACTAACCCCATGGCCCTTCACTGTTGATGTGTACTTGGGATAACTATTGACAAGGCCCTAGCTATCAGTGCTTTATTGACTCGCCTGTGAGGTCACTTGCGCTGGTGACAAGGGCGCTGTGGCCCAGGGGCACTGTGGCACTCAGCTGGCTGCAGCAGGGCACTGGCTGACCACAGGACCTCCTGCCACCCTTCTGCACCATCCCTGAGCCCTGGCTCTGTCTGAACTCCAAAGGACTGGGTCAGCAGGCATTTCTGTACTTCAAAAGTAGCAATACACTAGCATTGCAGGCTGGTGATAAGGCACTAGGGTTTATTAGTCTCCTTTGCTTCGTTTTGAATTCTGGACCAAATTGTCACTGTGTAAATACCTGTCTTGTGCTTTTACACTTACTCTGGAGCATGCATCATGTATTTCTGTAGCAGCACGTAGAAAACAGAACAGGAGCAATTTAAAGCAATGGTGCAGGTGCTATTGTGAAGAAGAGTATCTGTCAAGATTTTTCACAGATTACCAGGTATGTTTTCTGCAGAAACCCTTTTTGAATTAAACAAAAATGTACTACTTATAGTTTGTCACAAAATTTGTATGAAATACAACACAGTGAAAGAGCTAGCACAATAGGAAAATAGGAACAAATATCAATTACATGGTTGAATTATATTGTGTATTTGACACCTGCTGACTAATTTCTCTTGCTTTTCTTTTTTTCCCTTACCAAGCTCAACAAAATTGTAGCAGAACTGTTGTTCTTTCATTATTACTCTAATAAAGACTACTATTCAAAATCTCTAGAGTTCATTGGTAAGGTCTGATTTCCAGCTAGTCAGAGCTGAGGATGGATTTGGCAGAGACATTAAAATGTTCATTCTTTTCAACAATATACAAATTAGAAACATGTATACATAGTGTGCATGTATATATTTAATATTTATGATACTATATACATAGATATTTGTACCTATAGGGCTTTATGTAGTTACTCTTAGTACATAAAGCATTTAATTGAAAAGTACCCCTGTTTAACATATGTAATTCAGTTTGAAAAAGAGTGTTTAGCTATTTGCACTGCAAATCTGTTTTCCTCTTTTGCTTACACCAATATGTGTCCCTGTGAGTAAAAACAGTCTTTCCCAAATGAAATTTTGTATTCTTTGTCTGCATATTGTCACCTAGAGATTTGAGATTGTTTAGATTTATTTTGACTGGACATGTCTGTTATGAAAACCACTATTCTGCATGTATATTCAGTTTTATCACATTTTCCTATACAATGTATCTGTATTAAAATCACCATCTCTGCTACTGATTGTAGAAAACATAGAAAAATACAACAGATAGATAGGATATGAACAATATCTAGAAAGGAAATGAACCTTATCCTAGAACTACAACTAAACAATATCAAAGCCATGATCTGCATGTACAAACTGAAGAAATCCCAACATAAGCTTCATTCCCACTCTACTGAAATTGAATCTCAGAAGAGTGAGAAACAGTCTGTGTTTCAAGTATTAAACCAAATGTACCTATTTAATTTTAGTCGAGATCTCATTACTTTTCAGTAACATTCTTACTGGTAGTAATATTTCCCCCCAGTTTTCTCCAGCGAAGATCAAGGCTATGGGCTTCACTGATACAAATTCTATCTATTTTTTAATTACAAAGGGCATTCCTAGTACATGGAACTTCTAAAATACCATTTTTATCCTAGGATTATTGCAGAATGGAATGTAATACGACAGCCTTTTCTAATGTAGTGGAATGATACATACGGTTTATTTTTTTCCATTGTCCAAACCACACTCTCCAGTGGCCAAGTTAAGCAAGCAGGTTCACTTCCTATAGATAGAACCAAGTCAAATCCTCTACAGCTCCTCTTATAATAATAATTTCACCTATACACTAATGATCCCCACTAGTATTAATGAAGATTTTTTATTATTTACTAATGTTGACATTTCTTAATCAAATAAAAATATTTTTTCAAATTCCAAGTAAAATTATTTCTATACTTATTTCTTTTACAGGCATATGATGGCCCCTTGTTTGTAACTCTTCCTAGTTAATCAAATTCTGAATTTATAGAATACTCTTAGAGCTGCATGTGCATTGTAGCCTTGAGAAGAACCAGCAGGAAAACACAAATGATACATTTACTGGTTCATATGTTAATGAGAATATTGATTAATAAATATGAACCTAGTGAAGCTTAAAGTTGATTTTATGTATTGACCCATGTCATAATTTAAAATATTTTATACAAGTTCAGCATGTAAGGCTTATCTATACATTAAAAATTATTATGGAGAGTAACAAGCATAAAAGATACTATGCTCTTGTTAAACTATTTAAAATCTGGTTTGGGAGTTAGTAGATGATCTTAACAAATCATCTAATATTTAACAAATTTACAGAAAATTGAATAATCATTCCAAAGAAGCACACTGAGCAAATGTTAAAACAATACATTATTCCAGCAGATTAAAAACAAAGGATAATGGGTACGTGTTTTGTGTTTTCATCAAGATGGACCTGCAAAAAGATACTTAATGGTAAAGAATCCTTTTGTCTTGCAGTCCTATATTGCAAGTCTAGTTCTTCCAAAACAAAATCTTCATCAGTTTGAACATGTCATTTGACAAATGTCAAATGACCCCAAAGGTGACAAAAACAGAAAGATAAGCAGCTATGTTCTGAAACCTGAATTCTGAAACCTGCACCTCCAGTGCAGGATAAAATGGCATCCATTTCAAAGTTTATGAGTCCCAAAATTACAGCTTAAAGAGAAAATATATGTTCTTTCTGATGTCTCAGGAAAAACACTCTGTGAATACTGTGAGCAAATCAAGCATTAGACATTAAAATTTTCATGGATATACTTTGTACACATAATAGTGACCTCTACAATGCAATTTCAGATAAGCACACCTTTTTATATGTGCTATGTTCTTTAATTTAGGAATTCAGTATGTTTAAAGTAAGGCATTTGTTAACAAGACCTTATGAAATCAGGTCTGGTGAGAGTTGCATTCCACTGATTTGTTAAGCTCCCTAAACAGATTGCCAAAAGACAACATTAACTCCAAACTGAAATTATCCTGTTGTCTTATCTCATGCTGGCTATGAACAATCCTAAACTGACCATATACAAGTAGCCTTCCAACTTCATTAATCTCCTGGAGTTTTCAGGTGTGTTGGTAAACAATTGTGAAATTTGCTCAACCACACATCTGGCTCATGTGATCCCTGAGTTCTGCCAGCTTGTATTTCTTTGGCTGCCATTCCATTTCCTCCTTCTCTGTTTTTTCTGCTTTGGGTGAGGAACATGGGGTAAATTAGAAATCCACAAAATCTGTGCTGGAAGCAAAGAGCCTTCCTATTTTGTAATTCCTTGGAATAAAGTAGAGGAGATCTATTTATCAATCTCTAAGGCATCTTCTTCAGCTTCATAGAGCTCTGTCTTATATTGTTATATTTGTTTGCTGTTGTGCAGAAATGTCAGGTATGCTCTGTGATCCCTCTTTCCTGATTAATATAAAACACAGTACAGATCTCCAAAATAACTCAAATAACCTCATGAGATCCATAGAACTGTCCATACATGCTGATTTACTGCAGTGGTTGTGTTTGATGATGGATCCTACATTTATTTAGCTGAAGGACTTAATGGAGAGCACTGTCATTTCCTTCCTGCCTCCAGCCCCAGCCTCTCTTCCATTAGGAAATCAGGCATGGAGCTGGGGTGAGGGGACATGTACCCAGTATTTAACTCCCAAGCATGGAGTTACAACTCACTGAGTGTGATAGGATTCATACAGTGTACCAGGATTTGTGTAGGGTCCCAGAACAACACCTGAATAGATGCCACTACAGCCATCAGCTGCCAAAAATCAAGCTATGCAAACTAGCCAAATCTATCTGCCAATACTTATGAACCCATTAACTACTGAAATGCATCATACTTTTTCTGCTGTAGAAACAACAAACCAGTCATCTCAGCTGAATTTATCTCCATGCTTTTAGGAGCAAGAATATTCAAAGAGTATCTGATGAATATGAGTCTTCTGAGGTACTTTACAGAGCTCCTGTGGTATTGAAAAGAGTAATTGTTGCTGGCCACAGCTATTGCACAGGTCACTCTGCTACCTGGGCTTTTCAGTCATGCTGTCCCCTCCAACAGCTGTCTGAGCAATGGACACCATGAGACAGATTTATACTGTTAAATACTCCGTAGAGCAGGAACCATGTTCAGTTTTTTCCTGTAAAATGGCATCCTGCTCCTTTGCTGCAGCTCTGCTGGGATCATTCTAATGCAGTAATGACCATACTAAAAATGTGCAATAAAAGACTTCGGTAAGAAAGTCAAAATGGAATATATTTCTACTAAATAAATGACTAAATGTTTATATTTCTGCAGCAATCTAAATAGTAATTAAAATTTGCCACAGTTTTTAATGCATAGAAAAATACAATTTCCCCACAGAAAAAAGTCTGAAGACTTAGGCCGCAAGTATTAAAAAAATGAGAATATAACATTTAAACCAAAGAGCAGTATGAGTATTTGCAATAGAATTTGTAGTTAGATTTCTTATTTTTACATTACAGTAGCTGCACCTAATTTGTTTTCACAATGAGCAATCTATAAAACAAATGCTTTTGAAACACAGACACACAAAAGAATATACTGGCATAGGTTTATTCTCATTTTGATGAAGATGCTAATTTTATGGGAAGTTTGTGCTTCAAGGTCTAAAGGAAACTGGGAGTTTTTATTCTCCAGTCATCATTTATTCACTAAAACAAGGCATTAAATCACCCAAGTTTCTAACCATGTGGGACTAAGGTTTCATTAAATCAAATATTTCTGTCAGACATAAAAATAAAGTAGATTTGAAGAGATTTGCAAAAAATATTTCAAACATCTATCTCACTTCTCTTTTAACGTATATTTAAACAATTGCTTCCCAGCTGCACAGCAGGTTTTGGGAGAAGAGTAAAGAATGACGAAGAAGTAAGTCAGTTTGACATTACTTTTTTTACCTTTTGCCATGCTGCCTTAAGCATTATTTTACTAACCTTAAATTTTTCTTTTTCTTTAATGCAAATAACAGCTTAAAATAGTTTAAGAGCAAAGTATGCATCTTCTTGTTGAATCACAGGGATGTGTCATAGCAAAAACTGAGAGGTTGCAAACAATCTCAGGGTATTTTTAAAATAAATCAAGCAGAATAAAGCTCTACTCTTCAATGATAAATCTGTGACTGGGATTTACTCTAGTCACAAATCTTTATATAAAAAAATCCCCTAAAGAATTTTACAAGTAAATAAAATGAAGAAGAACTAATTAGCCATGACATAAAGTTCTGAGAAAAAAAATCAATATTGCAGTGGAGATCCTTGGTAGCTGGAATTTTTCATCTCAGTGCAAGGGTCTGAATCATTCCTGAACAGCAGCAAAACTCTGAAGAAGCTGAAATCACACTTGGAATCTTAGAATATTTAGAAAATATAACCAGAAATAACAACTGTCTTTATGACATATTATGCAAAAGAATATAAGAAAAGAAATAAAAAGAAATATACAAAACCATAGAAAGAAATATACAAAAGCTAGCAAACATTTAATATCAAACATTTTATTAAAACTATTAATCACACTGTCTTTCTGAAGGAGAAAAAAACCTTTGGTCTTCAGCTACATATTTCCTTAAGTGCTCCACAAACACATGAGCACAGACCACGAATCCTTTCTTATAAACTGGTGTCTTCTAAAGAGCACATAGGAGGCCTTCAACTTAGTAAAAAGACAGTGCAAAATGAGAACATGACCTTGGTATTTTAGGATTTGTTACAGTTGGCCACGTGCTAAATGGAGGGGAAAGAGAGCACAGCATTTCAGAATATCTTTTGAGAACACCCTAAGAGATTTGGGCAGCAACCCATTTCTGGTCTCCAAAATCATTTTAGTGAAGAAGACCAAAGCTGGTGAACATATTTAATATAAAACTTCTACATTGCACACACTACATTGTGGCCAACACATAAAAAGGCTTAAGTCACTAAGGTGTTTGTATAAAAATACTAATATCTCCAAAATCATTATCTGCTGTCATGGTAGAAAATGCATGTTCTTTTAGCTGCCAAAATTTGAAGATTCTTCTCTGTGGTAGAAGTTTATGGAAGTTGTACTAAGAAACCACTCCTGCAAATACAGTAGTGACATTCACATCAAATATGTCAATAGAAACTATTGTTCTTCAGTTGCTATCTGAAAAATGCATTGAATTTTAGACCTATTCTGCTCTGCATTTTAGTGAAACACAGAATTAGTCAACAAAGTTGATGGAGTGCAAAATCAACCCTGCTGCCCTCAATATTCAAAAAGGATTTTAAGTGCTTTTTTTTCCTCTGAGAACTCAGATTACAATTAATTGAGGACATAAAATGAAACATTTATGACAACTGAACTGACTATTGCTTGCGTTTAGGTCTTTTTCACTTTGTAAAAAAATTAGGCAATGAATGCTGTGGTGCTGCTGTATTAATTTTCAACCTCTTCAATTGCCACGCTACACATACTAATACAAATGTGCAGAGAAATAAATTAATGCCGTAAAGCACGTAGTGCAAGAAATAATCACCAAAAAAATCATCATTTTGCATCATTGCCATATTTAAAACTTAAGGGCAACAATAACTTTCTGCAGAGGTAACATTTAATTAGATGGCTAAGGTCAAAGGCAGATTAAAAAGCAATTATATATAGCATTTAAAAGTACATTTCAAATCAAGATATTTTTAATTACATGCAACTTTGCAGAAAAGATATATTTTGCTACATTTACATAGTCATTTAAATTAAAGTTCAGACCACAAAGAATATCTCTTCAGAGCCAGACCTCTGCAAAGCTATAGCTTATGAAGAATTTTTTAAAAAATTAACACGTAGGAGAAATTTCAGAAAGGAGTAACTTGCAGTTGCACCATTCTGAGAAAATATGGTGAAAGGAGATACTACAGAGTAAGGGTGTTTCAGATTCTTTGCAAAAAAATGTATGCCTCAAGTTACCAGAAACAGAAAAAAGTCCTCTGCCTGGCCTTTGGAAAAAGAAAGGTCCCTGAATTCCACCCAATTTCATCCAAAGTTTTGATATTCATAATTTATGGGTTCTGGATTGATGAAACTTTGTGTAAATTATATGTTCACGAAACGCACATCTATTTTTCCCAACAAACTCTTTCTTTTACAACACTTTCACTCCAAAAATCACTTGGAATTGTATTTGCACAGAAAGCCTAAGGCCACCAAGACACCCCTGTAAAAAAATGCCTTAACCTAACTGGAAATGGAAAAGCTAGGCATAGAAATATGTTTTCATATGCAACCATGGGTAAAAAGGACATGCCACATTTAGCTAAGATTTCACTTTGAAATACATATTTATATTAACTACTACAGAATATTTCATTAGTGGTAATGATACCATAGTTATGTCTGCAGCATCCCTCATGGTCAGAGCCAAAACTGCCCTCAGCTGTAACAATTCTACTGCATTTTTTACTGTGGTCTTGATGTTCCCTGAACATCAGAAGTTTGGCAATTAACATGGTATTTGGAAGTTCTTTGCTGAATAAGTGGATACATTTTCTGCTGTCTCTGGTATGGAACATAAAGAATTAGAAATTTCAAACCATCCTCTCTTTTCAGTGATGTTAATAATTTGTGAATGCTTTCATAAATGCTGTAAAATTAGCATTAGGGTGCTCTAATGAATAAACTAACCCATTGTCAGGAAGAAACACACTGCCTAAACAGGAGTATGCAGCTATATGAAGCAGAGAGCTATGATCCAAAACTCCTGCAAGATCTCTGAGAACTCCAGGAGTTAAATTTAGCCTTAGAGCCAAGTAAACTTTTGCAGAAGAATAGTAACAATGAGTGTTTTAAAATATAATCTATGTGTCAGTTGACAGAAGCAATATAATGTTATTTGGCATTTGGAAATAGCATTGGCAATTGGAACAAATGCTGAGGAAAAGCATATGGTAGTACAGTGATATATACAGTCAAATCAGTAGTTTCTGTAATTTAATATTCTGCAGTCCCAACATTTTCTGGTTTCCTAAAGAGTATCTTTGAGGTAATAAATGTAAGTAAAGCTGTATTTTTGCAAGCCACAGTTTCTACTAATGAGGAAAGATGGAAAAACCAGCATATTAACTGGAAACAAAATAGGGTTTTGGAATGCCACTTATCATATGATTTGTATTAATATAGAAAGATGTTGCAAGGAATGGATAGTTGTTTAAAATGAGTAGGAGAAAAGTTATGTGCAAATTAAGCACAGCCATTAAAAAAAACCAAACTCCAGTATTGTATTAACTATGTGTAAAAGTTGATTTTACAAAAAAAGCCTTGGAAAAAAGCTTTAAAGGTTGTTTGGTTTGTTTTTTAACTATTTTTGAAGGCTCTGGGAAACAGGGAGATCTGTTAATGGAAATTGCAACAGCTGTCATTTAACACTGCACATTGCTGCAGAAATGGATTTAAAAGTGTCACCATGGGTCATGGTTTGTAAGATACATGGTCTATACACTCCTGAGCTGTGGGATATGCTATCACTTGGGTTCCTGGGAATATATGGCACTAATGACTAACCTTGGTGTGTTTGCATCTGTGTAGTTTAGCACACTTTTAAAAAGATTCACATTTGCAATGGTACTAAGAGTATGTCTAAAGCTGTAGAACAAAAGTAGTTATCTTGTCAGTATTTTCAGCATTAAAGTTAATTCCCATTAAGATAATGAATGACAAAACTGTGAAGATAAATTCACTTCTCTTGCCAGTGAGATATATTCTTCTCAAATTAGTGTGTAAAAAGGAAGCAGATCATTTTTCAACTTTGCAAATATACATACACTCACATTTCCCTTGAAAAATATTCACAGAAGAACACTGATCTTTGTTACTGGATGTCCCACTTGTAGCTTGTCTCATTGCTAACTTCAAATTAGACAATAAAACTATTGGAGAGACCATAGGTTATATGGAAGATGAGAGCCAGCAAAACTTTAAAAGCACCTAAGGGGTAAGCAAATGTAGCTATGCTTTACAGTAACTTTAATGAAAAACAGGAGGTAAATTTGTCAAAAAAATTATTACAGTCTCTTCTATTCATCTTGTCTACAATAGACATAATGAACAGGACATCTCCTAGTCATGAACTAGAGTTGGCTTTGAGTGCAAGCAGAAATAAAAAAAATAAAAAAAAAATGCAGGATGAACATGGAATTTTATTACTGCAGTTATCTTGCTCCTATCTGCACAAAAACTCACTAACAGCAATTCAGTTTGCTGCTGTGTGCAATGGCTCCTTCCATAGAACCTAATCAGTTGCAGCAAAATAAAATAGATAGTCAAATAACCTTTTCCCCTAGGAAAACATATATTTAAAGAATTTTTAATCCACTGTTCAATAAAATATAAGCTTTAATAAAATATAAGCTCATAAGACGAACCCCCTTCTCTATTACCCTTGTGTAACTACATGTAAACATTATCTACACAAGCTGAGCTCCCCCAGCAGATCCAAATGTCCACCCCCATTGCTCTGGATTGAGAGTTCAAGGTGTGTTTTTACTGCCTATCCAATATTAAGTGCTTTGCAAGACTCTGTTAGAAACTAGAGCTGAAATCAGCTTTGCCAGTTACAGATTATTTCACTCGCTTTGTAATGTATGTAATATGCCACAAAGAACTGTTAAATGAGAGCTTAGTTACCATCTAATTAATGATGGAAAACTACAGTTGTTCTCTCCCACTTTTGTTTTTCTTTAAATATAAGAATATTTCCAATAAGTACTCACAAGTGTCTGCAATTTCTCACTGTGTCTGTGTCAAAGCCACAGCCACAAGCTTTCAGGGAAAGGGAATATCTTAACATAAACACTTCTGCTACTTTTTATCCGAAACTTGTCATATACCTAAACAAAATTTGTTAAATCAAGGAACCAATTTACTGTCATCATTTTATGTTTAGATATAGTCCTGAATATAGTACACTCTTAGAATAAGTATGAGAAAATGGATATGAAAGAAAATACTAATTCTCCTGGGAGAACAGACCAAGACAGGACTACAGGAATTACTGAAACCCATATATTCAATTCCCCTAGAAACTTAGCCCATTTATTTCCATATATAGTAAAGTAAATTTTTGAAGTGTTTTATTGCCTGTGTATTCACTGTGGAATTCAGCATAAAACTAGACTTAAATACTGAAGTGCTCTAATTAATTTTGTTGTATTCAAATAACTGTGTGAAAATTATCTGAACTCTTGTTCAAATGCATAACTGTTTGAAAAACATCTACTTGTTCTCTTCCACATCTCTTCCCATTTCACTCTATTTTCATTATTATTTAATTGAATTTTAGCTTTAACAGCCTCTCAAAGGAAACTGGAGTAACAATATTCAGATTGTGTTAATGGTCATATTATGCTTGATTGATTCAGTGTCCTAAATGTCTTCAGTGTCATGTAGACACAAAAATTGTTCAATGTTTTTAAGTATTTGGATCAAGAAAAGCTATGGGACTCCTATTTCAATTTAATTTCATTGTGCATGCTTTTATTCCTACTGTAAAAAAAGTTTCACTACATTTTTAAAAATCCAAATTTTAAAAGCAAGGCAATTCTCTAAAGACCTGGTCCTATGCCCAGTGAAGTGAACTTGGATTTAATTGCATGATGAGCAGGAGGGATTGGAGCAGTGCAATGCATTTCACTTGGCTTGACTGGCCAAAAGGACAGCTTGCTATTTAGGACACACTACTGCAAACAACAGAATACACAAGATAGTGTATCTATATTATTTGAACACAACTTTTCTGCATCCTTCTGAAAGAACCACCTTATTTTTTAACAGATAAAGTGCAGTTACTTAAGAGAGCAAAGGGATTAATCAAAATATCATATTAATAGCTTTATAGTTTATCATACTTATAAAAAGGAAGTACTAATACCTTAATTGAAGATCCTGCTTTTAAGAAGTAACTTTAAGAAAGTGCTTTTTCCTGTTTAAACTGGTTAAAAATACTTTAGGAGTCTCTACTTTACATTATCACACATTATTCTGAATTATGGGTATTCCACTTTTCAAGAATTGTTTGGTAGCATGTTTTGATGTTGTCTGTGGCTTTTTAAGTTTCTGTCTTAACCCTGAATAAAATGAGACCAGAAAATGACCATAACCCAAAATAGGTTTAATTCAACTTTCTCATCTGGCTTATTTTTAACAGTATTAAAAGCATATGTCAGGTGGGTTCAGAACATGAGGGGAATGGTAAAGCCACCAGCAGACTCCATTTTTTGTATTATCTGGCCTCAAAGTCACCTCTCCAAGGTGCAAACTTTCTTTCTATATATGTGTAGTGTACAGCTGTTCAATAAAAACATGCTTTGGTGTTCACCCTTTCAAACAAAAGAGAGCAGTCTGTAAACAGGAAAAAATATCCCTTCTCCAAGTTCACAATAGTTACATAGCAACACAGTACACCATGACACACTGCAATTAAAAGGGAAGAGACAAACCTACATTTCACAGTCATCCATAATCCTTCTTTCATCAATATTAACATTTATATAATGAGTATGTATACATGTATGTGTGTATTACTTAATTTTATAGTAAAATGCAAATTCAGGTTATTGAATTGTTTGTAGTATCTGACATTTTTGTTGGTTCTCTCCTTTTTCAAGTCCAATAAGAAATTTGGGAATCTGTCACTAGCTCTTGGATTTTGGCTTGCTCACAAGGGAAGAGAAGGAGGGAATAAATTGGTAATCAGAAGGCTGTATTAATCTCCCAACCACCTTAAACAAGCCTCACTGAGAAGCTTACTCAGAATGTAATTTTTCTTTAGTTTTGTTTCATTTTGGTTTTGTTTGTTTGTTTTGTTGGGGTTTTTTTCTAACAGCTTTGAAGAAAGTGACAGGGAACACATGGGATAGAGTATTAGAGAAATTTAATCTCAAAAGGGGAGAAAGTGTTTTATGTTACCTCCTGGTTAGCAGCAGCTAGTTCTTCTTCCAGTGCAGAGACTCTTTCTAAAGAAACCCTCAGTCGTTCCCTTACCTAGAAGAAAAATCAAAATATGTGCAGTAACGTAATTTCTATTAGTCTTTAAAGATTATATAATCTGCCATATGCTCTACTGTATGCCCTGCCACTCCATTTGCAGGCATGTGTGTTGCACCCTTTCATGACACATACTGTGTAGTAAACATTTAAACCTAACTATAGGAAGACTTAACCCATTAATATAGGTGTCAAACTTTAAATGCCACAAGGCTGTTCCACAGTCTGCCTGTAATTTTATGGCATACACAGCAAATGAAAATATTTTAAGACCACATTAGGCATAAAAATAAAACTTTTACAAACATCTTTTACAAAGGGTAAAGAAAAAAAAGCATTTGCAGATGTTTTAAGTTCACTCCATGGAAGATAACTAATCTGTTTATAGTAACTGAATGCAATAAATTAAATGAAAAATAACTTGTAGCATTGCCTTCAGGCCCATATACTAGAGATCTTTTATATCATCATGCATTTGTTTCAGTTGTGCAAAAAGTCATAAACAATGTCTACTCTGATAAGCAGAAAACTCCTCTGTGTTTGCACCAGTTTCATAAATAACCTAATCTGTTCAGAGGATGACTATGACCTCAATTATGATTATTGTTAATACTTCAATTATTGCTAAATATTGATTATTAATAGTTAATACTGAATTAATACTGAATGTGCCTGAAGACACATTCAGAGCTGATGTGAGTGCTCTGGCTCACTGTCAGCTTGTGTAGCTCATGTAACTTAAGCCTGCAGTGTAGCTGCAGTCACTGAGTACCACCAAAGGCAAATCAGACCTGAAGGGACCTCCAGTGCTGTGTGTGACTCTCTCTCCTGACTGTCAAGGGACCCTGTGACTATCCTAATCTACAGAACTTCATTAGGCACCTCACAATAAATGAGTTTAGAACCTGGCTAATCAGTCAACACTCAAGGTATATTTCTTTACGTGTTCCAGCTACACCACAACAATGCTGTTCCAGCTACTGACCCATTATTAGCAATATTTGTAGGGTAAGGTAGCATATAGTCTATTAGACCAAGAGATGTAGCAGGAAAATAAGGCAAAACAAACCGGTCTTTCATTTACAAAGAAACATGACATTCATTGTTTTAATTGTTTTCACATCCTTGACAAATACAGGAGATCTCTAAAATAGTTGTATAGGTCCTAATGCTTTCATATTTTTTCCAGTGATAGCTCTTAGTCTAATAAATATTACCTTTCCTTACACACTTCATTTTCATTTACTACTGATAGAAATGAGATTTTGCAAATAGATTCACTATATCCCAAGAATGGATTAGACTTTAGTAGATGAAAATTAGTTAGCAAAACTGTATATTACCCAGCATGTTCACTTGACTTTAAAGCTGACTAAATCTAAAGATGAAATACATATTCAGGAAATAAACACCTAAAAATGAAACTATTCACCCTTTCTAAGAAATTCAAATATAGTTTTTATGCAGCACTTTGAGGCTCTTTACATAGTTTATTTAAAACAACTAGTGAAGGGTGTAGACCTTTCTTCAAGATGCCTGATTTCAACTTCTCTAACAACAATGGGGAGCTCCTATAAAACAACTTCTTAACAAAAATCTCAGATTCGATATAAAAAAACCCATAGAAAAATTACAAACATGTTTCTGTTGTCAATCCCTTTGTCTGTAAGCACTGCCTTGGGACAAGATGATTGAGAGAAAATTCACAAGTAGGCAGTTGTGAAAAGTCAAAATTAAATACAATGAGTTAGTAAATTTACTTGAATTTTTGTCTGAAACCTCCATGTATTCAAGCCCAAATGTTTTATAAAGGAGAATTTATTTTAAAAATATACATTATAATATGTCTAACACTGACATTCACTTTGAATGGTGCTAGAATTTGAAAACCAACTAAACCACATTACTGAGAATGTCACAGCTCTACAAGGAGCTGGAATCAGAATTATCCTTGAACTTTACACACTGTGGCACTACAGAACTGAATCCTAGTGGGTTTTATACAGCCATTATAGAGCTTGTGAACAACACTCCCTCTTAACAACAGACAACTCTAGAGACACAATTTTTTACATGGCACTTCAGCAAAACTAGGTAGAGAATTAATGTTTCTATTCTGACTATTGAGCTATTATATCCAAATACATTTCATTCTTGGCCTGCTGACAGTGACAGCACTGAACATTACCAGTGTAAGACAGAGCAACAGTTGGAAGTTGTTTCCCCTGTCCTGCCTTGCCTTACCTTACCTCACCTTCCTCCCACACACATGGTTAATACACTGCCTTTTTTCATAATGACCTTACTGAAATTGCAGTCTGATGGCTCTTATTTGTTCTCTGATTCTAACAGTGGCTAAAGGGACTGAAAGCAACTCTGCCTTGGCACAGAAAATATCTTTTTTCCTTTCATCTGACCAGTGAACAACCAATTCAGATTTACATTTGCCATAGTGACATTGGACGAGCTGCAACTAATTCTTCATTTTCAAACATAAATAACAGCTGTTAAAGTTGAGGGAAAGCTTTGATTCTATTAGTAAAAAAATAGAGTTACATCACCACTCTGATCTGAAGGACAAATCTACTCTGGTTTACAACCCAGAAGATGTAACTTTATTTCTCATTTTACTCGTTTTTCTCAGTTATGCACAAATGTATTGCAAAGGATTTTTTATTGGCTTCCCTCTTCAAATTTATGTTTACAGCAAAAAAAAATCCCAAACAGAACCATCCTCATTTCTGAGATGCAGGAAAGGTTGTTGTTCCAGGTCACTATCTTCTTAAAGGAACTGGAAGAAATGCTAACTATGTTTACCTAACAATATTTTTTTTTTTTCATCTGATGAATGCCAATTAATTATTGGCATATTATACTGTTTTCTGTTTTCTGGAAGTGACAGTAAGTGACTAACTATAGTTAATAAGAACTATCTTAGTGAGATCATGTGTATCACTTCAGAAGTTACTCTGCTTAAATTTCACATGATTCTTCAATATATTTCTATTTTCTTGGGCACATGATAGAGCTTTACTAAAAAAGGTTTCACAAAGACTAATCAGATATCAACTGATCTAAAAGAAATGTTGTCATAAACATTTTTAAAGGACAGATACCTGGAGAATAGAAGGCTCTCAGGAGAACTTATAGCACCTTTCAGTTTCTAAAGGGGCTTGCAAGAGAGCTGGAGAGGGACTTTTTACAAGGGCAGGTAGGGACAGGTCAAGCTGGAAGGGATTTAAACTGAAAGAAGACAGATTTAAATCAGATATTAGAAAGACATTTTTTACTGTGAAGGTGGTGAGACACTGGAACAGGTTAGACTTCCCCAGAGAAGCTGTGGATGCCCCATCCCTGGAAGTGTTCAAGGCCAGTTTGGGTGGGGCCTAGATCAACATGGTCCAGTGAATGGTGTCCCTAACATGGCAGGGGGTTCAAACTAGGTGATTTTTAATTATTTCTTTCTACCAAAACCATTTTATGATTGTAGTGTAGTTGCTCTCTCCATGTTAGAGGATGTATCCAACACATGCCCAGATGACTGGGTATTCTTCTGCCTTTAAATGCAACCACTTTATCTTTAAATGTAACACAGTCACTGTCATGTTAGCACTGCTGTCAGTGCAAAATATCACCCATCTTTCTCTGTCTCCTAGCAACTGCTTCCCACTTTTTTGCTTGCTGTCAAATTCTTTCTTCATTCTCTTCAGAGCTGAAGCCCATGAAGAGCTTTTTAAAAAACACTTGCATGCTAGAATGGAATCAATTTTTCCCATGAACAGTCTATTGAATAAAAGTTCTCCTAGTTACCTGTTAATGAATAAAAAGATATTCACAATGCTGACATGAATAGGCTAATTATGTTTTCCAAGAATATTAAGTATACTTTTCTGCCATTAATTAATCTCAAGAGAACCAGTGGGTTTTTGATTCTTGACCAAAAAAAGACAGTAATATCTGGTAGTGGCTTTCCACTGTGAAGATCAGCTGGACATTTTTCTTACAACCAACATACTGGGTTAGGAGAAGTTGCTTCTTTCTTCTTACCAAATGCACATTTTAGAAGTTGAACCCTAAGTTTAAAACAAAATAGGAAAAATGTCTGCAGGACAACAAACTTGTTCAGATAGATAATAGAAGTCAAGTAGAACTATAGAATGGCACAATTAACATACCAATTTTTCTATCTTTTGTTCTTCCTGAATTGTCTATAAGGACTATGTATTTCCTGATCTACTCAATGTCTATTCTGACCATGAAGTTAACATGAGCTTCTATTTTTTATTCAGCTCTAATGATTTTTAGGAAATATTATCTTCACTTGCTCTTTTATAAATGATTCCATGCATATTCATATATAATATCACAAAATATTTTGTAGTGCTGTCTTACATTAGTTCCATAACTTTTCATGGCATGAAAAAAAAAACCCATAAAAAAGGTATGAGCTACTTAGCAGCAGTAAGAGAAGTGTTTGAGACCTGTAGCATTAAAAAGGACAGGGTGAATAACTGAAGAGAGGTTTCCACTCTATGACTACTGCTGCAAATTTCGCCAGACATACAACAGCAAGGGTTATAAGAAATGTTATGTCAGAATTTCACATTGGTCTTAGCCCAAATCACTCCTAAGTTCTAGTGTTGAAACCTTAACATTTTTTAAACAATGCTTGTTGTTTATGAGATACTTAGGTAAAACAGTCACTGAATTTAACTTCTCACAGATGAAAATTTAAAATCACTAGCAGAACTGCCCATGTGCTTTGGTTTTGTATTTCTAAAAATGTTAGTATAATTAGATATACAATTTTTTGGAAAATATGTATAGCTTCTATCAAAATAAATACTATAATAATAATAAAATTTAAAATGAAAAAAGAAATAAAAATAAGAAATACAGTTAGTGTGTATCAATTTCATTTGCTGTGACACAACTTACCCAAGAAGACACAATGAGATTTTTCTGAGGGACACATAAAATTGTAAACATTGCTAAATGAAACTAACTCTGTCATTATCCCCATGCCTTGAAGTGAAAATTCTCACAAAATACATTAAAACTGCAAAAAACAGTCTGTGAAGACTTTTGTTTGGCACTTTAACATCTCACACAGATAAGGGGGTAAGACTAAAAGCATACTCTTACCACTTCCTACCTATTAGAAGATACCTACTGGGTTCAGGCAAAGAGGACTGGCATTTTCTTACAGTAATGAAGATGGTTTTGTAGTTCTTGTACTGTGTTTGTAGCAATCCTTTCACAATCAGTCAAGTTTTGTGGCAGAGCTTGTTACAACACATCAAGATGTTTTAGTGTAGGAAGTGAAAACATGAAAGAAAATTTGCATTTAGGAAGAATTTTAAGATTTTCTTGATACTTTTGTAAGTTTTAAGGGCAAAATTTCTCATGAAAATATTTTGTTATGCTTTTCCAAGAATGTAACAACTCCATTAATAGTTTCAGTGCCAACATTTTTTGTGAAGAAAAGAAATTAAAGAAAAATTTGCTTGATTCATTTGCAAAAGATCATTATACATTTCCAGTGCACTTTTGACAGTTTTTATTACTCTCCATCCATTAACCTACTTTAGCTTTGTGCACATTTTCTCATGGTGCACTGTTAATTTTGCTGTGACATCAGTGTACCATAAATCGTGGTTTTTTGCCTCAGTTTTCTGCCTGCACGCCTCCCCTCAGCGCAGCAGCAGAGTCTGTGTGAGTGAAGCATTACCCATGATACAGGAACACAAAGCATCCATAAGTCAAAGGCAGTAGATTCACTCCATCCCTGGATGCCAAGAGACTTGATTAGTCTGTCATAGTAAGGCCTTTTTCAACTTTGAAAGTAGGAGAAGTCAGGGAGATTCCTCCTGACTGGAAAACTCACAAATGTTTCCTCCTTCTTCATGAAATACAGGAGTTATCCTGGGAAGATCCAGGAAAGTAAAAGTTGGCCAGTGTAGGGAAGGTTATAGAGCAAATCTTCCAGGAAGCATTTTCAGGCACATAAAGGACAAGACAGTGACTGGGGAGAGCCAGTATGGCCTTATCAAAGTCAAATGATATCTGGCCAACCTTACTGCCTTGTGTGATGAGAGGACTGGCTCCATGGATGAAGGGAGAACAGTCAGTGTTTTTTGTCTTCACTGAGCTTTCCTGCAAGATCTTCCATTTATCCCTAGAGAAACTGGTGAGATGTGAATTGGCGAAATAGATTCCACAGTGCATCAAAAATGGACTGGACTGCAAGGTTCAGAGGTTTGTGATCTGTGACACAAAATCTGTGTGGCAGCCCATTGTCACAAAATGAGTATCCCTAGGGAATGAGACAGGCTTTGGGAAGAGAAAGCAGTTTTGCAGAAAAGACCTAGCGGTGAAAGAGGCCAACACACAGTTTGGCCAGTGGATGGGAGAAAATCATTATTTCCTTCCAGACTTTTGAGGCTGCATTTGGTTTCCTGCTTCCTAGGTGAAGAAAGATATTGGCAGATTTCAGAGAAGGCCCACCAAGCTGGCCATGGGCTGCAGCACATGTGACAGGCTGGGAGAGCTGAGTCTGAACAAAGTGAAGAAGGAAAAGTTCATGGGAGATTTAATTGCTGTCTACAACCAGCTAACCAGAAGATGTGGAGGAAATAAAACCAGATTCTTCTTGCAGATGCAGGAAGGGAAGACCTTGCATGACAAGAGGGAACCAGTCAACACTCAACAACAGAACCTCCAGAGAGGTATTATGGGAAAAAGTTACAGTGAGGATGGTGAAACACCAGAATATGTTTTCTGCCTAAAAATATTCAGAAGTTATTGGACAGGACCTTAAGCAACCTGAAACAGTTGGCCCTGTTTTGAGCAGGAGGTTGGGCCAGATGTCTCAGAGGAGCTCCAACCCACATTGTTCTACTAGTCCCTGAAAAGCTTCAATGCACTTTTATTGGTGGATTGATAACTTATCTCTGAAGGGTCTGCAACAAATCTAACTTACATAATTTTTCTGTCACCATGCAGAATATATGACTCACATGCCATAAAAAAATTTTTAGCACATTTGGGTGCATGCAGTCTTTTTTACTTTCATTATTTTTAAATAAAAATCATCATAATGCTGACAATTTGTGAAAGCATTATATTATCAAGTATCTGGGCGAAATATGCAATGTCTTTGATCCAATCTTACCAGAGACAGTGTAACAAAACCAGATTTTTATATAGGATTTGCACTAGAAAATAATATGTGCTGGGTTTATAAAAAATTATCTTTATTTATTAAATTGTTTACAGGACTTAGCTCAGAATTTTTTATAGTAAAATTATTATTTATTTCATCAAAATAAAAAGGGTTCCACACATAGGTAAGCAGCATGTCAGAAAAGTAATTTTGACCAACTAATTTTAAAACTGGTTTTATAATGGAATGAATCTTCTGTTAACATGATTGCAGATGGTTGACTTTTCTACCCTAATAGTTGTCATTACCACTGGGACAGGAATCAATTACATATATAAGATGTCTACCTGTGTCATTCCAAAACTTTTTAACATGCTGAATCCTGATTTTAACCTGTTACATTTAAAAGACTATAAGAATAGAATTTTAAACAATGCAAGTCAATTTTTTCAGTAATGCAAGTCAAAATATTATGTGTAGCTTCAGTCTAATTCTGTACAATAGTTTTCAAAATGGGATGTAAAATAAACTGCATAGTACCAATAGTACCAATCCACTAAAACATTCACAAAGGAGAATGTGTAAGCAGTACACAACTGTTGAATAATCAGAATGTATTTCAAGTTTAGTTCTTACTATTTCTCATACTTATCCAACATAATGTCATAAAGTATAAAAGCTGAAAAGCTCCCTAGCCCAGTTCTATCAATATTCAAAGTGCTGGATAAAAGATCAAAGCTCAGAGCATAAATCCCATCAATCCTCAAGATCTTTTTAATAATACAGGATTTTTCAAGTCTTAATGACATCCAAAATCTTATTACAGTGGCTAGAAGCCATTATATTTCCTTTTCTAGATTTTCATTAAAGATACTTTCATGATATGTGAGTAGAACCCAAAAGATATAGCCAAACACAATAAGTTTTTACTTGGTCTAAGTTCCTTAAATTTATTCAACTCTGAACCTGATAGCTAACCTATTATGACTCATAACCCACAGTGTCTCATCCTTTCATTACCAATGATATATATATATTGCTACGTATCTACAGCTCCCTCAGTTCACGTAGTAAACTCAACTTTCTGAGTATATTTCTGAAAGTTAAAGGTAAATTTGTTACTGTGAGACCACTAAACTGGTTCTGTATAATACAGCTCATCTGTGCAGTCACTGGTTTCAGATGCTGTGCTGCACAGTGTCATCCCTGCTTACCCAACCATCTCAAACAGAGAAGCAACTCAGCAGCAGCAATGAGCAAATCAGCCAAAACAGACACCATAAGGAATGAGGTTCTTTGCTCATGAGCCCTGTTTCTCACGTGCTCCCTGCAGGTGTAGTTGTGAGACACTAATCCAGATACATCACCTTCCAAGCACACTGTTTCTAGACTTGAACTGGATTTGTGAATTCATGTGCACAATACTCAAGATGATTATTCACAGTTGTACAAAGTTTCATTCACTTTGAAAATAGTCTTTCCAGCACAGGACACGTGACTTATGTAGAGAAAGACCTTCTTCATTAGCATGACTTCATTCAGTTATCAGTGGTTTCTACCTTGATTCTGCAGGCTCTTCATCACCTCTGATAATGAAGAATGTACTGCTTACTTTAGCTTATGCTACTTGGAAAGGGAATGCTGTCCTTCTGTAGCAAAGGCTAAAAGCTCTCTGAAATTTAAGAGGTTCTCTTCCTAAAAGTATCTAAGAGACAAGTTCCCTTATGTAATTAGGAACATCTCATTCTTGCCTCTCTGTGTATTTTTAAAATTTGAGATATACCTGCATTTTCATGGCTATAACTTAAAAGCACATTTTACGCCCAATAAATTCCACAGGGTCATCTTCATTTAGTGCTAAATAGGAGAAGCATGTCTGGTAGTGGTGAGATTTACTGATTTTGAAAAGTCATTCCTATTGTCTTCAAAAGATAGCTGAAGTGACCTCAAGTGCATTACAGCTATACATTCTTACCATCCAGATTTCTCTGGACACCTGTAAGAGCTCTAAGTATAGGATTTATTCCAAGGAGTAAACAAACAATAACTGTTGCTCTGCTGCATCATAAAGCACAATTAGACAAGGTAAAGAGCGTATTTAGTAAGCTTTTTTTCCATACTGTACCTTTTCATCCAAAGCCTTGTGGTGCTCAAACAGAGATTTCAGAGCTTTGAGGACCTCAACTTCACTGGAAACTCCTGAGGGAGACTGTGCTTGCCGTTTCACCACTGTCATCCTCAGGGACCTTTCGTGTCTCGAGACAAGGCACTCCAAATGCTCCAGTAACAGCTATTGAATTTGAAATAGAAAGTTATTAATTTCTGAGTCCCTAAATGCCACAGAAATTCTAACTACAAAGTGCATGATACCAAACAGCCATTTTCTTGGAAACTTCATTGTAGGAGAGATTGCTGGAACTATTAGCAATATTTCATGTTTCTAAACCAGAAGGAATAAATGGGAAAAAAGAAAAGCCACTCATGATTTCACTTAAAACTCTGCTTTGAAAGAAAGAACAACAAATAATTAAGCATAGGATCACTATTTTACTAAATTAATGACATATTTACATATCATTTGTGATAGTAATTGACAAGTATTGACAGCCAAATAAGCAAAGACAGTCTAAAGATTCATGCAAAAATATGAAATAAGTTTGCAATTAATTCAGCCTAACTGTGATATTAATTTTCAATTTGCCTTGAAAGTGGCTTAACAAAATATGTAGGAGTGAACAGTAAAATATACTGTAAAACATTTTTAAGACTATTCATTAGAACTGCCACAGCTACTGGTGCTCATCACTAGCACATGCTTTAAAATTGTCATTGACTCTCCTGTATTAAAAACATAACAAAAACCAGAGAAGTCCTTAAATATCTGTAAAATAGACCACAAATAACACATTGTAAAAACATATTATATCTAGTTTTCATTATTGCTCTGAGGGTAAAGATTAAAATTGTATGTTGATTTTTATAGAAAATTTCACATTTGCCCATAGGGCTACCATTGGTGTTTTTAGTGCCTGAACATGAAAGAGACTTGGTTAGTAGTAAGGTTAAATCAGGGTACCTAAATTCATGAATCAGAATGCATGTTAAATGCATTGTAATTACAACAAACAATTATACCTAAGTCATTGAATTGGAAATCTGAATGTTACATAGACAACTGTTTAATATTTCTCCTTTAATGTGGTTCTTAACATAGTTGCTATTAGTAAATATATCTATTTATCTGTAATCCACAGTTATTCTCAGTTACATAATGGTTTTTATTCTCACATGAATTACTAGATATAGAAGAGCAAAAGCAGAGGGCTATTACATTACAGATGTAGTATGTTGATACTAAGTCAGATTAAGAATGATTATGGTTTGGTGTCATCTTTCCTTCAAACATGGCTCTCATGTCTGGATTTGCACCTGGTTATTATGTTACAATAACTATATTCTTCACAAAAAATAGTGAATGAATAAGTGAACAATGTTAATACAACAAGAGTTATAATGACTCCCTGCAGTTCAAGAAAGGAGGGTCTCCCTATCATTTCTGAATCCAAGTTGTGGCCTTTATTTATATTTCAAAAGCAAATGAACAAGAAATTCAGAAGCATTTTCATCCCTGAAGGGCTAGAAGCAGATATAGGTGGATTTTTTAATTATTTGAGGCAGTCCAAAGTAGCACACAAATTTGAAGAGACCTCTTGATGATAGAGCCATCAAGAATTCAGTATGGGGCTGTGGCTGTGGAAAATTTGCAAATTAAATGAGATCAGAATATTTTCCAAATATTTACAGAGTATTTCTGTTCACAGTAGTTTTTGCTTACTTGTGGCTAAGAACAGAAAAAGGCCCTCCCCCGGAAATTTTTGTAGTTTTTTATTCTTTGGATTCTCAGAGGCGTGTTTAAACCTCTTCTTTAACTACTTTTTTTGGGGTTACTTCTTTTAAACTACGACATTCTACTCTTCACGCCTCTGAGAATACACACTTTAAAATTATTACATTCATAAATTTACTTCGTTACTTAATTTATGTTTAATTGTTTAAATAAACAATTGCTATCATAAATAGAACTAAATTGCTGAATTTTGGTCTAAATTCTTGTATTGTTATGGTTTTCCTAGGCCATCTAGTTTATCTGGGAAAGAGCTGGAGGAAAGTAAATCAATAGCTGATTTCTATTTCTTCAGCCTGCTCTCTGCCCTGTCTCTTGAAAGAGTCTGAGAGGGTGCAACATTTCCTTCTCTGTGCAGAGTAACTCTGCCCTGTTCCCTAGCCCTGGGGTAGCCAGAATCTTACTCTAATCCACTCTGTGCACTTAGATTTCCTCACAGTCATTCCCACCTCCTGGCTGATTCTACCAGAGCCTGGCTTGTCCTGATCAGTTCTTTTTATGCAGAAATTTTCAGCACATCATAGCTACATCTGGATCAGTCTAAATCTAGCCAAGAGGCTACAGCTTTCTGAAGAAATTGGGGAAAAAAAGAACACATTGATCCAGAGTTGAGTTTTTATGATGGTCATTCCTTCTATAGGTCTGTAGTTGTCTAATGATCAAACTGACACTCATTAAACCTTTCCTTTGGCCTAACTCTGAGCAAATTTATTGTATTTGGTGTTCTGCTATCTGAAATGACTTATCTCCCAGACAAATGCTGTAATGATCAGGGACTTCTGAGAGTCTGTATGCAAGACTTAGTTGGAAAGGAAAATGGTAAAATCTGGTTTAGGAGAGAAAAAAAAGTGAAGGTGACATGGAAACCTAGACATGGGAAGATATTCATGACAGAAGAAATTACATATAATCTATAGCAGAGAGATAAATAAAGAACACACAAAAAGCCTCCTAACACAGCCAGAACCTAATTTTGAACTAGTGCAGACAAACAATCCCAACAGGGAATGTGAAGTCAGCATGGACAGAAGACAAGAAACTTGCTGAGGAAAGGCAGAACAGAGATCAAAGACAGCAAAGACAGTGATGAAAAGACAAAACACATTTAACAAGGTTTTCAAGCATAAGAAGACAGCTGAGTGGTGGGAACTCAGAATTTCTAATGGGGTGATTGTGGAGGAGCTTCCTATTTGAGATGAACAGTACAGTACTCTAGCCTTTTGCAGAGCTACAGATAACATATTTGGGTTATGTTACTGCCATGTTAGAAACATGCATAATACATAATATTAAACCCATTTAACATACACAAAAGCTAAGTTTGTTTTTAGCTTAGAATTACCACTTCAGAGGAGAAAAAGACATATTGCAATGTCTGCATACATTTCATAGTTGTTACATAAATCAAGTCCAAAATGCTGTGCTGCCTATTTTACTGTATACAGATTGTCACAGCTGTGTAAAAAGACACATGGAAAACTAAAACAGTGCTTGTGAACATTTTATACTTTTTCTTTCTGTTGTTATTTACTCAAGCATTTCCAGTCACTCATTCTTCTGGAAACTACCTCTGAACACTGTAATTTTCCTTACCATCAGCTCTAGGAATGCTCAAGAAGGCATGCTACCATAGGTTTTAGTTTGTAAAAAATTCTCATTTTTTATTTTCAACAAAAATAATCTCTATTTCTTCATAAATTCTATGAGTACTGCTAAGAGCAAAACCAGCTGAGCAGGAAATACTATTATCCAGATCTCTTAGTGAAACATTACTCTTAGTTCTGATGAAAGGGCAAAAACCTAAGGGGTAGGATATCTGACTGTGACTGACAGCCTGACAGCAAATCCTTGCCCCCTGCTCTGATGAAATGCTAGATTCATCAGAATAATAGAATTGCTTAGACTGGAAAAAGCCTCTAAGATCATCAAGTCCAAACACTAACCCAGCACTACCCAGTCCTCCACTAAACAAACTGCCAAGTGCCACATCTACACATCTTTTAATGCCTCCAGGGATGGCAACCCTACCATTTCCCTGGGCAGCCTGTTCCGATGCTGTATCCAATCACCAAGATAATATTCTTGGTGAAGAAATAATCCCTAATGCCCAACCTAAACTTCCTCTGGTGTAACTTGAGGGCATTTCCTCTTGTACTATCACCTGGGAGAAGGGGTTGATCCCCACCTGACCTACAGCTGTAGAGAGCAGTAAGGTCTCCCCTGTTAGCATTTATGTGGATAAGGAGTTATGGATAGAGTATATAGGCTCCCCTGAGCCTCCTTTTCTCCAGGATAAACACCCCCAGCTCCTTCAGCTGCTCCTTGTAAGATTTGTGCTTCAGACCCTTCACCAGTTTTGTGACCCTACTTTGGACATGAAACAATAGCTGCTGTTTTATTCAACTTTTCCCCAGTTACAACTATATTTTAAAAAGGAGCAATAGATCTTCCCTGCTTCCCCAGGAAATGCAGATGTCAACAACACTGACAGAATTAAGAAGTGTCTCAGGGCTACAACGATGGGGGAAGGGAATGTAAACATAAAAGACTGACACTGAAGATGATGGTGTGTCCAACCAATGTTTAACATCGAAATCACAGTAACTTTTGGGCATGCTAAGAACTTCTCTCCACATACATAGTTTTAATATTAATAAAAAAAGAATTAATATAAAAATATTGGTGAGAACACCACAAGATTTCACATTGCAATAATATTGTAACAATAATGGTAATTAATTTAAACTACAAAAGAATTGTTATGAACAGCTTCAGGGATTTCAGTAAGTTGCAATTAAACTCTGACATTAATAGTGATCATGGGCTGCTGAGCATTTTCTGCTCCCTCACAGTGTCAAGCTGTGACAGTTGTCAAGCACTCAGAGGGACAGGCAGCTTGCAGAGAAAAGAAGATGAAGATCAACAGCAGCAGGTAGGACAGAATCACCCACGCATCATTGCTATGCTTTTCCTACTGGAAAGCATAAGCTTGACAATGAATTATGAAATAATCTGACAAGTGAGTTTTATGCTGGGCAAATTTTAGCATGCTCAAGATGCTGTGCTGATAACTCTACCTTACGTAAATAGGATAGTTTCTGGAAATCTGGACTTTTTATAAGCATAAAAAATGTGTAAAACTAATAATTTAAAGACTGATAAGTGCTCTAGTGCATATTTTTTTAATGAATGTGGCATCTTTAAAGTGTTAATTAGAACTAAATGAACATGAAAAGAGAAAATTTTTAGAATATACCCATCTTCCTTTATTTCTCAAATCACAATGCAATTATGGAAGTGATTGATTTCTGTGAAACAGAAGTACATGGTTAGATTTAAAGGTATAAACTACATCAGTGTGGATAATCACCTGCTCTGCTCTACTACACCATACCATCATGACTACATGGACACTGATTTACAAATAGAAAATAAAAGAAGTTAAAACACTCATTTTAAGGAATGATGGCTCAATAAGTTGAAATTAGTGTGACTCAGTAAAGTTTGCTATTACAGAACCTGGTTTTCAATCAATATAAAAGATTTTATCTTAACTTTCATTATTTTCAAAAAACTTGTTTGTAGAAAAGGTTCACAGCAGGATAATAAATGGAGAAATTAAAGAATCAGCAGATGGTAATGGAGAGAAAAGAAGAGTCATAAATAATGAAATACAGGGAAAAAACATAAAAGAAAAGACTTTTACTGAAATGAGACAGACTTAGCTTAAGGTATTTCTTAGAGGAATGAGGTAACTCACTAAGAAGACAATTCTCTTTTGAGGTTCAGTTTAAAATTTCTCACCAGCACAGGAAAAACTGAATTTACTTTCAGTCTATTTTCTGTTCAGTGAATCTCTACCTCTGGTGTGAGCAGAGAAGACAGGTAAAATAAGCAGACATGGGGTTGAAGACTACCTCTAAAATCAGTGGTTTTCTTTAGCATTGTTCCACTGTGATGGAAACCACTTTTCACCTGTGGTCAGGTAAAAACAGCTACACTGGTAAATTAACAGTGAAAATCTTTCTCTGAAAATATAAAGTTACAGCCCAACTACTGCAGTGCATCCCATGTCTTTCTGCCCTTCTGTACAGAAACCAAAACGCAAGCAACCTAAAACCTTAATGAAATCCCATGTATGATGGGAATGAATGAATGTAAAACAGAGGTGTGAAAGAAAATATAACAATCAGATAATGAGACAAAGTAATAGGAAGAAAAAAAGTTTCATAAGAATAATGAATAGAAATATAATAACTATTACTCTGCACAGATTACCTAAAAACACATAGCTATATAAAAACACATGTTATTGAATAACTATATATTGCATTTACTATCTGTTGTTACCCTTCTTTCTGACAGAAGTTCTTTTTCTTGAAAGAAGACGTGAATCTACAAGATAGTTAATAATATTGAGGCAATACTACATATTGTTACTTATATTATTGAATTAATGTTTTGCCATTTGCGACCTTTTGGAGACAGATATACTTATTTTCAGGTGTACAGTGTTTTTAGACTGTAAGAACTCCTCATGTTTAAAAAAAGAAATAGAGTACCTGATTAATTTCCAGCACCTATGAAATTGATTTAATTAAAATGAGAAAATAAGCAAAAATAGGTAAAACCATACTTTAAATGTATTCTTAGAGTTTCTCAGCACAGCAGAAAGGAATTTGAATCATAAAACATATGGTTAAGTTCTGATCTATAGGTATAATGAGATTGCAGTGCATAATTTAAGATGTTTCATAAACCATTCAATAAGAGGTGGAGACAATATTAATTGTCTCCAAAATATTAATAAAATTAGATATAACTCAGCCTTGGTTCATTTATTAAGTGCTTCAACTCCTCAGGCATGAAACAAAAGAGAGCTAATAACACTGTCTTTGTTACTGCTGCTTCATTTACGAACACAGGTATATTTTTTTGTTTCTAAACTGTTATAACTAAAATATTTCATACCAGTTTGAGTAAAAAATTTATACTTTATTCAGAAAGGACATGTATGTGTCTGGTTCTTTTATGTTATTGTAGGGAAAAATCCACAATCAGATCAATCCATAGCAGTACTGTAATGTTTTTTTTTCAGCTACCAAACCAACCCCCAAATTTCCTCATAATAAAATTCTGATCCAATAAGTTAACCCTATGCATTTTTTTCTACTTTTAAAGAATACATATTGAGACAAAAAATTTCATTTTAATTTAAGCAGCCAAAATTGTGTTACCTTATAATTTCCATTAATTAAAATGCTAGATCGGTTTATCTTTCAGCTTCAGAAAAGATACCATTTTCCTACAGGCTATAGGTGATCATTCTATCTAGAGAGCATCCAGAGAAATAACTGTTAGAGTTTCTATTAAGATATTTTTGTACATGTTTTCAAAGTCCCATACAATGGTCTTCAGAGAGAACCTGTCTCTCTTCCTGTCAGCAACGCCACTCAATCAGCACTCCCACACTTTCTATTTCGCCTTGTGTATTGATAGATCAGATTGCCAGCTATGTTCTTAACATGAAAACATTTCTACTGTAATATGTCAGAAAAAGTTAATTATCATAGGCAGCAAAAATAGGCATTCAACAGCAAATGCCTATGAATGATTGAATGCTAGAAGGATTGAATAGAAACTTGATTAAGTATTAGGATAAAGTTTAATTTCTGCTATTTTGGCTGAGATCTGAAATGTATGTGTCTCAAAAAATGTAATTCCATTATGGTCTCTGTGTTACCATCAAGGTCTACTGCTACAGCTTGGCATAGAGTGGGAAATCAGGATGTGAAATCAGTTTTGTATTTCATTTATTTATATGATGAACAAAAACTCCGTGAGGCTGTTGCCAGAAAATAAAGAAACACAAAGGTGTGGGTCTAGAGTAAATAAAATGCTGCCAGTCAGGCATGACTGAAAATATAAAGGGGACCTGCAAGGCTGGTCCTGTATTCAGGACCTGACAGAATTGCCACTTTCATTCTTTTCTGCTGATATTCAGTTTGAACAAGGAGAAATAAAACAGTATCTTTTTTGCTATTACCCCAAAGAGATAAAAAGTTGAATTTAAAAATGCAGAAGCTGCAATTCAGAACTGAGCATCTTCATTGAAAAGCACCAGGAAGTGCTACTTGGGACGAAGTGGTTCTTGTGAGTAGTTCCCCTCTGTGTGGTTATGCATGAGAGTGTCCTGTGGGGGTCAGGTGAGCCTCATTAATGCAGCCAAGCTAAGGCTGGCTTAAGTGTGAACATTAGAGGCATGGACAAAAGATGCATTAGTTAGACTACCTTTATATACAAGAAAAAACATTGAATTTTGTCACTAGTCCAGTGGTCCTCCAAATATTACTATTGTGTTGGAATCCTTGCTAAATTACCAGAAACATTTTGGGGCAATTTTTTTTTCTTACAAAATATTACTGCTGTTTTGCATTAACATCATAAATCTCAGTTTGCAAAGGAGCCTCTTTACAGGCAATGCCTTCCCAATGAATGCTGCTGGAAATCTCATCACTAGCACATCATCAAGACTGTGTGTTGAAAACAACAGCTTTGCATCTAGAATGCTCATCTCTCCCTATCAAAGGAGAAAACAACATGACAACACAGCCAACTCTGGGGTATATTGTAGTGTATGGTAGCTTAAAGCCTGGCAAGAACATAAATGTGACCTGATGGGGTAATAACTTATTTATGAAAATGCTGGAGGTCAGGTAAGGCATGTCTCTGAATTTTTTCTCTCTCGTTCTCCATTTGGACTCTATTTTCCCTTGTTTGCTGTAACATCTCCTGCATTCCCTATATTTTTTCACAGCCTAAACATTTTGATCTCTAGTTTCATCATCATTTTGAAAACACACTGTTAGCATTTACTAATTTCAGCTGCAAGGACTTGGAAGGTTTACTTACAACACTGTAACTCCCATTTGTTGATATCAGATCTCCTGGAGTACCTCTTATCAATGTTTCTTTTATATATCACAGAAACATAAGAATGGATGATCTTTAAGCTTCTTGTTCTGCAAAGAAACTGCCTATGACAGAGATCAGTCTGACTTGGGAGGTGACTTGCAGTTGAGTCATCTTCCTTTTCTCTCACAGCTCTTTGGCAAGTGACTATCTTTGGCTACTAGGCTGTCTTGGAATTTTTTGCTAGTCTGCAGTGCTTATATCAGTGCTTATATATGTGGCTTTTATCAGACCCACACTCGGTATTGTGCACTGCAGTTTTAACACACTAAACCTGGTGTTCAGTGCACTTTGGAGTGAAATGGATAAAGCATTTTTTTTACTAAATACTAAAATAATACACATGTAGGAGTTACTGATAATTTAAGCAGCTATAGAAAGTCTTAAGACTTCTCTTCAGCTGACATTATTTGCTAAACCTGAAAAATGCAGTGCAATTCCTACATGTTTCTGGAAATTAATTAATTCATTAATTAAATGGGGAAAAAAGTAGGAAAATTATAAGATTTTCCAAACCCATCACCTTCAAGAACTTTGTGCTAAATGGGATCATCTCCTGAACATCCAGGAAAGCACAACTTGGCCTCTTTGTAGGCATGTGTTTCATCTGTCCTCCCTTGAATTTCTGAACTCTATGGCAATCTGTGCTGCTATAGATGGGAAGAAAGCAGGGAGAAAGGTCTTCTTTCAGGTATTTTGGCATATACATTGTTAGATTCTCTTCAAAATGCAAATTAGCTGACAAAGAAGAGATGTTAGCTGTGCATCCAAAGTGCTATTAGTTTATTAAGAATAGGAAAGCGGGAAAAGTTGCGCAGGTCACAGAGGAACGAAATATGGGTATGAGAAATCATCCTTCAACCTCTGAGATCTATTTTGTATGTTCACTACCAGCCTGACTCCCAACTGATCTGGGACTACTCTATCTCTTTTCTCACACCTTTCCACAAACACCATAAAGTCTCCTCTGCTATCCTCTTGTGTTTCCAGATTGATTTTGCCTTTGCCCAGACACTTTTACATGAAAATTGTTTTATTCTGAAAAGAATTCTGTCCATCATTTGAGAATTTTCAAGGTGCTGTATCATATATTCTTGTTCCCAGACAGAAAAGTATATCTTCTGATTGAAGCAGAACATGATAAATTTCACGACTGAATCTTGTTCCCACTCAGCTGTATGGCAGATGACATTTACTTCAAGGGTCACAAAGCTGCACGTAGACTAAACAACAGACTGCCTGTGGTATGAGAGGCAGCCTTCATCTCATCCTTACTCAGATCGAATCCAAGGCACAAGGCAAAACTGGTTGTCTCCTGTGACCTTGCCTTTTGCCTTGATGAGAGATAAGTGCAGGCTACTCAGGCTTAGAAAGCTGCAAGAATCCCTTGTTTAAAAAGACATTTAAACTTCATGACCCTACCATGTTACATACTAAATTTCTTGTAATTGTAATTGTTTGCAATATATCTGGCTAATACACTCATTTCCTTCAGGACTGTACCATGGTAGATATGTTCTGCAATTTAGAATCTCCTTTACCATGAAAATGCTGGAATTTTGTCTTCTTATTCATACAAATGAAGATCCAAATTCCATATGTAAGCTTACATATATGATGTCCAGAAGAGTATACTTACTCTTGTGTTGTTTCTTTCAGCTTTTAGTTCTGAAATCTCTTCCTCTTTTTCAAGCAGCTGTTCCCTGCATGCATTTAATTCTTTTGTCAGTGCAGCAAATTCCTGTAGAATAAAATTATGTACAAAGTTACTCAAGATATAAGTGCTAGGATAATCAAATCCACGTGCATTCTAGAGTTTGAAGATTTAAATAATATTTAGAAATTATCAACACAAACTAACACAGCATATGTAAGCTTCAGCATCCACCAAAATAATTTAAAGTCTAGACATAGCTAATAAAAGGTAACTACTGATTTAAGTTTAGAAACAACAGAAGATTCAAAATGATGCAACATCTCCCATACATAAGCTATCAGAACCACACCAGAAGAAGAACAGAACTGGCCAATTTCATAGCAACAGAGACACCACATTTCACATATAAGGAGGTTCAACTCAACATACCCACTTAGGAGCATTCTTGCCACTCCATAAGGCAGCATTTGCAACATGGCATGTGAGAAAAAAGGTATTCACTAATCAACTACCTAATATCAGATTAACGTAACTTATACAGGAGTTGTAAAAAAAATACTCTGCTTGATATTGAAGTTAACCATTAAAATGTATTGAGCCATTATCATGAAAGGCTGTGATGACAATACTTTTTAGTTGGAATGAATTTCCTATGAATTAACAACATAAAATGAAGCTGAATTTTAAGCTGCTACTGATGTTAAGTTTTATTTATGCATATAACAACATATAATAGGTATTCTGAAAAACATCTTTTAGTTTTCAAAACTTCTATTAAAATGTCTTGAATTTACAATTGTTGTAACTCTTCAACAATACACAAATTTTTGTCTATATGAAGGGCAGTTGCAGGGTTGTCATTAATTTCAATAAGGAAAAAGTTTTGTTCCAAATGTGTTTATTTTGACAGGCATAAGATACACTAAGCTGTAGAGGTTAATTTTATCCATTATAGCAAAAAGATTCTACATATCTCATAAACACAGTAAGGTAAAGGATGAAAAGCCTTTAAGATTTGTGATCATGTTTTGAGAAAAAAAAGTCTTGAACAGCATTTCTGTTTTACAAAGATGTGTACATATTTTTAAATACTAGGTTAATTTAAAGTTGAACAGAACAGTCCATGCATAAGAGGTCATCAGCTCACAGGCAAGCAGTTAAATTGCACTCTAAGGGAAAGCAGTTCAAGAAAAAATATTGGGGGCTTATCTTCTCAGCCAGTAGGATGAAGTTGAGACTAAATCTACTTAAGTCAAAAGCTGGTGATGATCTCAAAAGGGCTTGGTTTGCTGCTTTTCCTCAAGCTGCAGAAAGCAACTTTTATCTGAACTAAATAGGTGTTCAAGAGAAAGTTGGTGGGTATTCCTAATCCTATTCTGTTTTAGTCAAATTTTAAAATAGTTAACAGTTTATGGTATTATATATTAAAAATTAGTCAAATAAATTTCAAATAGTTTGAAAACGTAAGTAAGGGTGCTTTCTTTTTCATTTTTCGGCAGCTGGAACTGGAAGCACAGAAGACCTCCATGCACATTGCATGGTAAGAAAGAGAGTGCTGTTCTGATATCCTAATGGATTTTGTTTTAGATACTGGCTATTGAACTGGCTAATGATGTTTTGTGTCCTACCTTCTCATCAGTATTTGCTTTTTACATCCCAGTGGTTCAGGTACATTTAAAGCTACACAGTATACTTTTTAAAACCCTTAGCTTGGCTTTGAAAATTAGATTTATGTTGCAACACTCCTCCCTTGCTTTTCAAAAGTATGATTAAAACTTCCGCCTTTAGGTCTTAAACTAGGATTCAGAAGCTACCAGTCCAGCAGTGCTATTCTAAACAGATTTTTAAAAAAAAATCTTCTGTAAAAAAAGAAATTAAAATAATCTTAAAATCTAGAAGAAACTTAAAAATAAATCTACTTATAACTTAAGGTTATAAGTAATGTTACATACTGAAAAAAAAATCATAGTTAGTAGGAAGCTAATGACCTCAGCTCACACTGAATCAGAACTTAGAACCACAAAACCACACATAAAGACATATTTCTCTACAGCCCTTCAGGGTGGAGCCCTTGCTACTAATTTACATACACATGGATTAGCATCTATGATACTTTCAGAGTCTCACAGAATAAACTTCCAGTGTGGTCTATGGAGAATGTTGTTGCTGTTTATGTTTTCTCATTTCTTGGCATTGTTTCAGCTGGAATTAAAATAGACATTTTGGCATATGTCTGGGCATCCGGAGGGGTGGCAGGTGGTGGTAAGGATAACAAATGTCATCTGGTGACTTACAGTCAGAGTACTGAACTACAGTAAGGCAAACCAGTCTGCTAACCTGCATTTGCTGCTTTCCTTGCAAATAAAAAAAGATACATTTATCAAATTGCACATCTTTGCTGCGCCAAGGCAAGCCTGCTTCCAGTACAATCCCTAATGCTTTGGTCAATATAATCTCCAATAACAAAGGAATGAAGTTCCTACTAGTTTGCTGAGCAGCATGGAGTTTATTCTTCAGGTAATTTTGTCTGGTCGTCAGTGTAAGTTTTCTCTTGCTTTTAAGAGAATCATTACTCAAAATTTTGCTCCCAGAAAGTCCTATGCCTAATGTAATGTTGTTTCAGCCTCCAAATATCTTCAGTTTGTATTCATAACATCTATTAGCATCTACCTTAGCCAGGCTGCCTGTGTCCAGTGCTTTAGACTTTGTTACCTGAGTGGCCAACATTGCCCTTTCAAGCCTGTTAATTATTCAGTTGCTGCTGCTGCTGCTCTGTGAAATTTCTCTGTGCTTTTAGTGTACCTGCAAGCACTTATAACACGCAGTGACCTCTTCATATGTCTGGAGCTCATGTGGCCAGCTTCATCTGAGGTACTGCTCATTCATCAAGAGCTTGGAATTCTCTGAGTTAAAGGATGACAGGAAGAGGGCTCTATTCCTTGTGTTTACATCATAAGCCTTTTACAAGGAAAGTCTCAAAGTAAATGGAGCTTTACCCAGAGCTTTCTAAATTATTATTTCTGTCACATTTGTTTTCATAAATTAATAACTAGGATAAAACCTCACAACTTCCAAATAATACTTCTAAAACTATATGTTAAACTTATTTTAAAACCTATCAACTCATTTAACCTATTTATCCAAGATACCCCTGCTACCAAGGCTCCAGGAAACATTTTTTTCCCCACAGGTTCTATGCTAAGCAAAGCATATTTTTGTTTTAACATAACACCCAGTTATGTAATAAATGACATGTGATGATAATGACCTCTGCTCATGCAATTCCCTTGCATATATACAGGGATCAAGGGAATACTGTCATCTGGAATTACTGTTTGCAGCAGAAATCTTGCATGGTCAGTGACCACGACAGTCAGTCATACTTTGGGAGCCCTGAAGGTAGTATCTGTTGCATAACTAATAGGAGTTGACAGGCACAACTGCACTCTTAAAGCTCATATAGAAGTTGTATGGCAGGAAAGGTAATTAAGAACTGAAGTGAATTAAAACTTTATGAAAATTATTCAGTTGATTGCATTGGTTTTATACTATATGATGACATCAAGATGTTTGCAACTTTTTTCAAGATAAGTAATATGAGAAAGAGCATTGTTTCCCCCATCTGAATAAATATAATCTCAGAGCCCGTCTTAACTGCTGCTTCTCTTTTCCTCTTAATACTTGGTCTATGAAATTAAGCCTTTAAAACCAAATCGACAGAAATTTAGAACCTCTTAAAGGACCACTAGGATTTACCAATAAACAAAACTCAAGGACTTCCCTGGTGAAGCAGCTGAAATGCAGTTGGAGCAGAGGCTGGAGGGTGCCTGAGAGAGTGGGGTGCCATGGGGACAGGAAGGCTGGCAGCGCTGCCAGATGTGCTGGCAGCAGGACTGGGCAGGGGAGGCTCTTACCATTAAATTTCTGCCTCTAGGGACAGGCTCAAGAAATTCTGCTTTCACTGTTTGTTGTTCCCACAAGAGGTCTGCAAGGTTTATTTTTTATGGCCAAATATGCATAAAACATACATAACTAGTCTCCAAGTTGAAGGTATGCCACAGAAATTATGAGATCTCATATCTCTGATGCTCAACTGTTCAGAATATGATCCAGTCCAAATTGAACTGAAATGAAAACAGAGTCTCTAATCATCCCCAGAAAAATACTGAAATAAAGTAGAAATTTTGTGACAGTAGTAACAAAACTAAATTAAAAGCACATAAAATCCAGTTTTGGAAACACTGTGGAGATTCAGCTTAAAATCTCCTCCTCTGGATTTTCCGTCATTGAACCACAGTTCATTTCAGGAATGAGTGAGCTAATCTCAGCATGGAAAAAGAATGGTAGGGGTTTAATTTCTATTTTACATTCTACACAAGCTATGTGAATCAATTTGCTTTCCTACAGATTTAGATGTAATTCATTTAACATAGGAAATCACTATCTACTACAGTTCCCTCAGAGTTTTAACCTTTTATATATTAAGTTTTCATCCAATCCATTTGGAGGGTGGAAGAAAAAAACGTATCTTCGTTCTTTTCTTATTATTCTGTCACTGAAAATGTTCTTGGAAATTCTCCATACCTTTTAAATGGTTGAGGATTTATTTTACTAGTTTTGGCAGAATACAGACTTCATCCTTGCTGACTCTTATTAACAGAACAAAATACAAAAAAATTCTGAACATAATTCACTATTTATCTTCTTGCTTCAGAGAAGTCATAATAAATGCTCCTTGATTCTAAACTAGGTTGAATGCAAGATTTTCCCCATCCCTGGAGTGTTTAAGGCCAAGGTGGATGGGGCTTACAGAAACCTGATCTAGAGAAAGATGTCCTGCCCATGGTAGGACTAAATTGGTAGGACAGGGTTGGAACTAAATGATCTTTAGGGTCCCTTCCAATTCAAGTCATTCAATGATTCCATGATTCTGCAAGTTAAACATGTGGGTTGCGTGTCAGTTGTCTAAAACATTCATCGTTAGCATTACTGCACAAAATGAGAGTTTTAGGTTGGACATGTACCCTGAAATACTGTATTAGAACAAGACCCAGGTAAAAAAAATGGAAATTTGTTTGGATCTGAGGTCTAAAATTTTGATCTCTTCATACATAAAAGCAACACTTTCAAAACTGTAGAATAGTCTCTGAATTAGTCTCTTACAACCATCAGTTTGCTCTATGCTGTTTGTGTAGAGCTTTTTGTCTACTTCTCAACAAATAAATGTAGGCAAAATTGATTTAGTCTCTGTTTTCCACATTTTTTTAGGCACTGGAATTTATTTTTTTACCACCCCTTCAAAAAAATTGGCCACCATATGATGTGGGTTGGCCATGTCATCTTGAACTGAGTGTTACTTCGACTCAGACCACACTTACACAGATAAGGAATAATTCTTTACAGACAGTGGCTCTTCCAGCAGTTCTTACAGAGACATTAATTGCATTTCACACTATCAAGTATTTACCAGCACTGGTTTGGGCTGCTTAGTGGTCTGCAAGACATCTAAAATGTGGGAAGTAGGCTTAAGGGTCACAGCCTGAGAGTTCCATTAATTGCCAATAGAAGATGAAGAGCTGCACCAGGGGAGATATAGACTGGATGTTAGGAAATAAGCTAAGCAGGGAAGTGGTGGAATCAATGTCACTGGAAGTGTTCAAAAAATGTGTGAATGTGGCACTTAGGGACATGATTTAGTGGTGGACTTGGCAGTGTTGGGTTAACAATTGGCCTCAATGATTTTAGAGTTTTTTCCAACCACTATTTCATTATTCTAAGACGACAACAAGATTTCTGCTATGTAAGAGAGAGAACTGAGTGTCCTGGTTTCAGCTAGGCTAGAGTTAATTTCTTCCCAGTAGCTGTTACAGTGCTGTGCTTGTGATTTGGAATGAGAATGGTGTTGATAATACACTGATGTTTTGATTTTCAGCTAAATTGTGTTAATCCCAAATCAAGGACCCATTTTTTTCCATTTCTCATGCTCTGCCAGTGAGGAGTAATACCACAGAAACTGGGGAGGAGCACAGCTGGGACAGGTGACTGAACTGACCCAAGAGACACCACAGAATGTCATGCCCAGTATGTAAAGTGGGGAGAGATGCTGAAAGGGTGGCTAATCTGGGTTCAGGAAGGGAAGTCTGTCATTGGTCAGCAAGAGGTGAGCACCTGCATTGTGTGTCACTTTTTTTTACTTATTCCTCTTCTTTTTCACCAATATTATTGCATTTTACTTTTTTTCACTTCTTAAACTGTTCTAGTTCAACAAAAAAATTTTACTTCAATTCTCCTCCCCATTCCACCAGGGTGGGGGTTGGTAGAGGGGAGGGTGAGCAAATGGGTCTGTGGTTTTTCATCTCCAGCTGGGCTGAAAACCATGATATTCAGTAACACAGTGAACCTGAGACCCCATTTGAATTTTGTTTTTTCCCCGAAATGTGGGCAGTGACTGAAGTTTGAAATGTGTAGCTATTTAACCACACAGATGCACACAGTCAATGCTCTTAGAAGAGAAAACATTTCAGAGGCTCAGAGTCCATGTAAACATCTATAAGAGTTAATCATTACAATACATTCACTGCACACAAAATCTGACAAATGCAGAACTGTTGCATAGCTTTCCATCAAGAAGAGTTCCTTCCTTAAATAGTTTAATTTACGTCAGATTTTGAACTAAGTCCTGCAAATATTTACTTATTCAGCCATCCCCTTCTGGGTAGAAGAAATAATCTCAAGTTAGTTGTCTCTCTGTGCATGGACTTCTACTGTAAATGAGTAATTTACTATGATGACTGTGTTCCCAGACTAAGAGAGATATAAATGCTTTTTTGAGGAAACAGGAAAATACTCCAATACTCTTTCAGGACCTGAAAAAAATGCCCAAAATTTGCTTCTAGAAAAGAACCCAAAATAATAGATAACTGAGGATTATGCTGAATAAAATTACATATCTGATTAATATAAGTCAAACTTACTGAATGGATATGGATATGAATATGGATATGGATATGGGTATGAATATAGATATGGGTATGGGTATGGATATGGATATTATGGTGTAGCTTTGTGACCTATGTAACCTGAGTTTTATAGATATGTCATCTAAATTCACCAGCTGTATCATGTTAGTTTCACGGTTTTTTAGAACAAGAGTTCAAAATTGTATTTCAAACTTCAGTGAGAAAGAAGCTTTAAATGCATCTGATTAGATATTAGTTGATGTGACAGCCATTCTAGATAATGGGAAATTCAAAGATAATGGGAAGAACAAACCACTTGTTTGTCAAGGACTTACGATGTAATCTGCCTAATTTTGCTAGTACACACTTGCCATATAAAGATTAATTCCACCAGATTTTGAAGTCAAAGAGAATCTCCACAACAAGATGGGTATTATGGCAATGGCTCAGTTTTTGGCAATGGTTTTCCCACACAGGGTTACTTCAGGAAGAAATCTGACACTACAGACAGAAGATATGGGCACAAACATGCCATCGTAGTTTTCACTTGAATCTAAGGCAATAATATCAATATAATTCATATGGCTTTAACAATATAACCACAGTGATCCATGTATAAATGTCTAATCTGCACCACACAGCCAAACACAAATCTCTTTTCCATTATTTCCCAAATTAGCTTGAAATATTATCATGTAAAAGTGTAGATTTTACATGACACCAGATAAAAAGTGCCCAGTTGGCATTTCTGGATTCTTCACATTTAAATTATTTTAAATGGACAACTGCTAAATAAAGTATGCAATCTGTTGGTTTATTAATATTTTCCCACTTCCTCTATTTAAATAATTTAGATTTGGTGCTCTGTACTATCTGTTGTGTACTGATCTCTAAAATGTATGGTTTCTGAAGCATAATGTGCACCTAGCAGACACTGGTCTGTTAAAATAATTACAGTAACAATAAAACAGAAAAAAAAAAAGGGGGGGAAGCATAATAGAAATAAAACCAGATTTTTCTTTTTTAATCTAGAATCTCCTGTGTCCTGTGAGACTCTTCAGATTATGATAAGAGATGTGAGCTAACAAAAGCTTAAAAAAAAGTCTTAAGCACAAGATAGTAGATTACAAAAATTCAATGTTATTTATTTGTAATCTTAGAATCCAGCTATAAAGCTTAAGGCTTCAAAAGACTTGACAGCCTCCACCCCTTGAAAAAGCAGATATCTTAATAATTATAAAAATATAGCTTTTTAATGCTTTTAAATATTTTTATTATAATGTAGCCAATCCAGTTACACCAAATGAGTAATTCTCCCATATTTATGAACAACAATGAACTTAAAGTCTTTTTTCATTCCTTGTAAAAAAGGCAAATTGAAAATGTAAAGGTCTATTGTCTTGCAGATCCTATAAACTAGATTGGTTTGGTTTGGAACAGATATCACAGAGAATGACAGTTACACACCCAGTTACTTTCAAATAGCACTAACTTTGTCTTTATTGCTTTGCTCCTGACTGATGGGAACACTGAGGCACAGAGGGTCTGTAAGCAAATTAAACTCAGACTAGTACTGAAAAGGGATGGGATAAAACATCACTCATATAAACATCTGTAAACATTATAAAGATGAATTTGTAATTCAGGTATGTGACTTAAAAAGCTCATAATCTTATATACACTGTAGGATGAAGCTACAGACTGGCTTACAATATGCATTCAGAATGTTTTACTGTACACACTGGACTGTTTTTTGTAGAAGTATTACTCATGTACAACATTAGTACAGCACAGAAATGGGATGAAAGTGCTGTTAGTTGCAACTGTAAGGATTTTTTCCTTAAATCATACTGCTGTAGTATGTGAGCCAGCTGTATGATAAGGGGAACTGTACCATTGACATTTTCCCATTTAATAATTAATGCCTTTGTTTTACAGATGTTAATATTCACTTTTTCTAAAAGCACAACAATAATTTGCAGATATTGTTATGCTGCAGAATACAGCACATCATAATTTTCAAGTGTCATCTTTTAGCCTAAAAGATATTTATACCAATATTTATATCTTAATTTATTAAATCTTGTACTGCATAAAAACTGATGACAATGTACTCCTCCACAGTTGGAAAATTTTTCATCTATCAAGAAATAAAAAGGCCAAAGTCTAAAATTACAGACTATGATTAATTTTGAAAAAAAAAATTATGGAAAATGGGATTTATTTTATTCTGATAAATTAGTTATATATTTTTCCAGATATTTAATTTTAAAAATGTGAAATTGTTACAGAGCAGTAAAATAAGCATAAAACTAATTGCTGCATTGAAATACAAGACTACAACCTCCCACTACCAGCACTGATTTTATGCTAACCATCCTACTTATTTTCTTTTTTTTCCGCTCCCAAATTTAAAATAAACACAAAGCTATAAAAAGAACAAGCCTGGACAATATGCAAATCATTGAAGTTCTTGACAGACTGTACAATGGCTTCAGCACATCAATGCACACATACAACCCTCGTTATAAGGCAGATTGAGGTCAGTACATAGCCCTAAGAAGTAACCTAAAATAAATCCTGACAGAGAGGATATATGAAGGGTGACTAAATGAAGCAACACACATTTACCAGTAAACAGAAGAAGTCTCCTACTGTAATGTTGGATAAGGAATGTGCTGCTTTTTTGGTGTCAATTCCAGATTCCCAGTCCAGTTGTTTTTTAGCATCCCTGACTCACTTTCCAAACTCTGTACTTTCCTAGCTTCAATTTGCTTCTCCCCAGAGCAACTTGTTTTCTTCCAGGCAAACTTGACAAAATACATCATGACCTTTTCTTCTCTCATTTTGTGTAAGTGTCCTGACACTTGTCTCCTTCTCTGCTTTCTCAGCATTGACTCTGGGTAAATTTTATCCATGATCACACATTTAGTTATTATTAATAGGTCAACAAGTCCCCTGTTCTGATTCAGAACCCAACCTTCCTTCCAAAGTAAAATCATACTTTTTATCTTTTAGAATTTATAGCAAAAAAATCAGCATTAAATAATATAATACTTTATATTTATTTAATTTTTTTCCAGAATTTTTCTTTTTTCCAGGTTCCAATTTTTGCATTAATTTACTCAGTGTGAAACTACAGAAAAAGAGGATGAAGAAAGTGCAAGCATACTTAATTCTATTTTGAATAACTTTCCAACTTCAGAATATTAATCATACTAGATTCTAACAAAAAAACCCAAAAAACACACCAAAACAAAAACAACCAAAAAACCAAACCAACCCCAGCAGTCTTTCATTTAGTTTATACTACTGCAATAAAATTTACACACTTCAGTGGTGAAAACAAAATAATTAGTCACAGATGTTCTTCATCAGGCAAATATGACGTATTAGTAATTACTGACACAGACTTTGTCCTGAGGAGAAATATACAATGTAGTTACAGATGCCAAGAAAACAAAATTAAGGAATGGTGTATTCTGTATTAGAAATTGCATAAGCAACAAAGATCCTATTAACCTCTGTGCCTTTATTGAAAATAAAGGAATAATAAAACATCTTAAAATTATGTTAATATCAGACACTGGCATCTATTTTTTTAAGACTACAGGGTAGTTGATATAAAACACTTTGAGGTTTTTCAATTCTATTTCTCTTTCTGCTCTTGTTTGCATTTTAATTTGAGCAGAGGTATCCCTTAATAACCAGATCATGACAAAGCAGTAATTCAACACATAATAAAACTACTGCTAATCAGGAGCTCTGTAGGACTCCAGTGATTGTGTCCAGCAAATGTGACAGTGACATCAAAAGACAGCCTCATTAGCAATACATTCTTCAGCTGCCCACTGGCAGGTGGTCCAGAGGCAGATTCTGCTCGGAGCCCAGGAAATTCATGTGTCTTTGTCCACATCTTGTGCTTTAGTCTTTCAGGCACTGACAGTGTCTGTGCAATGCAGGGAACAGCATGACTCCCAGAAGAACAGCACCCCAAAACTGGGACATAGTCCATAGTCCACTTCTAAGAAGTGGTGAGTTATCTGTTCTGATGACAAATGCATGCACATCTGTGAGTTTTGTAGCGTGATTTGCCAGACCTACCCAAGTGGGTGTATGATCATCTCACATAAGCATTTCACAATATACGAATTTTGTTCATTTTTCATATAATTTAGATTACTCCACCTAACACTATCCATGTTTCTCCATAAAAATTAAAAATCAGAAATTGACAAAGAAATTTATTTGTTTTTTTAAAGTTCTTTTTAAAATATGTATTACAAGACTGTGTCTGACGAAGGTTTGCTACCTAATCTTTACACACATACTTCAGAAACAGTTGGGCTTCTGAAGTTTGAAGTTTGAAGTGTGAGAAGCAGTAAGAAAACTAAATCATATTTGCTGATCTAGGTCTAGTGCTCCAAACAAAAAATATCCTTCAAACAACTCTAGTTGCCTTTGAGGTGCTGCAGGGCTCCTGTTTCTGTTTGAAGTTCTTTATCCTACCACATTACAACCAATTCAGTGTTACATCTGTTCCCTTTTACTACATTGTGTCCACTGATAACTAAATAAACACACATGATAATGTTCAGGACAGAGTATATGTGACACGTTTGAGCTCTTCTGCTTAGGAAAGCTCTGTTTAGGATTACAGCTACCACCAAAATATATGATGGAATCATATAAAAGAGATAGAAAATAAAAATTATCTTTCTAAGGAAGTATTTTAGTGAAATTCAAGCACAATCACAAATTCACATACACAGACTATTAAATACTCTAACCGGGTATGTTTAAATCTCAGAAAAAGCTAGACAGACTATAATAATCATAGAAATCCTCCAGAAAATGATACCTCACTAGTTCTCCATTCTCTAGGGAATGTATGTGCTTTTCCACTACTGAAAGAAACCAGTGGGATTTAGTTAAATGTAGTGAAGAAAACTGCTAGCAACAGTAATCATGCTATACTTCACAAACTTTGATTTAGAGACATAATCCTCTCAGTCTGAAGCCCTAAAATCTGTGTCATCACAAAAAGATAGTTGTCTAGAATATATTTAGTATACAGCCAAAATCTGTGGGATATATCTGTTTCAGGCAGACACCTACCTTAGTACTTGTAAATTTATATTGTTTGACAAGGGTTGTGACAAGGAGAAAGGAAAGAATCCCAGGAATAAGAAACAAAGTAGTCTCTGGAGAAAGCTCCAGAGAATCTTGTTACCACCCGAGGTCTGTATCCTAGCTGCCCAGCTCAGCTCTCTCACACACACCACAGCTATCCCACAGCTTGTCTGTAACCCTCTGTGGGTAATCTGGCAGGACAAATCCCTCCCCGGGTGCTAAACCAGTTTGGAAAGGTAATGAATGCTTCAACAAACTTGGGCAGAGCACCCTGTAGTGTCTCGACCTGCTTGATGAACTGGAAAGCTGACTTGGTGCGCCAAGGCTTGCTGTCTGCACTATATTTAGCATGTAAGCATCATATTACTAAAAGTCCTAAAGATATTTATGTAGGTAGTCATTTATTTTAGCACTACTGGCATGCAAGGAAATCAATTAACATTACAGAACTGAAGATAACACCTCGCAGCACCTCTTTTCCTTCTCATCGTTTTTGAATCAATTTGCTTTCAATAGTCTGTAAAGCTGTGTGCCTTATCTAAAATTTCCATTTCCAGCCCTTATTATTCAGAATTTTATTAGCAATGTCATGAGAAAGTGTTTTTATTTGAGAGAAATACATTTGTCTTATGCCCTAAGAAATCAATGTATTTTATGTACTTCAATTCTTTAAATTTTGGAGATATTTTTCAGCTGCATTCAGTGGCAATAAACCCCCCAAAAATCACTAAAATAATTAAAAAGCAGTGGCAGCATTTCAGTATTCATTACCCCCGTAGACCTTTATGAAAAAACCCTGACCTCCTCCTCCTCTCCCCAAACTCCAAAAAACCAAACCCCAAAGCATCACAATCATATCAAAACTTTCTTAGCTCAAAAAAACCCCCACTTTATCAGGCATGAGAACTGAATGAGAAAATTTTGCAAAAAAAAGAATGCGTAAAAAACCTATCCATCTTTGCACTTTATAGACAAAGACAAACAAGACCATAACTGTAGAAATAAAATCCTTGAAAACATACTTTCCCTCTGATCATGTTGAACTTTGCATAAAGTTTTGTTTTCTCTTTTGCCTCAGGGTGTTATCCAATTTGATTTTCATTTTTTTCTACAAATTATATGGAGATTTAAAAAATTTTGTCTGTTATTGTACAGCTAATGTAAAACTGTGTGAACATATGTGCATGCACCATTCACTAGATTTTCAGATAGCATCATGCCTGGGAACTTACACAGACCCTAATTTTAAAATAAAAATTAAAAGATAATTACATTTTTAAAAAATTATTCTCTGAAGGCCTCCTCTGTAATAATGGAATAGTATTTAATTGATATCTTTATAAAATATTTTAAAACAGACCTTTGTTTTGGTTATCAGAGAACTAATGAGGTAATGGACAGAATCATTCATATGACTGATGCCTTCTTCACCCTTACTCTGTGCAGTATCATAATTTTGTTTTATCTGTTGATGAAATTCCCTCATTAGGACTTATGTATTCCAGAAGACTTGACTAAAACCATGAATTTTAGAAACTTCATGTTTATTATCTGAATGTGGTTAACTGGACTTGTTAAGGAAAAAGGGAGAAATGAACATAGAAAATGCCTAAACATGTTTTTGTTCTTCCAAGAATATGTACTGTAATTTGCAGTATTGCCAATTCTCTACCATGAAATAAAGTTCAGAGAAGACACACAAGAATGATAAACCCATGAAGCTTAAGAAAGAGTTCTGGAAGTAGCCACAGCTATCGTACAGGAATTTGCCTCAACACCAAGGGGACCAGTGGGTGGCCTTTATTACAGATAAATGGCTGTGTTAGTGGAGGATCAACTCGTTGTGTAAATGGATTTCCCTAAAATAACAGAAAGCCTTATTTTCCTCAGCCAGACAGATCAGCATGGAGGACCTGTATATATGCCTCAACCCAAAAATTATAAATAGTGAGCAAATAGCAAAACTGACTTTGAAGAGAGCAACAGGTTTAAGCTGACTTCAAGCTATGCACTCCCTTCCAGCAACCAGAAATGCCCAGTGTAATGACTTTAGATGCCTCTTTCAAAAGTCAGTCAGGCTTAGAAGTCCACTAGTGAATGTCTTTTGAAGGGAAAAGAACTAAACTATCAGAACTTGACACAGAAGGTTGGTACTTTCATGTAGTTTTAAAATATTAATACATCCAAATATATGATCCTATGCCTACAGAGCTTTGGAAAGTTTTTCCATCAGCACTACAATATTTGAAACAATTTCTCATTGAGGTTAAATATACTAAGCATTGTCTTTGGCTGATCCAAGTGAAAATAATAAAACTTTCCCTTCAGTTCTTATGCTGTAACACTTCATGTAAAGAAAAAAAAATTTTTTTATTAAGTAATTTTTAAAATTTTGCACAAGAAACCCTACCTCAAGGCCTATCATTTCATTCTACTGTGTGAAAGCACAAAAAGACATGTTTTCTTTCCAAAAGAAGTTTCAAACTAAGTATAAAAAAAAGAAGCAGTAAATTGAGAGGGACAAGGCAGAGACAACATGACAACATGACAGACAATTGGCTTCAGCTACATAATGCATAATCAACTTTCCTGGTAAATCAGCTGGAATGGGAAAAGACAAACAACACAGCCACCTGAGTTGACAAACAAGTAGCAATCCCTGCGGAGAGCTGAATGATACACTTCCATACAGTAGCATCTGGAGTTTGCTGGGTCTGTGTTCTGAGGTCTGTGTGCTCTCCTTCAGTGCTGTGATTCCTCCACCTCCTTTACAGAGTTTTGGACCAACATGGGCCATGCTTATCTTTATGTCAAAATAACCTTGTGACTATAGACACAGGAAATGCATACCTCCTTCTTCTGAGTAACAGTAAGGTTTTTCTTTCCAGCAAAATGAAGCAGCTCTGAAAAGTGTGTTGAACGGCAAGCAGGACAGCAAGCAAACAAAATAATGGCAGATACATGAACAGAAACTGGAACCAAGGGGAATAAACCTAAAATATGTAAACAGTAACAGTCTGTAATTCCCAAGCTGCAGGAGGAGCTGTCTATATGAGTGGCAGAATAACAAAACTACTCTGCAGATGCCTGTTGTATCATCTGGTTGATATTTAAGACTCAAGATGTCCTCCAGGGGTTTCCAGTCCCTGGCTCTCTCATTGTGCTACGAATTCCCAAGTTTTTGGCCTGAGCATTGCCCCTTACCTTGCCTTCCCTGTTCTGATCTTGGGCAAATACTTCTGCTCAGGCCAAGTAAATTTATTTATACAATGAGAACACTTCATCTGCTCTGTTTACAGCTGGAGAGTGCATGGTAACATGAGCTGTGACAAGGATGGTCTAAAGAAGACCTCATCCTTGGTTTCCTCTCTTGAGTGAAGGATGAAAGCACAGTTTGCTAGAGGACAGTTCTTCATAAAAATGTGATTTTCCATAAAACTCTGTATGAACCTTTTCTGTTCCTCAGACATACTAATAAAGGAATAACCACAAAAATATCACAATTTTTATCATGTGGGAATAGAATATGTCAAGGTGAGGCCACAAAGAGGAGAGAATCACATACCTTTGGAGTATTTTGGACTAGCTAAAAAATACAAATACAGTTCACACATCCACAGTTACTTAAAAGGAATTATGCCACAAGATAGTTCCTGAAAACCTATCTCCTTTAGGCACATTTTCTTAGCAGAAGTAACTAAATGTATTGAATGATGATACCCCATGTGTATGTCACCTGGACAGCTGGTCCTGGAGCTGGAGTTAAATGAGATCTTCAAACCCTACCATTGTAACAGCTCGGTCTTGTCCTCAAAGGCATGTCAGAACAGGAAAATCAACAGGGATGCTCCACTACTTTTTGGCAGGAGGTCATTGAGACCAGACTGACATACTGTGTCACAGAGATCACATCTTAAATTTCAACTCAGAAATATGAAGCAGATTCTGACCTCTTAATCCTAATTTTACCCTTCATCTGCTTTTACCAGTTTCATTAGGATTTGGGCTCTGAGTTAAAACAGATGTAAATGTGTGAAAAAAGAAAAATGAGGAAAGATTACCAGGTGACTACACAGACATGTGACAGACTTTACAGCTACAGTCCATGAAATTTATGACAAACTCTTGTTCTTTTAAACAGTGTGGCAGGTAATTCACATATTGATTAACTGGATCTGACAACAAAAAATACATATTGAAAAACTGCATCTTCTCAAATATAGTTATCAATCAAAATTTATTCCTTTCCAGATAAATACTGATGTTTACCTGAAATTTTAAAATAAATTGAGATTGGGTGGTTAGTTCCCTATCTATCCCTATCTATCTATCTTAATCTGCTCTAAGAGAAATATCAAAGACATTGTTTACAGAACAAATCAAAATCCCTTATGAAATTGGAGGATGATATTTTAAGAAGAAAACTATTTCAAAGATTGCAGTTCCTAATAAAGCTTCAGTTATTATATATTCTAGAAAAAAAGGTCAAAAATCCTTCTGAAACTGAACAGAAATGTAAAACTCCTTTTGCATGACTGCAAGAAGAATTAGACTAGTGTAAGCTTAAACTAAAAACATTTAAATAATTTTCTAATTATTTTGCTCTATCAAAATAGTGTATCAAACAGACTCAGGGCCAAATTTTCACCTGATGAAAATGAGCAAAAGATATTGAAATCAACACTAAATTACTCACATAATTCACCAGAAAAATTAGACCATTTTAGAGCTACTTCTCTCACTTTTGAAACCCAGTAAGACTTTTTGGTAATGCGCAAAAGCTATTTTTATTTCTTTGATAATTTTGGAAAGTGGAAACAGTTCTGCTTTTATGCTTAAAATCTTGTCAGATTTTGCTTCCCTTCCCCCTCTCCCTAGCAGGGATCATGCCCTTCAAGAAGAGGCACAGAATGATCTCATGACAAGAAGATATCAAGGATTTATGAGAGGAAACCAGCCTGGCAGCACATGCTCTGCATCTAAATCTAAGTTGGCATCCATATTTTGAAGTATCTTAACTAATTCAATTATTCAAAATTGATCTATCTATTCCTCAAGTGCAGTACTAGCTGAATTCCTAAACCATGGCAAAATTAAAAAAAGGTTTTGATCCTCACCTGGAGAATGTGGTCATGGAAAGGAGAAAAGAAATGAAGTAAGGCTATATCTTCAAAGCCATTTTTCAAGTTAGTATTTAAAAATGCAGACACCAATTACTTTATGTAATTACGTAAAATTTCTTATGCTTTCTTACTACCCAATTTTCAGAATTATATTATATTAATATAATAATATATTAAGATTAACACAATTATAATACCTCTATGAAACCAGAAATTTAGACAGAGGCAGACTAATCTTGAGAATAAATCTGAAAAGGATTATTTTTCCATTTGAATAAAATCTGCAATATGCCCAATTGCAAAAATAATAAAGCCAAGAAGTAGCTGAATATGCATCAAAATGAAGAAATTGTGGCAGTAAAATTTATGCATTATATGTGTCTCTTTCTGTTTCACTATTAAATATTTATCTTATTTCATATCATCTGCCTCTTCACATTTCTCTCATACACAATTATACCTTTTCCTTACAAGTAGTGAAATAAGAAGCCAGTTGATGCTAATAATTTGATTTTTTTGGTGTCTAAAATGCATAATCTGAAGGATAGAGCTATCTACATTAAAAATAAATATTTTACATAATAAATATAATAATTAGATATAAGAAAGATCAGACAAAAAATAACTGATGGATGATAAATGTTCCTGCAGTTTTTTCTGTGCTTGTTTTTGGGGTTCTTTTTCCTTTTTTTCTTTTTAGGCTTGTTTTATTTACTTTGACTAAAAGGCTTATCTAGGTAACTTTTAGTTGGCTTACTACATATGAATGAAATAACACTGGAGCAATTCCAAGGTCAGGAGAAATTCAAAATCTACAGAAGGGTCATATTCCCATTTCGGGTTTTTTTCAAACATAAACTACTTCACATTGTAGCAGCATGAGAATATAAATGTACCATTGGAAGGAGAGTTTCTCTTAATTTCTTTTAATGGGTTATTATTAATGCTCAAAAATAATAATTACGTTGTATTTTAATTATATACTGTCTAGAGTTCTCATGGTATACATTTTCTCCCAGGCATTTCCTTTGGGAAACTGAAATCAAGTTTAATCCTTGCCTTAATATTATATTCCATTGTTATTGTATAAAGCATTTCCAAGGCATTCAGTACCTAGAGGCACCAAGGAAACTCAGGACACAATCTTTGGTCCAAGCTTTTTTCCTCTGGTCTGTCACTTGCAATATCAGTATGCTTTCCAATTCCCTCTAACTCCAGTCTGCTGTAAGCATGAAACAAATGCTTAAGTAATACTGACCTTTGAAACAATTCCTTTTCTTTCTCGAGGCATGTTTGTTTGTCCTTCTAAAACACAACTATTATCAATTTAAGAAACTATTGGCTGGGGAAACAATTACAACAAAATTTCCAGCTCACCACTCAAAATGTAATTTATTGCTATATATAATTACAGTAAAAGGGCTATATTAGAAGAGTTTAAGAGTGTTATTTAAGTGCCAGTAACCAGATTACTGTTGTCTAGAAGCTGAGCTCTTACCAAGCTGAGTGCTGAACTAGCGGTTGGGGCCTTTCACTTAAAATATTTAATTAAGTGCAATATATAGCCTGCTGCAACATTATTTCACTGACTTGGAACTAATCCATAAGTCTAAGGACTCCACAAGTATATTTGGTTATACAACCTCTATAAATTCCCATAGTGGAATGAATCATTTTCTCATCAACATGCTAGATATGCCTGATATACAGCATCAAATCTGGGCAGAACATTCTAGAAGTAGAAATGTCCAGACCACATGACAAATGCCACCTGTTATCCCATCATTCATAGTTTCGTCTGCTGGAACTCAAGACACCTTAGGAGGAGGCATCTCTTTCCCACTTCAAGCCTCTTTGAGACATCTTTCCAATAAAACTTCACATTTCCATGGAAAGATCAGTTTTCAATCTGGAGAACTGTACCATTGAAACTTCATTCTCCACTTTTACTTCTCCCTTCATCTCAGATCATGTTCCTCACCCACAGCCACCAGTCTCTGTTGCTACTGGTGTCTCTGACCCCCCACCTGCTTCCACACTCCATGCTTAATGAATCATAATTATTTTCCCCCTTCCAGTCCATGGCTGCCCTTTTCAATGTAATTGTTTATTCTGGTCCAGGAACTTTTCCCCTGGGAGAACTTCCTCCTCTGCCTCCCCTTGGTTCCAGCAACAGCATCACAGCAGCAAGAAAGGTTCCCAACTTCACTAAGCAAAATTTGCACACCATAAATATTGCAAATTTCTAAACACAGAAATATTCTGAATCTGAGCTGATTTATTTTTCACACATCCTGGGGTAGATGGCATTCTTTTATTCTTTCAAAGGAATTTGCCAACTGCCTTTTGTCAAATGAGTTATTTGCCTGCCATTAACAGCTGATAGCTCTTCTGTATCGCTCCTCTGTCAGACAAATGCAAATTACAGGAGAGTAGTGAAGGAAAGTATCTAGGAGCATCATTGCTATCTAGAAAATGAATTCCTGTATATTAGATCTCTGCCATGAAAATATTTTGTCCCACCTGTTTTCTGGTGATAGAGCTAAGATTTTCCTTAGCAAAAATGCAAAGGAAAAATGTTACCAAAACAATGAAAACTTGCTCTTCTCCCCAGAGCATAGTTCTTTCCATATCTAGATCTTCCTTCTGTGGCTTAGGGTGTTACAGCCTGTGGCTGTAGGCTCCCTGCATAAACTGTGCCTCAGAAGTAGGGAAGGAAACAAAACAAACAAACAAACAAAAAAACAAAAAAAGGAGAGAAAACTAGTGGTGTGTTCTAGAAGAAAACATAAGATGAAAAAAATAAAATTAAAAAGGTGTGGAATAATTTAGATATCATCTGGGATATGTTTCTTGCAAATCCTTGCAAATGCTGCTACAGTTCCAAATTCCTAATTTCCATTTTGCAATTTTCAGTCTCCCAAATCAATGCATTGAGCCTGTGTCAGGCCAAATGCCATGGGAAGGTGTTGGAATGCTTGCAAAGCTATGCCAGGACACCAATGCTGGGCATGTAAGAGCATTACCAGGAGTATGCTGCCACATACTTGAGGACAGGGACACCCCACTGTTGCCAAGGCATACACTTGCCAGTGACACATCTCCCAGTTGCTGTCTCTTTCTACTCCCTGATTTGGCACACTTGGCACAGCTGGGCCAGCAGCAGATCTGTCAGTTCATTGCCTGTCACGAGATCTGAGGCAGAGGCAGAAATGCTGGGCTGCACAGTGAGATTCACTGGCCCTGCAGCAGGGAAGTGAGAGACAAGAGCCAAAGGTCAGTGTCATGCTGAAAATACAGAGCTGCACAGTCACTGTCACTGAGAAGAAATCGACATTGCTTTTCTTTTTGCAAGTTTATTTGTGAATTAAGTAACTCCTGAAGACTTTAAACTATGGAGTTCGTGAAAAGCTTGAGAAAAGAAACCTCCCTGCAATTTTTTTTCCTTCCATGGACATAGTAAGACATCTATGTGTCAAGAGTGTCTGAGGCTTGAAAGTGTCAGGTGACCACATACAATGGGTTCCTAGCTTCAAGTGGCAGGTCACTGGTAAATCCCTGATTTCTCTAAAGGTACACAAATGGGCTGAAGTAGCTGAGCTGAAAGCTTAGGGGGCTTTCTTAACAATCTGAAAAATGTTGGAGGCCTGTAATTATGTTTTGGCTTCTGACTTTTTTCTTCCTATCTGTAGCAGCTCTGCAGTATTTTTCCTCTTGATCTCAGAAATGTTTCCAACATAGAAAAAAAAATTGTCTGCTTCAGAATAAAGGCATTGGGCCTCAATTTAAGTAAAATATATGCTCTGTTTATTCAAATGAAGAAACTTACGAAAAAACACAGGATTTATTATTTGATTAAAAAAACTATGAAAGTACAGTTTTATTTTCATATAGGAGGAAAAGAAACATGCTGGTATTTTAAGGCATCTGTATATTACCAAATCTTTCACTCTCTGCCCCCTCCTTACTGTAACCTTCTCAAATAACCTTTTGAAATAGTGTAAAGAACTAAGAATGCTGATGGATGAAAACCAGCGATTTTATAAAATGTTTCGTAACTGCTGAATTTGACAAAATTTGAACAAATTGCTGTTTTCCTACAGAGCTCCTGTATAAAATGTCTATAGATGTGCTCTACATCTTGGCTAAAGCCATAAAATAAAAAAAGAAATTATGTCAAAATTTAGGCACATTAAGAAAAGCATCTTTGTAATTAAGAAAAGTATCTCCCCAAAAAAATCCAGTCTGAATCACATATGCTGGAATTCAAAAGACCTGAGAGTACTTAAACTCTGAAACTTCTGACCAGCTGAAAGAATTTCTGAAGGTATGGATCTGTTTAGACAAAACAAACATGGCTTTTCCATGCAAGAGGAGTGTTACAGCTGATGGTTCAAGAACAAACGCATTGTGTTTACACTTGATTAAAATTAAAGTTTTCTTTTCAATTACATGTAGTGAATTATGTTTTCACTTGCTATATAGCTCAATTTTGTTTTCCATAAACACAGATCCAAGTTCTGTTTTGAATGAAGAAACCCAGCATATTTAATATCTGTCACCATTTTCTTTTGTATTTTGCTGTTTACATTTTCACTGTGAACCTTAAAGAGCTGTAAAAAAAAGAAGTATGAATGCTGCAATTTTGTAGAAGCTCAGGGTCAGGCAGCCACAGCGAGTGGATCTGCATACAAAGCATCCTGTCTTTGTCTGTGCACTGCTTCCTGTCATCATGTAATGGCATTGAGATATTGCAGTATGATGGACTGTCTTAAGTGACTGCATCCATCAGTAATGTTCATCCAGTCATTTTATAATGTATGTGTACTTCAAGCTTACATCTTCCCATATTCTCATCAAGCAATGGTGTTTACAAAATATATGAGGGGTATTTTAAAGACCAATCTCTTCAAAAACAAAGATAGATAGATAGATAGATAGATAGATAGATAGATAGATAGATAGATAGATAGATAGATAGAATAATTAGAATAATAATTTGGGATATCTTGCATGAAAGACCTAAGCAAACCTAGCAGTTCATATCCTACTAAACGACACAGAGGAGCATAATCAGCAAAGCATTTTATTACTGTATATAACACCCATTTCTTCCCTCAGCTTCTGCAGCATGAAGTGCTGATAATAATGAAAAATAGAAAACAGTTTATGTGGGAATAAAGTTAAATTGAAGTCCATAATTATGAAGGTGTAAACTTCACAGAGCAACAGCATACTGATTTAATATATGGAAATCTGTCCACAAAGATGTATCTTGAAAACCACCATAATATCTGAATTCTCAATTTTGAGTATATGGCAGTTTCTTCCTGAGCTTCAGGTTGATTGCAAGCCTTGTAGTGTGTTTCCATTAGGCAAAATGACATACATAAACACCCTTTATATCTAAAAACCTGCTTACATTTGTTATTAATAACATTAAGAAATGTTACTCAGGCTTAAGAAAGCCTTTTAAAATATTTTAGTATATTTGTCTCATGAACAATCTATTCTATGTTTTCTTTATGACTTTAGCATTTCAAGCACTGCTTCTAGGTGAGTAGTTCTAGAAAAAAATTTGGGGTTTGAGATTAAGGGCCAAAAAAGCCAAACCAAATGCATGTGCCTTTTTGAGTAAGTAACTGAGGTTTATTATTAATTGCAACTTATTATTAATGCCATGTAATTAAAATGTTGAACCAGTGCAATATATACTGATTGAAAATTTTATGGCTATCCTCTGTAATTATCCCTTTTACAATAGGCAGAAATACAGAGTTGTGCAATTCACAGTAATTACAAGAAACATTTCAGAATAATGTAGCCCAATACTTGAAAATTTACCATGCATTCAAACAATTTCAGCTGCAGATTTGAGTCTTAATTCCCACCGTTAAAACTGTGGTTCACAAAGGTCATTGGGGGTTGACATTTAATGGAAAAAAAGTAACTATTAATTAATTTTGTACTTGTAAAGTAGAACTGACTTTTTGCTCTTGCTCAAGTGCATTTGGATGACATGATGATGTTGATAAAGATTATATTCTATCTTTGAACAGCATTCTTTTATAACTAACAGAAATTTTAGTCATTATTATAAATTCAAAAATCATAGCATAAGAAAGTGTTTTGGGTTGGAAAGGACTTTAAAGGTCATCTAGGTAGGGGTCACTTCCACTAGACCAGGTTGCTCAAAGAAAACTAAAAGATCACAAACAATTTTACAGTAATAGCATGGACTTCTATAACTAATTTGGAAATAGTATCTTTTTCCATGTTCATAATTTCTGCCATGTTATTGTCTTTCTGTATTACTATTGTCTGTCTATATTACTAACTTCCATTACAAATGGTACAATTTGCAAACTGGAATACTAAAATTGCACTGGAGAAGTTAAAGTCATGTTGAAAATACAGAAGAGATTGAAGATTAATCATACGTAATGTACTGAGGAAGGGTTTTCCTTTTCACAGAAGCAAATCTGAAAATTGAATCATAAAGTGCAAATCATAGCCAAGAATTTAGAATATTGATCTATTCCAGGAATGTATGTGGAAATCCACAATGATTCAGCTGGTCATATGCAGTATCTTCCTAGAATGCTGTGTAAAGAATTTCTCTGTGTTCCCTTAAGAGCAAAAACTTTCCAGAAAAAAGACTGGTGTGACATTATTTTCCCAGAGAGGGAGGACAAATTCACTTCTTACCAATATAAATCACAGCATTTTCTCTTTTTGATATTTGCTACTTGAACTGGATTGTGCTTGTCCTTTGATTATTTGCTGTATCTTCAAAGAACTTAAGGGGATGGAAGTGTTTATTCAGAATTCCGTCTGCCAGTTCCCCTATGAACATGATCATGTTCAGTTGAAAAATAAATTAGTAAACACATTACATGATAAAAAATAGCTCCTAAAAAATTAAGAGCCACCATCTTTTCTCAAGAGTATATCTCAATTTTCATTAATTAATGTTTCCTCATTTATGTATAAGAGTTCAATTTTGGTCCAATAGCTTTCCAAGTAAAAAGAAGTCTCAGTCTAAAAAGATAAATGACTTATTATACTACAAGTGAATAATGTGCTTCTTTTCTTAACCATATACACCACTAATTCTGTCTTTCATAAGAAATAATTACTCCTCCCTCCTTCTATTTAAAGTCATGGTGTACATTTGCCTAAGCAAGAAAAAATTAAATTACCTTCCTTCCACATTTATTATTGCACATCTTCATATCAAAATGCAATTTAGGACAAGGTTAAGTAGAATATATATAACCTCTCATTGCTTTCCTCATTTTGTCTATTGCTGTTCTACTGATTTCAACTGACAGGAGCATTGAGCTGGCTGGGAAGCAAGGTAAAAGCAGAAGGAATGATGAATACATTATCATCATCTTCATTTAGCTGCACCATCAAACTGTATTGAAAGAAATGAAAGCAATTTGGGAATTCTGATAGGCTGAGACCTCACTTGTAGTACAATATTCATTGACCCTGAAATACATAATGTGAAGTAACCTCGAGATGCACAAGTTTCTGTGGGCAAAAAAAAATCAAATTCACATAAGGAGGTTTCACATTCAAATTATGCAAAAAAACAAGATATTTTGAACATACATTAGGGCAGGATATGGTCCTTTGAATGTTATTCTCAATGCTCGTACCAGCAGCAACCGTCATCTGCAAAAGGGGGCAACAGAGATTCTGCTCAATGGAACAAAATTTTGTACAGTACTACAGTATATTTAAATTACACCATACTAACAGATGAATGTGATCATTCAAACAAGCTCATCTAAGAGAACACTGATGTGGCTCAACTGAAATTCACATAAAGAAATTGGAAGTATTGTTACATCTCCTGGCTCATGAAATACTGAGAACAACCAAGCAGCAGATCACTTTGGTGTTCTGCACTGTGTTCACAGAAGTGGTCTCTGAAGCACTGCCAAACAGTCCAATAACAATGGAGAAATAATCACAGCTCCATGGCTGACTTTTTCCTGAGGTCTCTATATAAAGCAATAATTTTACCTGTTTCTGAGGTTTGAAGAAAGTAGGATCTTCTCCCCCATATTCAATAATCTTACAGAAAAACACCAAAATAAATAAACCTAATAAAATACTAAGTAATATTTACCTATTAAATTGATTTTTTTTTCATGCTCAGACTTCCTTCTTGCATCAAACAATCATTAGTACAAAAATAGTAGGAAAGAAGCTATGTGTATTTAAAAAATATGGAAGTCCCTTCAGCTTCTAAAGAATGTATTTTAGCATTGAATTATTTTTCCTCCTTTTTATCACTTTCTAATTTATTTCTGCAGAGCCCAATACATAACATTTTTCTTTACACCTTGGCTAGCAGGCAATCTGACCAGGTGGTATTTCTTCAGATTTCAAAATTTACTTCAGAAGAAATTAACAGCAGACATTTTCAGAAGTTCTAGATGTAAGAAACCCAGCAGTTCTAGATTAAACCTTTCAACAATTTCTTTCCACTCTTGAGAGCATATGTAACAATACATACAATATTCATGCTAATTATAGTTGAGCTTAATCATTTCTCAAAGTAAATATTGACCTAAGCTTTATTTCTGTGAATATTTGCTAACTCAGTAGAGTAAACCTGGTATTTAAAGGAGGCAAAAATACAGGATTAAATAATTTTTAACATTTGGAAAACACAATTTATTGCATGATGTGTTTTAAAGTGAATTTACTACTATAATTTGAGGTAAGGCAGACTATATATTACAGCTTTTGCAGTAAACAAAAATGTACACATTATCAATATATTTAACAACCAAAGGCTGCTGTCCATGTCCATCTATCTTTAAATCCCATATTTGCAATGATCCTCACATTTTTATTTATACCAATTTTTAAATACTTGAAATACTTTTAAATTTTCAGTCTTTTAAAGGAGAATTATGCAGTCACAAAAAAAGCAATCTTTTATTTTAAGCAAAACTCCCTTTATGCTGACAAGTTCTTAACTTGTTTCTGTCAGATTTCCCTTCTTTAGACTTGCAGCCTTAAATATTTGAAAACATTTTTATAATCTAGTCTCTTTACTTAAAAGATATTTCACTTCATAGAGAGCAGCTACTTTTGAAAAGATAATTTCCATGCAAAGCAACTTCATGTTAATTCATGTATCATGTTCAGATGTATTTACAATCACACTGTTGCTCCAGAATTTTTTTAAGGAAAACACAGCACATGTATCATCAGAGCACTGTTTTAAATGAACAGTACTTCAGCACAAGTAAACACACACATTATCAATTTTACTCATTCAGTCTCATGCATCAGTTTTCATAATGGTTCAATGGTTCATAAGTTACATCTCAGTGTATATATATATATATAACTACTTTTAAAAAGTTGAAACAAATGCCTCTGGATTAATGTAAAAATAATTCACAAATCTTTGCATATTTTAATTTCCATATGTCTGATACATGATTTTTTCTGATAATTTTGCACTTATGTTTAGAAAGGTAGATCTACTGTATACTTTTGACTGCTGCATCTGAGCTTTGTTAATGAGTTTATTTCTGCTGTTCATCACTGTTAACAGCAATATTCTCTGAGTAATTATATTATAACTTTTAAAATTATCCTGTAAACAATTTTCCCCCTCTTTCCCCTTGTAAAACTGAGATTAAAGACCTAGTGACAAAAGGTATAAAGTGAATTCTGTTGAATTCAATTCTAGCAGCTGATGGGGTTAAAGTCCAGGACTTCTACTCTTCAGGCCTACTACAGGAAACTTAACATAGTTGGAAATGAGTGATCCCTGGTACTTCAGTGATGTAAGGCTATTTCTTTAAGGCCACAGTAATTTCCTATCCAACTGGACTTTCAATATCCAAAGTGTCAAGTACAGGAAAAGTGAAAAAAAAAATCCATTAAAAGTATCAAATTTGTGCAATAATTCTAACCTTGGGGGTTTTTGAACAATCTATTGGGGTAAATGCACCACGTTGTCATGAAGATTTTACTGGCAATCATTTGAGGTACAAAAATCTATGAAAGAGTTATGCATTGAAAGTAGTTCAGCAATTCCCATTCATGCATATTGATAAAGGATTTATTCCATTCAGGAATGCATCTAATGGTATAGCATCAACTTAGTGTTTTGTACCTTGGAACACATTAGAATTAATACTAACGGAACTTTCTATTACAGTTTGGGCTTTCTCCTTTAGAAAATGTTCAACAGAGGAGAAAATGAAAGTTTAACAGAGGAGAAAATAAGGTTAACAGAGAGACAAAATTCTGAAAATGAATCTCTAGAACATGCATATATTCCTGCTTGGGATGAGCACTTTGGCTATTTGCTGTAAGACACGTGCAGGGGGAGAGATCCTCAAGCTGTATCCTACTGATGGACTCAAAAATGTTTCCAGTCTCCTTTTCATCTTTCATTTGGATTTCCACATAGAGGAGCCTTTTGTGAGGCTGTGACACATCTGAAAACATTTTCAGAAAATGCATCACCTATGAAATGCCCTCTAGGTGCATCCACAGCCATGCTACACCTCCTGGAGTTCCCAAGAACACATGAGACAATAATCACAAATAATGGCATGTCTATGCAGCAAACTACCCTGCCTTTCACAAGCAGATGGAAATACTGACAAAGAATACATGACACTATAATTTCAAATTTCTGTGGAAGCAATGAAATTAAGTTTTTCCTTAATTCCCTAAATTAACCTGTGAGAAGTAGGTGAAAAGTCATTAAATCCAACACTGGTATTCCTAACCTTACAACATGAAGAAACTGCATTTTTAACTAGTTTGTTACACTGACCTTAAAAGTGATCTTGCTACACAGGTCACATGAAAAAGAACTATTTTTCTAAGTGACAACATTATTAGAATCCAAACTTTCTTAGCAAGTCCCCAGTCAAATCTCTGGTAAAGCAGGAAATCCTGCATTTAGATATGATACGAGCAGTACAGCTCTAATTTCAAGGCTACATCCAAAATAAGGACAGGGAATACACAAGAAAGTTAAATTTTATAATCAGTGGTATTGAAAGCTGGTGAAAAATTCAAAGATATTCACAGAAAGAACTTAATTTGTCCCTATTTGAATAAACCAAGGGCTAATCTTTCCCACTTTTTGATTCTATAATGTAGATTTCTGACAAGTGGAAACCTACTTACTAGAAAATGATGACAATCCTGCTCTCAGAAATAAAAAAGTCTCCCTTGGAGCAATATTTGTACATATGTATGCACACACACTATGCATAAATAAATATTATATGTTTGATAATAACAGTCTGCAGGGAAAAAAAAAAGTAAAAAGAAGTAACAAAAAACATTTATAAACAATCTATATCAACATAGCTTTCTGGCATTTATGTTGACCTGTGCATACTTTGTCCATGAGAGCACTCCCACTGAACTACAGGGACCTTCCTATCGCTTCACAGTGAAATCTACATGCAAAAATTGGCAAGATCTATTCTTTAAAACCTAATATGTAGAAAGACAGACCTTGCAGTCTGTATGGGTGTCTTACCACAGTATTGCTACATGACAGGAAAAGGTAAGCTGAGAATTTTAAAGAGAAAATAAGATTCAAATATATTTATTTACCTGTATCAGACTAACTGAATTTTCTAATTATTCTTTGATTAATCCCTTTTAAAATATTTCAATCAAATCACCACAGCTAAAATCTTACATTTACACTATAAAGTATTTACACTATTCTTGTAGGAGATGCTTATTACCTTGACTAAAGATTCAGAACAGTGATCACAGAAGCAGAGTCTAAGTTCATATATCCATTAAAACATCTCGAGATCATGCCTATGCACTGTACCAAGGCACAGAAATGTATTCCATCATTAAAAATTTACCTAATAAAAAGACTCTTAACAGGAACTGTCTGAATAGTTCTCACTCAAAAAAGAAAAATATTGCCTTGCCTTTCCTTCCTAATTGTCAGAATTTCCTCCACATAAAAGTCTTTTCAGACTAGAAGTTTGTTGGGTTTTTTTTAATTACAAGTGAAGAAAACAAAGGACATGCTCATTTCACAGAAGCACAGAATCACCAAAGTTAAAAGACACCGTTAAGATCTTCTAGTCTGGCCATCAGCAGCCCATCAGCACCATAATCACCCCTAAGCCATATCCCAAATGCCACATTCAGACACCTCTTCTTGAGCGCTTCCAGAGACAGTGAGTCCACCACCTCCCTGGGCAATTTATTTCAATTCCTAACCATTCTTCCAGTGAAAAAAAATCTTCTAATATCTAATCTGAGCCTCCTCAGGAATGGCAACTTAAGGCATTTCCTCTAATCTTTTCACTTGAGATATTACAGAAGAGTTGGATCGCCACCTGGCCATAACCTCCCTTCAGATAGTTATAGAGGGAGGTAAGTAACCCCCTGAGCCTCCTTTTATCTAAGCTAAACAACTACAGCTCCCTACTTGTGCCTCAGATTCTTTGCCAGCTTTGCCACTTTTCAATGTACCAGCATTTTGAAAATGCTCCAGCACCTCAATTTCCCTTCTGATATTCCATATTGTGTAAAAAAATGAAACTATATGAACATTGCACAAATATGGAATACAATACACATTTTTTGGGTTACCCTGGACAGGATTATAGTGATTGGTTTTTAAACTAGGTCTGTGGAAATCGTGCTGAATACTCTTCTGTCTAATGAAGCATGAACTGTCTGATATTTATGTTCCAGGTTCAATTCCAAGTCATTTTATTGATGACTCATATGGAAAAGAGGAAGGGAGAAAAGGAGGGAAGGATGGATGGTAGGAAGGGAGGAAGGAAAGGGTTAAATTAGTGAAAGATAAAAATAAAAGAAAAAATAAACTAACAACCAAAGACACCTCTGGTGTTTTCCTGCACTCCCTGAAATCCTGCTCCTATAATCAACCACCAGACCTGCCCTCAACCTACAGTACTAATCTCTCTTCTCCAGGCTGTGAGGAAGGCACACACATGTACATGCTGCCCCGCAAAAAGACAACTACAGTTTAGGAAGGTGTTTTAAGACTGTGTCCTTGGGGAACAGACCTGCTTAGAAATCCAGGTTAGATGGAACTCAAGCACACCCGAGGAGCTATACATGCCTCAGAAACCTCACAGATCTTGTGAAAGAAAGAAATGTCAAAAACAGGACAAGGATTTGTTAAAGACAAAACAAAGTCAAAATACTGGAAACACATTTAAAACACAGTGAGTCATACTTGCTCTAATTTGAAAACTTTGTGTCCTGTAGTCTCCTTCTTACTGTATGACTACAGCAAAACCATGCCTACATAATTCTCTACAGCCTCGCACAACTTTAATTACCCTATGAAGCCTATACAGAATCTGTTCCTGTTTCACTCCTTAGATTTCTACATTAGGAAAAACAAGACAGTGAACCACTTATTTTGCAGTAATGCATATTTCCGTCATTTTTCTGAAGGCATGTGCTGGCACATCCAGTTTCCTTCAGAGGGACAGTATGCCTTCTGATCACCTGGAAGCAGAGTGAGGAGAAGGAAATGTGCCCTTGGGGAGCGAAGAATGCAGCCCCCGAGAGCCATTCTGCTCTGCCTGGGCTCTGGAAGACTGGAACACAAATATTCTGTATGACTGGGAGCAAACAAAAAGGATCAACTGGTACCTCATTTATTACTACAACCTTATTTTACAAGCCCAGCAAATTTGGCTAACACTGTTAATCTACAGCTTCTTCATAGCCTGTCCCCTCAGAGGAAAATGTGATAAATAGATACCTATAGTCTGCAAAGCATTTTGGTTGAACTGTTCTCAGTTTGATTTTTCTTTTAAGTGTTTATCTTTCTAGATAAGACATTGCTGAAGAAATTCAGCTTGCTCTTTAAGATCCAAGTGGGAAAGGCATATAGTGGTAATTCCTTGGGATTTAATGCTACTCTGTTGGATCAGCTTCCAAGCAATCCATCCCACTCTACAGCACTTGGCCAGTCCTGAACAGGTCAGGGCTATCCCACAAAATCCTGCTGACTTAGAGAAATTATTATTTAAAATTATCTATATTATAACTTCCCAGTAGCTTTGCTAGGCACTGTGCAAGTATAGCTCTGAGAATATTTCTTTCATGAACAAGCTGGATACATGTGCAGTGTTTCCAAGCACTCCACTACTTTTGCTTCATTTGCTTTTTCATGTGAGTTTAGAAGCCTAACTCACAGATTTCAGGTACACCATTTTTCTTTGCATTTAAATATCTCCTTCCCAGTTTCTTGAGATATCAAAAGACACCCAAATACCAAACAAGCATAGAGCAGTACAGGGATACATTCATGATTTACACACAGTTTCAGGAATTGAGAGTGATTATGATGCTGCCAAGCAGCAGAAAACACAAATTAACAAGATTTTGGTCTTTTTCTTCGCTGTTCATAATGCTTTGGGCAACAGCCAGATGTCAGAAATCAATTCAGCTTCACATTAATGTAATTTGAAAAATGAACAGTGGCAGATGCAGGCAGTGAAACTACACCTTGGAAAGACAGACCAAAGGTGGAGGATATCAGTGGAGAGGAGTGGAAACACTTACAAAATAAATAAGATGTAAGTGAGGAAGAGCCTGAACCAGAAGTGTCTTTTTTTACTGTCTCCTGAAAGAATCTGAAAATTTGTTTATCTATGGGACTGAAAACTATTATTTGCATTAGACCTTAGATATATTCTCACCTTTTTGCATCACAACAGGGCAGAGCAATCACATCTGGGTCCTTTAAATAATTTACTCTTGGTGCAATAACTAAACAAAAAAATAACTTTTTGACCTGGTGCCTTTGAGAAGGGATCCTGAGCAAAGGACTCCCTGTGATTTTATACCCTCACACTCCAAGTGGGACAAAGTCTGGGGGTTCTGTGTTCCTGCCTTGTCTCTGAGTTTCTGTCCCCAGGCACTGACCCTGCATACCCAGCTACCTGCTCTGAATGTATTCCTCAGCACTATCTCAGGATAAAATGCACAGAAAACTGGTTATTCCTAGTAAATAGTTCAAGTGTAGATTTCTGCATTTGATAACTTGCCTAAGTTCGAGAGGTTGACAAGCCAGTCTTTCCACAAAAACTTTAGTGAGAAACAGTATCAAGAAGAACCCATTAAAAAACAAAATGAAATTCTAATTTTAAAGGGAAGAACTGAAACTATTTTGATTTAAATTAAACATAAAACTTAGCAAGTGAAGAAAGCAGATAGGGCTATTTGTCTTTATGTATGAAAACAGCATGTTTATCCACAAAAACTTTTTAAAACAGTTTTGAAGTGTCATTTTTGACACTGGTTTAAAACTCAACACCACACTCAATGGAAGCTCTAAGAAGAAAATAAGTTTTGGGAACTTTTTTTCTTTCTTTTGTGTTTATTTTCTCCATATGCAACATTCCCTTCAGCTACTTGAAGCATAAATCAGACCACATTTCCTCACAGAGTGTGTTGAAAGAGTCTTTTAAATGAAAAAAAAGAGAAATTGATGTTGAAAATCTGTTGAAGATAATGACAAAGGTGCTTGAAGTTGTGTATACCAGACAACTGGAGGAAAATGAGTGAGGCAGCTGGGTACATCCATGACCCCTGTTTTCTTTGCTATGCTGCTACTAATCCCTGATGCTGCAGCAGGGACCAAGGAGTGGTCCAGGAAAGAAAGGGTTTCCTGGCACCTCTGATCTTGCTTCTCTGCATACAGGTATTTATATATATTTATATACCTAGCCAAGAACACATTTTTCAAGTGTATCAATAATCATGCACAACAACAGAACAGCTTAAACCACTAAATTCAAGAGCACAGACTTCACTGACTACAATGAAAAGAATGTAACAAAAAGAGTAAAATACTACTCTGGTAACAGTTATTCAAGCAGCCAAAGAAATAACATCAAAGCATTACTGGATAAATATTTGCTGTATTTTTTTCCGTCTCACATCTACAGCAACATGAAAGACTCCAGATCCAGACAAAAGCAATCTTTTTGAGTACATCAAACTGCAAATATAGACAAATGCATATAAAAAACACAGGATCTATTTTGCAAAGCAGAGGTATTTGGTTGATTAGTGTAAAAATCCAAATTTAAATCATGAGGATCTGACTACTAATAAAATTTTGTAATTTTAATTAAAAATATTTTTTTACATTATCTGGGGCCTTAAAAAATACAGCTTTCCAATGTTTATTTTGTATAAATCGAAATTTTACATCTTATCATCACTGAAAAGTCGGCAAGTGTAACAACCTGTCATATGATTACATCAGTCACAGTGGGGGTGGCTGCGACAGGGTTTAAAGCTAAGCTCTAGTTTTAACAAAAGTAAGATCTAGCTAGCCTTGAGCCTCTGCCAGGCCAATACCCACATCCATCTATATGTTATTATCCTTCAAGTATTACTTTTATAATCTCTAAAGTGTTCAAAAACCATAGTGAGAAAGGGAGAAGAAAGATATGAGCTAGTAGGGCCCAGAAGAAACCCCATAAAACGCACAGCCAGCCATCATGATGTAATGAAGATCTTAGATTGATTAGTAGGGCGGATTTCCTAACAGTTGAGAGAGGGAAGATCGAAGAACCTGATCAGTTAAAAGACCAGACTTCCAGAGAAGAAACTGAAAGAGCACAGATGAGTAACTACCCGCTGTGATAGCAAATCTGTACCAAGAAAGATGGAATTGAATGATATGCACACTTTATCTAATTTAAATGTAATTCAGAGTACTTGAAGTTAAGAGCTCAAGATTCCTGACCCTTGAGGGACAAAAACAGGTTGCTTCAAAGGCAACTCAATATCTGAGAGGATTACCTAAATTTAGATGGTTTGAATGTAGAATTGCCCTCTCTCTTAGCCAAAAAAAAGGAAAGCCTTGCTTCCTAAGGAAAGACAAGTATAGACAAGGAATTTTATTATTTAATTTCATTTTTTCTTGGCAAAACACAATACTTTGCTCCAAAAAGTTGTTTCCTTACCATTGTAGCATCATCACTGCTCTGTGGCAAACACAGGGAAGGAAAACTTTAGCAGGTGCTAAATACGGTCGATTTTCTGGTTGGTGCTGAAGATCACAGAACCATGTAATGGCTTGAGTTGGAAGGGACTTTAAAGATCATCAAGTTTCAATACCCCTCAATGGGCAAGGACACTTTCCCACTGGACCATGCTGCTAAGAACTCCATTCAATCTGGCCTTCAACACTTCCAGGAAGGAGGCACCTACAAATTCTCTGTGCAACATGTTCCAGTGCCTCACCACCCTCACAGAAATGAATTGCTTTCTAATATCCAATCTAAACCTACTATTTTTTCAGTTTGAAGCCATTCCCCCTTGTTCTTTCCTGTTCATGTTCTTGTGAAAAGTCTGTCTCCATCCTTCCTGTAGCCTCCTTTCAGGTACTGGAAGGCCACAATTAGGTCACCCCAAAGCCTTCTCTTCTCCAGCCTGAAGAATCCCAGTTCTTTTAGCCTTTCACCACAGGAGAGGTGCTATACCCTTCTAATCATCTTGGTGGCCTCCTCTGAACTCACTCCAACAGGTCAATGTCCTTCCTTGTGCTGGAGACCCACCACATCTCTGACAGAGGAAGGCTTAGCTGAGTTTCCATTGAAACTAAAAATGAGTTGCTAACTGTTCATAAAGGATATATTCAGATACCAAGAGAATGTTTAGACCTTCTCCAAAGCACCAGTGGCAGCAATATTTTCCTAGGAGTGTGTGAGGAATATGTTATAGGTTTTAACTATACCAAATTTATTCCATCTTGGAAACACTCAACCACCCCCCCAAATCCTCTCAATAATAAATCCTTCTACCAGGATTTTCTGTATTTCAGATGCAAATGAAATTAAAAAGCTAATTTTAATGTAACCTTCAATATAACAATTCCACAGAAAACACAAAAGGAAATATGTCCCATAGGTATTAAGAAACTGCCAAAAGCAGTTACAATTGCAAATATGCAGCTGACAGTAAATTCACCGAAAGAGATATTGCAGATTGACTGCCAGCTACTAGCCTCTGGAAAACAGAAAGTAATTCAACTTCATACAACTTGAAATGATTCAATAAAGTTTATATTTCACTGCGATCTAAACTAGGTTACATCAGCTTGCACATACCAGCAGTTAACAGCGTGCCTAAATAGTCACCCTGGTTAAGCAAATTCAAGGGAATGTTGAAAAGTGAGTACCTTAGAGCAGTGAAAACAGCTTTTGCACTTGGTAGGGAGAAGGAGGAAGGGAAACAGAGACAACTCTCTTCCAGTTTCTGTTTGCAATGGATGCACAGCTGCCAAACCCACATCTTGGGGAAACCCATAACATGACGTTCCCAAAAGAGGAAAGCCAGAAGTGCCAAAGTGACAGTCACATTCCTAAATCTGAATATGCAAATGCAAGTGTTTCCCTGGCAAGTTGCCTCTGATTGTGAGAAAATTTATCCAAGGGTGACAGTTCTCTACAGGCCTGAAGACCTGACTTCTGAAATTATTCTTACTGTTATCAACAAGAAGGGTGCATTGAAATGATGTGTCTCTTGTAACTAAAACCTATCGTGAGTTAGCAGTTATTTCACTGATTCTAAGGTGTACTTCCCTTCCTTCCTTCCTTCCTTCCTTCCTTCCTTCCTTCCTTCCTTCCTTCCTTCCTTCCTTCCTTCCTTCCTTCCTTCCTTCCTTCCTTCCTTCCTTCCTTCCTTCCTTCCTTCCTTCCTTCCTTCCTTCCTTCCTTCCTTNTCAAAGTATGATTAATTCCTGACATTTTCCATTTATTTGTTGCTTTCATTTTGGTTCATGAGTGTTCATGATATTAATTAAAATGAGACACCACAATTTTTTTAGTTGAAACATTACTTAAAATTGTAGCAGCATTCACAGGAAATAAGCCCAGGAAGATTTGGTTACCAAAAGATGACATTTAGTCATGTTTTTATATTTCAACTTAATGTTGTAATTGAGTAAGACGTGCTTTGAATACACTATATGATTTTTCAACAATAAGGAAAAGCAAAGCTATGAAGAATTTCACCACATGTGTATTAATTAACACACTCTCCAGACAATGGCTTGGCTTATGTGCTTGTGTGCATCAAAGGAACACTGGCAGAAGTCATGGTTAATAATATATGAGTCAGAAGGGCTGTGGAACACAGATACATTATGTCAATACATACATTCCTTTGATAGTCTTAGCTATGATGGTCATGTAACCATATTTAACAGAATTGTCTTTTTTTTAGCTCAGAATCCCACTCTTTTTGTCAAAAGTTCTCCCTCTTTTGATGCAATTTTAACAACTTTATTGTTTTACTCATCCACCTGTCTCAAATAAAAATATGGGTTTCATGATAAGTATGCAGAAGAAATAAGAAATCCAAAACATTTTGCAACCCTATGTGATACTGAGTAGCTCAAGAGTTTGCAGTGAGACAAATGCCTCCGTGCTTCTCCAACAATACAGGAATTTTAAGGAATCATAGTTATGATTTCACGTCAATTTGTTTTTCAAACATACTCTGTTTCAACTATCATCTCAGTAAAACTGAAAACATTTTACATGCAAATTTAAAAAGTGAGTTTATGTGGTTGTACAGCTTCCTCAGTTCCATAGAATCATGCTCATAGTTTGGGTTTGCTGCTCAAGTGTTTTGACGCACTTTGAAATCCTGCTAGAAACTACTGAATTGTTATTTAAAAAATAATAAAAAATATATGCATGACATTCCAGTGCCAGTTTAGTTATTACTCAAGCATTAAAGCTGCCTGTCTCCTGTCCTACACTGTGACCCTGAAAGATCATCTCTCTTTTACCTCTGTCTTAATTGCTAAAAACATTCCCACTGCAAGACTACAAGTCAAGACTTAAAGGATATAGCCCCCACGCCATGTCCTACGAACCCAGAGCTATGATCCCACAAGGCAGATAACCCTTTAGGCTGTGACAAGCTCAGAGTGGAATGGTTTTCCTCTTCCACTTTTGTATCATGCTGCCAAACAAACAGATCAATCATTCACTGTCACTATAACAGTGACTCCAAGGTGATCAGATACTGCAATGATAGGCTGGTAAGAGACTCAGAAAAAATGAAACCTGATGCTTTTCACTTTCCTGAGGGATTAAAATTAACCCTTCTCTCTTTTACAGTTTGTTTAAGACTCATCAGTTTATCTTCATATTTGACATTCCCAACAGAATTTTGCCAAAATGGTAAAATACAGAAAGAGCACAACTGGAGCCTTTACCAAAAATCTCACTCATATAAAAGCCTGGTCGGGTCTCTTACTCCAGTGATTTTATGGTTGTAAGTTTCAGAGACTGAATGTCAATTAATAGATGTGGGCTCCTCTGTAGCCATCTATTTTTAATTCCATCAGAGAGGCTTAGTGTTAAACATGTGATGGAAGAAATGTTAGTCAGAGGAAAGCAGATGGGATAGCTAATTTTTCTTTCACAGTGTTTACACAATGATGGATTTTTTTTAACTCTCACAGCAGAAAAACAAGAATACTCCACTCACATATAGCAGTATTCCTCAGCAGACTTTAGACAGGAAAATGCTAAGTTCTGATCTGGTTTCATCATTAGGCAGCCTAGCAATAGAATGTGCTAATAGTAATTAGTCAAGGTATGCATCTACAGTCAGTGCCAGTAGTCCCCAAGCTTCAGGAGCTGCTTGGGTGTCCAGGCTGAACACACCTTGGTGTGTTCATCTGAGCCCCCTGCTCCCTCAGTGCATGTGTGAGCTGCACACAGAACAAAAAGTACATTTTATAACTCATTCCTTATACATATAAAAGCAGGCAAAGAGTAAGAGTTAAAAAGAAGCCCAGCACAGACTGTTCAGACCAGACACAGAAACTGAACAAAATATCTCAGTTGTGCCATAGAAAACCCCTGAATTTATCCTGAATTAATTTGCTCCAGAAGGGAAAGCAGCATAGCTCTACCAGAGGTCTATGATCCCTATGAAGAAGGAGCACTCACTGAACCAGGAACAACCACAGAATAACCTGATTTTGGACACAAAGCAGGAATTTCTACATTGCTATGCTGAAATGTTAGCTTCCTAGGGACTGCAGTCAGCTGTATTAACTCATGAGGATCCAAAAGAGAAGATGAAATGACTCACACCTCATCATAGTTGTTTCTAAGATCTTGGATGACCCAATTGACTCTTATTACAAAATTCAAAAAAAACACCCCAGAAACTTGCATTTAAAAAATGTACACTGAGATTCTTAAGTAAAGCTTCTTCTAAAAACTGTCATTTCAATAATAATATCAAGAATTTGCAATAAACATGGTGCAAATTAATGTTCTATTTGCATATAATGATGCAGATGAGAAGTAATCCCTACAGCTGCCAGAAGAAGAGTAAAAGAATCTACTGCTCTGTGGCAGTTCTGCTGAATTTTAAGTCATATGGAACACAAAACTCTTGCATGCTGTGTAGAATAAAACCATGCCACCCACGAGAAAGCCTCTCTGAAAGCACTAAATTCAAAAGGCAGGCAAGACAACCAAATAAACTCACTCAAAGTATGTAATTTGAGTACTTTATCTTCAGTAAAGAAGATGCAGACTGCAGCTTCTCAAAACCATGTTGCTTATGGCTAAAGAAGAATTCCCTTCAGATTTGTCTTGTGTGTCAACAGAAGTGCAAAATAGTGGAAAAAATATGAATGAAGCTCGCTCAGTTTTTACTTTCAAGCTCAGCAGAAGCAAGCTCTGGAGAAGTGAAACAAGATAACTAGCTTCAGGAATATACTGAATGAATTATGAATTATATTTATGAATTATCAGAGCTCCTGCCCCATATATTAACATATTTACAATCATGTAAGAGACAAACAAAGTGCAACTTTTACTTTGTGTTTTCTATCATTTCAAGTTACTCATAAATGCATTCCTAAACCTGATTTTCAGCTTTAGGACAACATAAACCACAAGAGATGTCCCTAAAATCTTTCAATGTTCAGGCATCATTTTAAGTTGATTCAAGCTAAAAAAATATTTAACCTTTCTCCAAAATTTCCAAAACAGAGGTTTGTGAACTATCCAAGGTATCTTGGTGATTAAAAGAATCACTTTTGCTCAACACATTGGCATTAAATGGATATAGAATAGATATGTTCAGTGCTGCTGCTTTCAGGAACTTCTGTCACCAAATACCTTCCAAATGGTTGATTTCGTAGTCTTTTAGTGCTCAAGATAAATATCTTGTTGTCAGAATAATCAGCACTACTGCCAACTTATTATTTTTAAGAGAGAAAAAATACAGTTCTGTCACCCCAAGAACTGTAACCAATATATACATTCTGTGTAGTTAATACACCATCATTTATAGAGCAAAAGTACCAAAGCATGAGGAGGTGATAAAAAACAAACCATGTCATATTTGGATCTGATACTTTTCCAAACACAAGGATACTTTGCTGTACTTGGTGCACCAGCATTCTGAAACCACACTTAGGAGAAAGAGCTGGTTCGAAACAACTAAATCACTTCCTTAAAAGTGAAATACTTGTACTAATGCTTCTACTACTTATAAAAAAAATTGAATTATCCCTTTGTAATATTCAGGAGCTTGTATGTGTATTTTTTTTCCATGTCACTTCCTGACACAATATGAAAAAAACTTGCATGAAATATCTACTTACACTTTGAATGGGGAATGAAGTGCCATATCTTCACCTGCTTATGTTTTATTATGGTTTTGAATACTTAAATCTTTCATTTTTCTTTATCTTCTGGATGACACACTGCTGTCACTGCTGTTTAATAGGATCTTGTCTTTCCTAAATTACTTTTGAGTATTGAGGTTTTAGAGTATAAATTATAGTTCTAGAAACAAGAGACATCCACTGATGATTAACTGAATTCTGGAACATGTAAAGTGTCTTAAAAACATCGAAGTTCTAACCATTTTTTCCAAGTACAATAAGCATTACATGTGTCACATAGTAATGTACTCTTTTCTGTGTTTCCACTTCTGTTCCATCCTTCCCTTAATTTGATGTGTCAAGTTTTTACACCGTTCATTCTTTGTAGCCAGGATTACATTTCTACCTTGCCTGTAACAGTGGGATCTCATGCTTCAACTTTTTCAGTAGTATCACCAACACTGAGGAGTGTATACACCAAACAGAGCCCCAAACAGTCCCAGTGTTAACAAGAGGTGCAGTATTCCTGAAGAGAGCAAATGTTGTAGGTCACAATGATGAAAGTACAAAAATATTATTTGTAAATATTTTAGTTAGGTCTTTATCTTATAATAAAACTTAAAAATTAAAGGCAGCAGGGATGGATTAAGAGGGATCCTGCAGATTAGGGATCTATAAAATCATGAGGCAGAAGTAGAGCAGCAGGCAGCATTTCTGGACAGGGCTGATTCTGCTGGCCAGTCACCCATCACAGAGTGCTTCACTTCTGTGTTTCTGCAGGAGTTGAACAACTGCAAGGTTGAATATTGAGTTTGGACACATGGAAAAAGAGGAAGAGTCCTTTGTAGAGGTGTTCAGCTGGGAGATAACTGTTTCTGACGCAGAAAATTAAAATGCATTGAACTGCAGCCTTTGCACAGTTAGGATAAATGAAAATATAGACTGGATGGTTTCATTTTACTTCACAGCACAAACCACAATGATTTTCACAAAATTAAAAAGCCCAACCAAACAAACAAAATCAAACATTGTGAGAGGTAATGGTTCTAAGAGTGTTTCTCAATTTCTCAAGTACATGAATAAAAATATCCACTTCATTACCTATCTTATGCCTCTATTATACCTATCATATCCTGTCCCTTCTCTGGGCTCACGAAATGCTCAAACTCAATCTAAAACAAAAAGACATAAATAAACAATGTAAACTAAAGCTTACATTCTACTTTATTTTATAAATTAAACCCAAAATACTAATTCCAGAATTTCTCTGCAACAGATTTATCTACAGGAAAATAGAATAATAATCAAAATGGTGATTTTTTTTTCCCCCTCACAGAAGGGATAATTGCTGTTTTGTCCCATAACAGCCCACCTTTTCCTCAAATACTGTAAATCATGTTGCCCAGGAATAATTTAAACACCTGAGAAGTGTCCCACTTAGATTCACAGCCCTTATGAATTGTACTATTCCACTTTGTATTCTCTTGCAGCCTTGAAAGTAATTTAGCAATGGCCTGAAAGGCAGCGCTCCCTGCCCACCTCCCGTGGTACTGTTCTTACTGCCTCTTGCCTTTCCTAAGGACTTGGTGATAAGTAAGCCACAATAAATTGCCTACCCTGGCTTGCTTACACTTTTGCCTCGCTCACACTCTGTGTCCAATATGAACCACAGGGCAACCAAATACTTGGCTGGGACCCAGAGGAACATTCAAGGTTCAAGTCAAGGAGAGGCAACATACAGATGTCACGTCCTGTGACCACATCTGTGTCCCTTTCTCACAAGCTTCAGGAATGTGTGACAACTTCATGCTACCAGAACAATGTTTGAAAACTTTATGTTAGCTGATGTTTAGGCATCTCGGCCACTTCTAAAAACCATACCACTCTGTATTTAGATTTATTGTTAGTGTAGTACTGGGAAGCATACTTCAGACTAAAGGCTTTTTGACAGCTGGCAGTGTGCTGAATTAGTCAGAAAGCACACTTAGTACTTGTTCACAGCCTGTGTTTGATTCAGGTTTTTTACACATACACACACACAGAAATTAGATAGATAGATAGATAGATAGATAGATAGATAGATAGATAGATACAAAAATTGAAAGCAAAGGCTATTTTTGATATAATCTTCATCATGCTGATTTCAGTTTAATTTAATATACCCTCAAAAAAACTTGCACATGTAGCATGATAGTGGCCACTAATACCTCACCGAATAAACACTCATGCAAATCCCAGCTGTAAATATAGGTTAAGTCTTTATATTGTTAAAAGGGAATCTCCTTAAGTACATATCAGAATTCTGTGTGCATCTGCTTGACTAACATAAAAACCTGTCCATATGTTGTTACAAGAATTTTTAACAGAACAATTTTATTGTGGAATTAAGTCAGACAGACCATAATAACAGAACTATGGGATATAAGCCATTTTTAATTGAGCATTGCTACTGGCAGCATACTTAACCCTCTTATGTTTAGAACAAAATGACACAGATTTAGATTTTGCATTTAATAACAATTTGTTTCCCAGACAGCCTCCTTTTGTAACCTTTTAAGTCTTTCAATTCCATCAGATTTTGAAGGGATAAGCTACTAATAAATGCAGTTTTATATCTATTTAATTTAAACACAGAAATAACTAGGAATATAGTTACAGGAATTCCCAGGAAAATATTTCTGTGGTTTAACTTCTAATCCATTTTTATTTTGAGATTAATGCAGATAGCATCAAAGCATCAAAATGAGAAATGAGCTGCATATTTAGTTCAGGTATTCTAGCAAAACAGCATGCAGCCTGAAAAGTAAACAGGAAATATTTTCAGTTTGGCGACTTTGAATTTTTGTGTTTCAATATGAAACTTCTTCTGTTTTACTCTTTCTATTTCTTTAGAATACCTGATGTCTAACAACATGAAACTATATCAACACTACAAAGAATAATTGAAACCTTGTGTGAATGTCCATAAATACTCAAAATTACTCATATCAATAAACTACAAGGAATATGTACATATGTGCAGCTAAAAACCTTTAGAGCTTGATTTATATATCACGCATTTCTTGAGAAAACTGAATAAAGAAGAAACTATCAAAAATCATTTTGACATATAAAGGAAAAATATAATGAAAGATACTCAAAATGCTAATCTCTTAAATGCTGCATTGGGGCTTTTTCTCTGCACTGGTTTCTGAAAAAACAACCCACAAAGAAAAGTAACAAAAAAATTGCTATAGGTACTAGAGTAGATATTTTGACTACTATTAAAAATTGTTGAAAAAGTAATTCTAATATGAAAAATATACTTTAGTTTAAAGGCACAAGAGAAATCCACTACATGCTGGCTGACATCAGAAACTGAATTCAGAGAGTTTATATTTATCTTGGTCTCTCAGAATAATTAACATTTTGGAACGAAAATGAAGTCAGTGCTAATGGGCATGATATGCTGGGTGGAATATATTGCACCTATGCTGTTGATATTACAGTTCTACAGAGGAGGAAAAAACAGAGAAAAAATAGTTGTCCCTGAAGTGCATGTGTGTGACTCACAACATGTGCAAGAGACAGACCAGTGAAGTGTGAACGTGCTGTTTATACCCAGCTTCTTTACAGAGAACAGATGCTTCACGATTATTGTCACGTATATCTTACTATATATATAATATAAAAATAAGATGACTCTAATATTGTGAGAACAAGAGGCCAGATTTAGCTAACTATTTTGGTTTTAATTGTCCCTTTCATTTCCTCAAGCTACAAATGAATAACTTGCATTTACCTTTCTGTTTAAGTTGGTGTGTATTCATTTGAGCTTCCTCCATCAGAAGCATGCATTAATACACCCCAGTTATAAATGTGCAAGCATTCAGTGCCATTTTCAGTGTGGTTTTAACATACAAAGATTTTGATGTAATCTCTTGGTGTCTCTATATCAGGTGCCTGACAACATAGTTGGAAATTATGGTGGTAAGAGGGAATTACAAGGCTGATTCTATTTCTAGAAGTCCATCATTCCCTCCATGTTAGCTAGCCCGTAGTATTTTCCCTTGAGGAGCTGTATTGCAATTTTCTTGCTCTCACCTCCACATGGAAGACCCTTGAAACCTATAATTTGGAGAACCTGAGGAAATAATGATGCAAAAATAGCTAAGAACATTTTTGCACTGTTTGCAGAATCTCTTCCAGGCTTAATGTTTTCTCTTGTTTCAACAGGAGTGTAAATTATTCTTTAAATCAGTAATTGGTTTTAGATGCACTCAATTCTATCAACTGGAAGTTATGGGTAGTTATAAGTACCAACTTCTAACTGAAGAGGAAACCAAAAAGAAAATAGTCACCATAAAATAGTGTTCAAAAGGCTGTTAAGTTAGCAATTTTTATTGAATAGCAGACTGCAATCAATTCGTTTGTTGTCTTAATAAAAATTGTTTTTATTTCATGAGCATTTATTAGGACATACTGTTGATGCATATGGAATTTTGCTATACATAAACTGTGAAGCTGGATGGGCTTTATTTGCTATTGCAAGTCTGAAGTTTATATAATTTTCCTCATAGGTATTAACTGCCTTTATGGCTCTCCAAATTTTTATCATCTGACCTGTGCCAAATAAAAGAGCCTGAGCACTAAAGGACATTTGACTTGATATATTCAACATCAGATCAAGTTTCATCTGGAGCACTTACCTATGACTTGTCAGCATTGCCATAGCACCCATCACCAGCTCTTGAAACAGGACAAAAGTAATTTGTCCTAATTTTTCCATTAGTTGCATACCACAGTAGTATCCAGCTTTAAACTTCATATTCTATCTGCAGAATTTTACTACCATGGAGAGTCAACTACAGTAGTAATAGAGATATTGCAGCAGAGGAAGCCAGACTGTTGTGCTTTGTAAAAGGGTCACAGCTGGCACACACAGAAAGTCTGCAATATTTATGTAGAAGTTCCTTCAAAATACATGCACAAACACATCAGGGAGTAGCAAAACCAGAAACTTGTTCCTTCCCATTCAGACTGATGAAAGTAATCTTAAAATAAGAGAAAGGCTGCACTTTTATTATCTCATTTTTCTGCAATCCTAGGTCAGCCTACAACAGCAAAAACTATCACAGAGTGGGCAGAACACTGTTCTTTGGTGCATCCAAGATGCTCTGAATTCACTTGTTTCATTTAAATAAGGAGTATAGAATTTTTTTGGTTTTTCAATCATTGAATGCAAAGTTGGCCAGAGCCTGCCATCTCAAATGACACTGAAGAACTGGTATATTTTCTGCAGTCTCAGAGGAGCCCTAAGGTTACTAGGAATGTTGGAGGAACTCCTAGGTTACTAGGGTGTTAACTAGGTAGATAGCAATATATGATGCAGGTATTATTAGGAGCAGTACATCAGCACTTGGTTATTTTATTATTTTATTTTTATTTATTATTTTATTATTTTTTCACATCTGCTGCTTGCTTCCTTATCACTTTCTCTTTTATTGTTGCAAATGAAATTCTAAGGCTGTTTTTCATGCTTCTAGCTATTGGATTTTCTCTGGTAAGACGGAAACCAACTTGGTTTAAGAGCAAGTGCCTCATCACAGAAAGGTTCCATTAAGTAGAGAAACACCCCCAGCACATGATATTTAAACTGGTTTTCAGAAATACATGAAGAAAGCTTCCCAAAAAAACCACAAGGCTATTTAATCTGTTCTCAACTTTCAGTGCAGCACAAGACCAGTTAAAAGTCCATTTCAAAATGAAGATGACTCATGCTCCAGTTCCCTTATCAAAGAAATACTTTGACTGAAACTGCAGTTTGCTGCTGACAGTGATGAGGACAGGAATACCATTGGCAAAGGTCGTCCCATGAAATTTAGGATATAGTGGGATTAATGGAACCATTCCTGCCCTCTTAGTTATCACTTCATGCTTTCTGCAAACATTCTTGCACTTTAAAGCACTCTTGGTGATTATTAAAACTAAAAGAGGTTTTTCCTTAGAGAAGAGGTTGTAAGGTACTCATCAGTGAACTTTGACAGCCTGAGTTCTAAACACATTCCTGCATTGTCTTTAGCAGAGGCAACTTTCAGCAGATGACACTCAAATTCACAGTAGAAAAGCTGATAGTTACACTGAACACCAATTTCCTGAATTTAGCTTTAAGTACATGCTGTGCAGGAAATAGGATGTGTTTGGGCAGGAAATTTTGGGATGTCTCATTTAAGATGTGTTAAGAAAGAAATTTTACCACTATTACAGTATTTTGTAAGGACACAGCTAGTACTCAGAAGTTTTTCTTGCAGTAAAACAAAAACTGCAAGTGAAATATAATGGATCACTGACTTAATGTATGCACTGTGAAGTCATGTATCTACCCCTTTCCTCAGCAGAGTTAACTTGCTTCCTGAGGAAGCAGTGTAATATATGTAACATATTACAATTGTGGATTTAGCAGCACATTTTGAAGGCTACCTGATCAAGCAGATGGATGTGTAGCTTGGAGAGATAGTATTTAATTTAAAGCATGCTCACACTCTTAGTTACAATTGCAAGGGGACATTTTGGTAGACTCACACTATTTGGTGCTACTTTCACCTTCCCAGCTGAGAGCAAAAAAAAGTCTTTGTACAGAAGTCACTGCCATAGGGCAATGTATTATTCAAGTAACCATGTTGATGCTCAACATACACACAATGTAAAGACATTAACAACAGTACCTAAATATAATTAGAAGAATTAGCACTTCATGCATTGTATGAATGGCATTTACTAATTGTTACATTAAGCTGTAAGATCATCCTGTGTCCTCTTGTGGCTTTGAACATATGCATTACTCAATTCTATATGGAACTTCTAGCCTCATTTAATATATTATGTCTAGTAAATCCCATTGCTCTAAATGTGAATAATTGTCTTTTACAAGAAATGCTTAACAATAGAGGTGCAAATCTGATTTTTTAGGAAAACAACTATATTGCACAGAGAGCAAATGTAAATACGGTGTTAACAAAGGCAACTTCCAGGAGGAGGCAAGATGTGCAAATAACAGTGGAGCCAAGTTGGGACTGCTCAATGTCTGTCTCCCTACAGCTGATACAGAGTGCCCACTCTCCCATCTGTCTCAAAACAGATATATCCATTTGGGAGGTATAATCTATAAACATAGACAACACCACTTTAACAGGAAAAGTGTCATAACACGCATATTAATGTTCTCAGAGCTACACTGGTCTAGTTTAGTCTCAATAGCCAAGCTCTATTCCCTTCCAACATCCTGTCAGACTGTAATATAAATAAATTTTAATTCTTGTAGACCTGAACAAGGTGGTAATGATGGAAAGAACAGGATGGGCAAACTATGCCTCCTAAAAATAATAAGGACTACAGTCTACCTTAGATCTTTTATGAAGAAGTAGTGCATAACATTAGTTTGTTCTCACTCTATCCACAAAAAAAAAAAAAAAAAAGCCCGAGGCAATTATTAATTAACAAATCCATTTATTTCCTTTCATATGTGGTTTTATAAACAAATTTCATATGCACTTTCTCCCACCTATTATTTTCTTACTAGAACATATGTAACTCATAGAAAAGCTATTATTATTAATAATAGTGTATTAATGTTACACAGTGAAGCAGTGGAAATGTCAGAATTATTAACCTAAGTTTAACTACAGAATAGCATCAAGACAAAAGGTCTTATGTAAATTTTTGCCTGTCCTCCCATTGTCTTGACAGCTAATCCACAGCAACACCTACTTCCTATCAGATCATTTTACTAACACATCAAAAAAATGCAACTTCAGAATTTGAAGAGGCTTACAGGCTTGGTGGGGGATATTATTGGGAAAGAAGGCTGTATCTAATGATTAAGAACTAAAAATATACCAAATAGGAGGAGAAAATGAAATCAGAGTAATGAAAACTGAACACTACTTGCTGAATATGGAAGTACTGCATTGTTGCAGAGCAGGATATACAAGTGTCACTTCCTCATGTAAATCATGCTAGTATATAAAAAGTCAGCTTTCATTTTTTAATACAGTTGCACAGGTCAGTTTTGTCAGAGGTAAATAATCTATTTTTTTTTTTTGTCAAAAATACCATAACTTAGAAGCAGAAGGAAGCTTGCTGGAGATCAGCATGTGTTGTAACTGCACAGTACCTCATGTGGTGTGTGAGCAGCAGCAGCTCAGGGCAGCTGTGCCAATGCACTATGAGGGTACAATGAGCACTCTCAGAGCTCTGCCTTTGAGAGAAACTCTCATGGCATCCAGAAAATGACCAACAAAGCTATCACTTTTAGTAAGTGATGGGCAGAGAAGGACCTGCCCCTCAGCTTTCTCCTGAAATATAGTTTGACCTAAAATTTAATAGTACAATTCTCTTAGAGCTGTGTCCTTACCTTAGAGTTTATATTTTTTTAAAGGGTCATATTATTATGTAACTATATAAATAATCCATATGTTAATAGTTCAGGACAAAATACATTCTGCAAAAAAAAAATAAAATCTGACTTTGTGCTCACCAAATTTAAGTTTCCCTTAAAACCACTGCACTGGATTCAATTATTCCAGCAACATTAAGAGAACTGCCCATAACTCTACATATTCATTAAATTAAAAAATTACATTAAAATATTAGTTACTTTGGCATTTTAAAAAATTGCTAAGATTAATTTGAGATGTCCCAGAAGTACCATCATAAGCAATATTTACAATAATTTAGGAATAAAATTAATTCGTAATTATGAATCATGGATTAGATTCTATACATAGACTGATTTCTAGCAGGATAAGTAACATGAGAACAATATTCTACTATTTAAATTCTGAAAATGAGAAAACAGGGCCTCCAGGCTTTACACTGTACAATAACCTCATAGAGATTCTAGGGTATTTTGATGTGGGAAGAGAAGTTACTGATTTTCTTTGGTCTTGGTACATATGGAATGTTAACAGATAAGCACAGCATTTAGTTGTAGGAAGCTTTTCTTAGACTTTCTCTTCCCTACAACTGCCAATTTCCAATTATATTTTTAATATAGGAGGCAGTATATAATTTGGCTTGACACTAAAATGCATCTATTCAAGTAAAGTTGCAAACTAGAAAAGTTTTAGCAGCTTGTCTTGTACTAGACAATACTGATAAACAGATGGGAACAAAGAAATTAACTCCTATATGGGAAAGGCCAACAGAGTAGTTTTGTGGTCATATTAATTGTAGACTTGAGTGTCTGCATTAGGCAAGGAGATCATTTCATTATTTTACAGAGACATGCCCCAGAGAGTCTTCTTTTTTAATCTTTATTTTCTAGGGAGACTTGGTATTTGGGGAAAAAAAAAAGCCAAAACCAAATTCCAAACCCCTGAAAACTCACTGTTCTAAGAGTATAAAACAAATTAGAAACTGTCCATGTCAGTACACCATAACTGAAGAAATTTAAGGTCAAGTAAATGTATTATTCATTCACTATTATGAGCTATGTGCTCTTTATAAATGTAAATTGCACTCTGTAATTATTTTTTACTTTTAAAGAGTATAATTCATAAAGCCAATTAAAATTATATGATTAAAGTAATCAAAATTCCTGTACAACATCCCAGAGGGCAGCTGCAATGTCATGATAAATTACACAAGTTTAGCAATTCAAGACTTTATATAAATCAGAAAGAGGTCATCAACTCCAGAGAGTGACAGAGTGCAATTCTGTCAGAAAAAATCAAAGCAACTTGTTTGCTGATTTTGGGGGGAGGGGGGGGGGAGGGTAGGGAATGCTAATGCTGCACTAATGCTGTAATCACAGCTTGGGGGTAGGGAAGCCTTAAGTATGATCTTGTGGAAGACTCTCTCACTCCCTGATCTGGAAAACCACTATAAACACTATCAGCATGAAGCATTGACTGAAATCAAACAAAAACTCCTCCACCACCAAATTGGAGATGCTCAAAGTTACCTAGTATCTATAGAAATCAAACTTACATCAACTTGGCACCTAATTCTTATCAGATTTCACAAATAAAATTTCACTTCTCAGCTTTAATGCCCTTGACAGACCCATGGTCTGACTATGCCTTCAGGAACTCAGAATAAATCCCTATTCTGACAGTATTTTTGTAAAACTGTTTTTCCAGTGATTAATACATTCCAGCTCATGATCTTGCAAAGTTCTCCCTGTTATGCCTTTGTTTTAGTAAATTCTTTTTTGCTTCTATTTTAACATAAGGAATTTTTTTAGACATAAATGAAAGTTTCATCTTAACTTCTGTTATCCCACCTGTGTGCCCACCTGATGGGACATAAATTAGACATTTACATAGCTTTACTTTTTAGGAAATATTAATTTGTACAGTGAAACATCCTATGAAATAATTTTGCTTTTTAAAACAGACTGGAGAAGAATATAGGAAAACAAAGAGATCCAAGGTAGTTGCTGTCATCTCAGTACATCTCAACGCTTTATTTTCTTCGCTATGTATTTTCCTTCTCCCTGTCCTCTTGGCTGTTTTCAGCACTTAGGTCATACGCTCACACAGGTAAAGCTTTGAGAATTACTCACAAATCACGATTTTGAGTTTAGGGAATTGGCAGCTTTCACTCTCCTAATAATTACGAGGTTTATGATCTTCCAGATGCTGCATAGAAAAAGCATGAAAACACCACATAGGATTAAGTGCTTACAGGAAAGGTTCTCCTAAACATACAAAATTTTAGGATTATTCCTGAGAGGCTCTGCATTTCTGACCTATATACTTTGCGTCATCTTACTGCTCCTGCAGTAGATATAGGTGTAAACACAGCTCTTGCCACTCCATTACTGTGCACCCCTTGTTCCCCTGGAAGAATGAAAAAGTGAATTACCAAAGTTCCAGTGCAGCTTTTCATTGGAAATACTGCCAATTCTCTGAGGAAGCATGTGACATTTTACAGATGCTCCTGAGTTGCAGCTTCAGCTCAACCTGACATGTCGCCTCCAGATCAGCAGACAAATTTGCTGAGAGTAATACACTTGAAACTGTTCTTAGGTAACACTGGAAGGTCTACAAGGTGAAAAAACCTGTGTTATTTCTCAGCATATGTGATTCTTTAAGAAGTCATATTTGATCAAATGAATGTACTCTGAAAAGACTTAGCTATTTAAAGGAACATGAATGAACAGCAATTACTTTTCAGAGTCAAACAACAGGACCTAGAAAAAAAAAGTGTGTATAAAATACATTATTTCAGTGCTCAAAAGCATTATAAAGATTATAAAGAATGCTCTTTATAATCCCTTCTCTCCAATCCCTCACCTTTTTATTTTGAGCAATAATGCCAAAAATGAGCCCATTTTTCTCATTTTGAGGCAGAACAGAGCCCTCTTGTTTCATATCACAGGTACATGTGCCATCAAAAGGCATTTTGTTTCTCACTGGGCTCCAAAAACCAACCAAAAATAGAAAAAAATAACCAACCACAATTACACTGCGTTAGGTTCTCATTTGCTTTCTAGAGCTTTTGTAAAGCTCACACCAGCACACAGGTGCACCAGCTGGGCCAGTTGGAGTCCTGGCAGAATATGCATTTTCCTTCACTTGGGATGATATCCAGCTGATAGAAGTGAAGCTCTGACATACATCAAGACACAAAAAAAACCACAGTCATAGTCATTCTCCTAATAATCTCTACTTGTGGCACACTGACAAAATGAAATTCATTTCAGCAAAGAGCAGAGCCTACTGCTTCATAAATTAGGCACTGCTGTCTTTTCCTTTCTTTTTTTTCCTACAAAAGTGCTTTATGAAGCCCGAAAACCATTCTCCCCTGTGTGAGCTCTGAACACTGAAATTGTCCAGGACATTTGCAACCATTTCCTCATTTGAGGAAAAGCACACAGACTTGTTCTGCAGACATAAAGAAGAGCTGTAATTACTGCAACTGGTCGGTGTAAGCTACAGCAGGGTAATGACCAGGTGTTCTGCTGGGCAGTTTTGGAGGGCTGTGCTACAGTGGATTGCAGGAGAAGGTGCCCTTAGAGGGCAAAAACCAATTCAACTGGGTGGGAGTCTGCACACCAACATGCGTGTCCCTGTAGTTCCAGGATTTCTGATGGAACATAGCAACGCATTTCAGCTTCATAAAATACAAGAAAAAATTTACAGTATCTATTTTGCATACTGTGAGGAAAAGAAATACGTGGTATAGTTTGAGCAAATAATGTGCGGGCAGGAGTAATGATAAGTTTTTAAAGGCTTTTAAGTAACTTTAATAATGTAAAAGTAATCTTTTTCATTATTGAGAATTTCCATTGGTCATTTCACCTTGAAGTCTGAGTAAATTATCACTGGCAGTTAAGTAAGTCCTGCAATAGTACAGCAGTAATCACAGTAACTTCCATGTAAATGTATTACAAAAATAGATAAATTTGGATTTCTAACAGTCTTTCTCAAAGTCTAAGACTGGTTTTACTATATGAACACATAACATTATAGGTACCTAGATAATTTAGGATTTTTTTTAATTACAGCTTAATCCAATTATCTAATAGGTAACAACTTTGCATTACTTATAATTAAGCAGAGGCATTCAGTAGAAATTAGGAAAAATGTTGTTTATCATATGTAACAGCCACATTATATTTAGATCAATAAATTCCATGTATATTCTATGCAAAAGCCCCTAATGATTTTTGCTGTAATTTTCTTCATCATATTACATAACTCATTGACACTGCATTGCTTTCCAATGCACGTTGTTTAAAACGAGTTTGAAAATGCATTGACAGCTTCATCAGAACAAAATGAAAATGCTGTAATGGCATGACCATACATTTTATCTGGGGAAGTATTGCTCTTAAATTTTTTGTTAAGTGGTTGATGTTGAACTGATATTTGTGTCAGCCTTTTCTTATGTCTTTTCCATCAGAAGGAAAATTTTTACCTGGAAAGGCTTAAAATTGGCAGTGGTGAAGTATTGATAAGTAAAAGAAGTAGCTGCAGTTAAATGAGTTTCTTAACTAGCTAGTGATACCCCACAATGTGACAGAATAAAGAAAAAAACTTGGTTTGGTCAGCAGCCTCTTTTCTATGCCATCTTTGGGCCTTGTTTTGTTTTTCATACTCACAACACCATACCTACAATCCAAGACAGCTCCGCTCTCCTCCAGTGTTGGAATTCCTTGAATGCCTTTGCTAATTGTAGCATTCCCCAAAATAAGGGAAAATTTTTTCATGTAAACATATCCTTCTGTAAATCATTTCAACATGGCAGTCTTTTTTTTGCCAAACACTTATTTAAATTTAGAGTGCTGAATTGTTGTTTAGCGGGTTCAGAAATTTGATAAATCAAGTATTGGGTAATTGCTGTTTTTTCCAATTTTTGTCCCTTGTATTCAAAATCCTTAGCAGCCTGCTTCCTTATACAGACTCAAATCAATGAGCTAGATACCCTAAGCCAATCTTAAGGTTTTTTCTCAGTTTACTTAGTCCTTGTCTTGGGTTTTTAGGTCCAAGTGTTACTGTAGCTGCTGTCTGTTTCCTTGGTCTAATTAAGGTTTAGATTTTCCTTTGATGTGGTTGATACAAAGGTGCTGAAAGGTTTTATGGAACCAAAGACTGACCTGTTTGCAATCACTGTTTTTCTCTATCATCCAAATTTTACCATGTGATCTTCCATTGTGACAAGTGGACCGCCACATCGGGAGTACATGGTGAAGAACATCAGGAATTAAATAAGGGAACAGAAAATGTGTGTGGGTTTTTTTTTCCAGCTGCCTGTTAAAACAACATACTGTGTCTGGGCAGAAATCACAGAACCTTATTCCCTGTGGTCTCTTTGCAAAACATTAATGAATTTCAGTGATGCTGAAGCATACTTTTTTTAGTATTTAGGAATACAAAAATGTTTGCATGAAACTAGCTTGGAATCCAGCACACTTTAGAAAAGAGCTTATAAATTCTGAATGTTTAATTCCCAGTTTGAATAAAGGCCAAATATCCTGACTCTTTACTCAGTGTAGTCATTTAAGGAATACAGTGAAAAGACAATATGCTTAAATCACTTTAAGACACTCTCTTCAAAATATGTGTACATCAAAGTCAAAAGCTCCAGTGCTGAAGTACATTTGTCTGAAACATATGTCCAGCCTTTTCAGCTGTGTGAGGGTTGTTCAGTACAATAATCTCCATCAGTTTAGTCAACTTAACAATTCCCACTGATCTCTTCACCTAAAAGGTTTAAGGACTTGGAGCTTAGGATCCTCCTCACTGTTAGCAGCAGAAGCTCATTCAAAGCATTATTTTACCCTAGGTGAAACTAATCCCTTGTCAGAAAGTAAACAAAGCGTTTTGCATTTCATACAACTAAACAAACACGCACAGAACAATGACAGAATACCAAAGCAAACCCATAAAAAACAGTCCCGAGGGCTTCACTCAAATTTCAGCTGAATACATTAAGGCTTTCAAAATGCCAAACTGGCCTAGATCCACAAAAGCAGCATGACACAAATACAGGGCAATGCTTAAATGACCGGCCACAGTTCTCTGGAATATACACACAAAATAATAGTCAGGCAGAAGTTGTGTTTACTCAGATCCTGGTAATAAAAGCACCATTTGCACTGCATAAACATGTGAGCAAAACAATGTTTATTTCCTCAGGGATCTCAGTGGCTGTAATATATCTCATTTGTTGGACCTCCTTAACCTTATTTCCTAAGCTCATGGTCCACCAGCCAACATTTACCTTTGTCTCCTGATATTTTTTCATGTGACTGCACAAGAGCTTGGCAGCTTTTGATACATCAGATAGCCTGCCCTGGAGGCTATAACATGGTTGGAGCTCTACAATGCACTCTAATTTTGTAACACCAATAATAATTACCAAGAAGAAAAAAAAATAAAAAAGAAAAACCAAGCCAAACAAAAGATTTTCTGGACATCTAGTTAGGTTTTACGGTATTCTTTAGATTTTTTAACTTCTACAATCAAGAGTACTGTGAGTTGGAAGAGTGTATTTCACAGATTTCAGAGAGCTTTCCCAGATATAAGGCTTCTGGTAGCAGCAATCACTGTAGCTGCCTTTTAAATGTCTGAAAAACTCACTGTGTTACATTTGAAAATAAATCAGAATAGACATCCTGACCTGAAGTGCAAACACTATCATAAACAAAACAAAACAAACAAACAAACAAAGGCAGAACAAGTTGTCACTAATTCAGGGAAGTGACCTTACTCACTGAATGCCTGGGATGGTGCCCCTTGGACTCCTGTAAGCCTGCAAACTTTCAGACACAGCTAACAGCTGTTTTACCAACAGGATAAGATAAAATTCAAAAATCAAACACTCAGGGTCTAGTATGAGTATGCAAAAGGCATGAACCACATGCAGGAAGAAAGATGAGTCCAGTGGATTGCAAGGTGGAAGTTTCTTATGCTTTCTTTCCTGAAAAGGCACCAATGTGGCCTAAATGCTGAAATAGACTACCTGAGAGCAGCTGAACACAGGGACTTCAGGTAAGAAAGACAGCTTGATTCATCTTTTATCAGGTATGGCAAACATTTATGTACAGGCTACAGTGGTTTTTTTCTGAACCAGATCCAAGCCAAAGAGAAGATATGCAGAGGGGAAAAATAGAGATGGGCAAAAATGAAAATGCTTAGCTTAGCTGAGTGATTAAAAACTACCCTGTATGATACAAAATACACAAACATTTTTCTAATGTACATATCTATACTTTATTGGTCAATATTACACTATATTGCTCACTCTTTCACATAGTACCATGCTAATATTTCAATTAAGTAACTTTTAAAGAACTAGATTAATGACAATTTCCAATAAAAATAATTTTACCACCGTGTCATGTGAAAAATAATGGAGGGAACTGGATTATGTTTTCATTCTGACAGTAACACAAAAAGTCAGAAATTCAGGTCAATGAAACAATTTACAAGTTTATTTTCATTAAATGATAGAGTTTTTTACTAACCTTTAATGCCTTCAAAAGTAACTGCCTTTTTATATCAAAATACTAATTTACATACTGAAAAAAATTGACATATTTAACGTAAATAGAGCCATATTTCACATCGGGAAGTGAAATAAAGTACGTGTCTAATGAAATATTTAGTTCAACTTAAAACATATATTATGCTTCCTTTTGTTTACCCAGTCCTTGTTTTGTACAAGAGGCAGTTTCATAATACACTCAATAACTCTCTTAAGATTCCTACAGAGCAATAAAAATATTTCCCACAGCTGCAGCTTTCAGCAAAAACATATCTATGAATTAGACCATGCTAAATGTGCGTCTGTGTTGGTCTAAGCATTAGAAAGAGGGTAAATTTTTATGTTCCTGCTAGTCCTGTATTTTTCCCACTTCCTCAAAAGATGACAATGAAAGTTGATCCATTCCTATTTAACTCACAGTCCTGGTATTTGCCATGCATGGATCCACAATTGAATCAACGCACAATAAATTGAGAATTACAGAATTACAATGTGCAATTTTTAATTTCTAATCCCATTATTTCTTGTTATCCATGGCAATTATGTTCCTGTTAGCCACTTAGTATTAGACATGCTTTGCAATTAATTCCCTTTAGCCTACAGTGGACTTTGAATTTTAATTCTTGTGATAGAAACACAATTAGATTTATTCATGTAGTTCTACCATGCAAAAGAATCACACACCTTAATTATTACAAACTTACAAGGTCTGATTACTTTACATGCAATCCTAACACCCCTTGATCTATTCAGCTACTGGATTACACACATGTACATGACCATGATGTTCTGAGACCTCTGTTTTATATGCTGAAAAAATAGTTCATCATATTTCAAAATCTGATAATAAAACTTTTCATCTAGAATTTTTTTTATGAGCTGTTGATCATAATATAGTGACCAGTGACAGGACCTGAGGGAATGGCATGAAGCTGTGTCAGGGGAGATTTAGGTGAGATAGTAGGAAAAGATTTTTCACTCAGAGCATGGTTGGCCACTGCACAATGCTCCCAGACACATGGTGTGACTCTTGGGGTGTCCTGTGCAGGGTCAGGAGTCAGACTTCAATGATCCTGGTGACATCCTTCCAACTCAGGATATTCTATTATTCTGTGATTTTTTTTTTTAATCAGAGAATGTAGATCTCTAAAAAAAAAACCTCAATATAATCACACAAAGGAAAAAAAGTCTTTGAATTTATCTTTTTCAGATTTTTTGTTAAACTAATTATAGTCTAAAATATGGCAAAGAAAATTTGGAGACAAACAGTAATTGTATCAGCAATCTGCTCCAACAGCTATGGAAAAAGGAACATTATGTATATTCACAGGATTCAGTTTGGGTTTACCTATTTACAGTCAAATTTCCTCCCATTTTGTTAATATGCTTTTCAGTAACTCTTAGGTATTATATACAAGGTATCCCTCCATGATTCCAGATTATCCCACATCAGCGTGCCTCACTGTTTCTCCATATTTCAATGCTTTTACCATCTCTCAAATGTGCCTTAGGATTGACTGTTCCCTAGATATTTGTCTCTTTTATTGAGTTTCTAAAGCACAGGCTCTAGAGGCCAGTGTGTTTTTCCCAGCATCTATTGATACTGAGAGCAATATGAAACATATCTTCAAGTCCATCCAGAGAATGAGAAAATTTATTTGATAAGTGTACACCAACCATCTACAAAAATGTCTCTTCTTTCCAGAAAGTTGGAAAGTCACTTTAAAAATAAGACTGCTGCAGTTCCTCCTCTGTACTGGGTTTTGCCAATCTGTCTCATGTCCCCAGAAAAGGCTTTATGGAGGAGCATTTTTTTCAGACCTTTTCCTCTGAGTTTTTCTAGGAAGGAAAGGAAAATGCCTTGCCTCTTACTAAGAGGTCACAAATGAAATTAACATTCCTTGGCGATGTTTCCTAAGGAATTTGTCGCAGCACAAGGTGGAAAAAGGCAGTCTCTTTAGGTGGGATTAGTTTTGAATAAAACTTGAAAAGGAAAACAAGGTTATCAGTTTTAAATGTGACCACATTTTATGAAATGGTTTCATAGCCTTGAAGAATTGATGGAGTCCTTTTGACAAGCCTAATTACACTAGATTTTTTTATATCCCTGATTTTACAAGCAGTCCATTACTAATAGCACAATGTTGTAACTGACCAAGTGCTGCTTGAGTTTCAGAGGGAACACTGCTCTTACAGGTCTTTCTGAAGCAGCACAGCCCTGTCATCAGTTACTCCCTCTCCCTGTCTCTCACGCTGATGGACTGCAGAGTTGCAGCAACTCTGCTAACTGCACCTCTGGCACCAGTACATGGGGCAAAAAGGTCTCAGAAAGTCTAATCACACATCATTTCTAAATGAAAATAGGGACATTTAAAGCAGTAAAGAAAGTCAATGTAGTCAATGGCCCTACTCCCTTCCCTTCACATCCTCAATCTAAATACATCAAAAGATTAAAGGATGGGGAAAAGGGCATTTTAATCTCATTTTACCTCTGAAGAATGATGGAAAAAGAAGGTCAAGTAAATTGCCTGTGTCTGTATGAGAAGTTTATAACAGTTTTTCAGGATCACAGCTCAGTGGCTCAATTTAACTGACTCAGGAAGCCAGTCTGTTTAAGTAAAACATGAAGATCAACCCTTTACCTTAGATACGTTTGACACTATCTCAAAAGTACAGAGTAATGTACTGTCTGATGTCCCTCAATTTAGTTTGTGCGCACATTATAACTGAGACCAGCAGCAGCCAGAATCTTTGTGTTCTTTGTTTTGTTAGAGTGGAGACACACAACTCCAGATCTCAAAAGTAAGTTTAGAGTAAATAATCACCTTAAATAATAATTAGTTCCTGGTTCCTTGTCCCAACAAAATGGTGCCACACTTCGAAGCCACCCTCAAGAAGCAGGACAGGATATTGCTTTCAAGCTATTGCAATAATGGCAGTTTCTGTGGGTGAACAGTGAGATGGAAGAAAGAGTAAATGAGGAACATTCAGGCTTTGGACAGACAGTGGTGCCTGCTCTTGCATGAGAAACTCATATTTTCCAATCAGGCTGCTGAAGTGGAATAAAAAATCCAGAGTGGCTAAAAGCTGCAAAAAAATGGCAAAAGTGCTGGGCAGATTATCCATAGGCAGCTGGATGTTTCCAAGGTAACACAGCTATCTTGTCTGGCAGGACATTCTTCAGGTCTCACAATTCAAAACAGTGTGAAAGGAAATCACCACAGCCAGAGTTCAATGGGATGGCACGCACAGCTCTGTAATTTGTCCAGCATACAGAGGCTCTCTATTTCCTACACCATGGAGCTTTCTTCCTGAAGGTCTTGCATATCAATAACAGTGCATTTAACAAAGGAGCATGCTGCACTGCACATTTCTGAAATGTCTCCCGTTTTCTGCTTGTCCCTTATTCAAACAATTGAACAATGCAGAAGGGCAGAGAAGCTGCAGGTAGCACAGACAGACCAGCCCATGCACCTGAGAGAAGCACAGAAGTATAATACTTTGTCTATAGCAGCTACTAAAAGGGTGTCTGGAGTAGGGATGAAAAGATGGGAAAGGGCAGAACAACTATGCATCTGATGTGTAGTGCTTTCTTCCAGAGAAGGTTGTGTAGTTAAAATTTGGAAAAGAAATACAAACAAAATTACATTGTGATCGAAATTAAGAAAACAGAAAAGTGATTGAAAAGTAGGAATATTTGTTAGAACTAGTTCTATTTTTCTAATCTAATACAAGAAAATGCTTTCTGCCTGCATCAAGGCTTCAAATATTTAATAACTTTAGTTTCTTCAAACCATTAGCTTTGTCTCATCAGTCTCATGCCACTTCACTCTAATTTAGCTGTAACATCAGTGCCTGGCAACAAAACATCCTCTTAAGCATATGGTGCCACAATATTCCAAGTCTAAAAACTTCTAACATTTCCATGCCCTTTCATGTTGGAGGGGAAAAAGGTTCATTAGATAAGTCTAAAGATAATATCCTTTCCAAAATATCTCTTCTCAGGACAGGATGTAAGGGGTGTAGTGGGAAAAAGTTGTAAGATGAATAGAGAAAGTTGAAGGCAATCTGTATAGCTTTGTACTATTCCATCAACACAAACTAAATTGATAATAATGTAGCAAATAGCTTTAGACCAAGAGGAACTGCTGGATTTTCTTCCTTCCTAAAAGATTCAAAGTGCTCAAACAGATCAAAGTGTTTATTTTTCTAATAGATTTTTACTTTTGAATTCCTAGTCTGATAATATGCAATTAATTAGAATTTTCAGGCCTAAATTAAAATTGATGAATGATCAAGAATGAGATAAAAATCTTTACTGATTATTCTGGGCAGTTTTGTTGCATGCACTGAATTGTGTGAAAAAACATGATTGGAGCAGTGCTAGCAAATTTCCCACATAGATGATAGAAAGCTTTTTACTGTTTGAATAAAACTGTCTGTTCACACAGTGAACACATAAAAAGGATCTACTGAAAAAAATTTATACTGATTCATTTATCTATTAATGCTAAATTTTAAAAAACCAGTTCTGTCCTAAAAAGCAGACATATAAGGCTATGACTAAGATGTATATTCTGTGTGCAATTCCAACTGTATATTTAACACAAAGAAAAAAAAGTTTCTTAACTCTACAGTTTAAGAAATATGCTTTGAAAGCACACTAAAATAAAGAAAATATGGTATACAAACAACTTGCACAAGCCATTTGCAGAGAGGGGGAAAATATTTCTAGGTCATTCATCTAAAATACTTTTCATAAGTGCTGAAGGAAGGCGGATATAAATGCCAAGAAGGAAAAAATAGCAAGAGAGGTATTCAGTAACCTCAAAAATATAATGGATTTGTTCTGTAGTCCTATATGGTTATTAACAGCATTGAAAAAGAAATTGAGACCTTAGACTTTTTTTTTTTTTTTATTCAGGAGAGATAAAAAAGCCCATAGCCTATTGTTTAATATTTTGATTTGTATTTATGGCACACAAAACAACAAAACTCTCATTGCTCGTGGATCACAAAGGCCCTCTAAGGAGAAGCAACCTAACAGAACAAGTCTGCTCTTAAGACATGTTTCAAAGAAGGGAAAAAATTGACAGTTGAAATCACTGACAGATGTTTCTGATTCTTAAGAAAGGTTGATAGAAGTTTGTAAAATCTTCATCTTGCTGTGTATACTGTTCTTTATAGAATACTATTTGTGGCAGTACATGAGTTTTATTTTTTACTTCTTTTTCTAGACACAGATTCCCTTTGGCAGAGTGAAACTGCAAGTCAGAAGGGGTAGCTAAGAAAGGCAATAAATCACAGATCCATGCTGATTACTTTTTCTGCCTTTTTTTTCTGACACTGTATTTATTCTTCCTCTCCTAGAAAAAAAAAAAAACCTGGAGATTTTCCTTAGCAGTTATTCCAGCACTTTTTAATTACCACTAAGTTACCAACAACACTACAACAGGTCATAGCAGCCTGTTTATTGCTGTGGCTTTGCTCCTTGGCAATACACAGAAAGCTTACCATCCTTCCTATCTTCTGGAGCTCTTCATGAACCACTTAGTGTCAATTGCAATTTTTCCATCTAGAAATTGGGGTGTCAGATATTAAATCTGATACTAAAAAAAAAAATGCACCATAGCAAGTGCAAAGTAAGAGCAAATAAATTCTAATACTTCCAACTATATGTTCAGTATTGGAAGAATATTGGAAATAGGAGTTCTGCATAATTGTGGGGAAGTCAAAAAAACACTACTATCTGATTTTAATACCATACCTTTAGTGTTGCTAATTTCCAGCAAGTACAAATAGCAGGACAACAGAGATTTTTAAAGTAAATTTATCATAGAAATTAATTATAGAATAATGTATTTGTGGACCTATGTAGCTTGCTATGGTCAATGCTGGCCAAGGCACCTCATACAATTTATAATTTAGATAAAAAAGTGCCATCAAACACCAGCATTTCTAAGATTGACAGAGTTAAACCTTAAAATCTTACAATTTTAAATCATAAAGTCAGTGACACCAAAATATAACTTTTTTCATAAAAAGAATACTGATGCTTCATAATGTAATGTGTATTTGACTAAAATCCAACAACAAATGATCCATGGGATACTAAATCTTGGACTATATGTTAATATGATTTCATATGAAATTTTACATTTAAAATATTCAGAAAGACTTCTAAGCAATTTATCTTGTATATTTGAACCAGTTTTTCTATAGAGCAGTATTTTTTTGTGTAGTGTACCTTTTACACAGTGGCAAAGCTTTGTGGGCTCATAACCTTTGAAAACACTGACAATCTGAAGAAGACATGTCAGCCTTTATCAGTAATCCTTCCTTTGAGGCATGGAAAAGGTTGCCTCACCAGTTGTTTATTCTGAATAAATACTTGCAATAGTGCTACTCCTACACTGTAAATGGTAAAACTCTCATTACTATCATTACCACAGCAGGACTTAAAATGGAAATGTCCTCTGTACCCCACAAAGCCCAAGAATGTAAATCTTCAGGCTTTGAAGGAAGCTTAGATTTCTTGAAGTATTTTACCCTTCTATCTCTTAAAAACCCAAGATGGTGCACAAAATTTTAGCTTTTCTTAAAAGAGGTAGAAGCAAGAAAGGAGGGGGATATAAAGAGAATTATATGCCTTCTTGTCACTGCTCTGAACAAAGAAAAACAAACAATAGCTTATATGAAACAAGCTTTAACTTTTGTTTCATTAGCAAGTTGAGAAGCATGTAGTTCCATCTGTTTTGCTAGGGGCTGCAATAAATACTACTACTTGGAATTATGGGTCTACAAACAAATCCACTCACTCTAATACCTAACTAATGCCAAAGACTGTATTTGCACCTAGAAAAAACCACTGCACATCCTACTTATCTTATATGGGTCCCAGACAGATTTTGCTTTAAGCAAGGGAGGTTTGGAGTCAGCTGACATTTGGAAAGATAAATTCCACACAAGCCCTTTGACAATGAGGGCGTTTTCTGCCCTCTCTAAGTCATCCTTGGCTAAGGGACTGTGGCACCTTCTGCATCAAAGAGTAAAGCAGGATCCTAAAGAATTCTAGTCCCAGCAGTTCACTTCAAAAACAGGACTGTTGAAATACCTGAGATATTGAGAAAAGATTCATAATTAGTTAGCTGGAGGTTTTTCTCTTATTAAAGTATTAGTAGGCCAGTATAAACCCAGACTGAAAATCTGAGGTCAGCGTAGTTTTCTCCTCTGTACAGACACTGACCAGTTCTTCTCTTTCTGGGCAGTAACTCCCTAACTTCTTTACTAGAAGTCCTTGGATCACACACTTGGTTTCTTTAGAAAAAAACAGTCATTGTATCTCAGACCTGGTGAAATATTTTCCAGACAGCTGCTTATGTGAATCCCTTGCATTTGTTTGCTACAAACTGCCCAACTCCGCTGCTCTAGAACCAAATCATTAAAGAGTTTAAGAACCTAGTAGATCCATACCTATCTTACCTCACTGTACAGGTCACAGTGTTTGTAAGCTGCTGTAGATCAGTACTCTAACCATCACAGATGGTTTGAAATAGCAAAAAAATAAAAAAAAAGCTTCAATTATCTGCTCTTTTTAGTTCCACTTGAGGGAAAGCTTACTTTTCAGAGACAGAGGACAAAAGGGGAGTTGCCTCTCAATCTGTTCTTCCTGATATATACCACTAGTTGCATTGTATTTTTAATTGTATTATTTAATTGTATTTTTATTCAATGGCTGCACTTGCAAAATTTACCATCTTCAGTATGGAATCAAACAGCATGGCAGAAGAGAGAAAACTGGGGTGCATTTTAACTTTCAGTACTGCATGGTGAAATCTAGAACTATTTGTACAATGAGGCTTTAATAAGAGAGGTAATGTTCATTTTCCATAACTGAATTGCCCCTTATATATTGTTTGTTCAGTACTTTGTTACTTGAAATCTGCAGATATAGCTCTCGTAATCACTTTAGAAAAGTGAAAAATAACATTGAGTTTCAGACATAATATGTCTAATTTTCATTCTTACAATCTTGAGTTTGTAAGCGTTTCTTTCAAATCTGAGTTTCCTTTAAGAAAGCAGAAGTCTTTGAATTTAGTATCTCTCAAGATTAGACAAGATGTACAAAAATTGAAGTTTTCCTGTAAAATTTCTTATTCCAATTGTCCCCAATAGCACTTATTTTTTACACAAAAAAACGGACAATAAAGCAGTTATAGGGCTGGCAATTTCAAATGCATGCAGTTTTTCATGCATACTACATCATTATTTAATAAGTCAAGACTGATCACTTGATATGCAAACTTTGACATAATAATTTTGTTTTGCTCTCTCAGTTCTTGACAGATACGTTTACATCAAAACTATTTTGAAAATTAAGCAGACAAGTTTTCTTCGGCAATGTAAATAAGCAAATAGTAGAGACAGTATTCAAATTTAAAGAAATTCTACTCCAAATATAAATGATACAGTATTTTTAGATGTATTCATTAATGGAAGGTGGATATAAAAGCCAAAACTGCATCTGTTCTTCTTTGGAAATGCCACTCTTACTATGGTTATATGCACATTTCATATAAAAATCAGTGAATGGCATTTATGTCAGTATAAAAGAATCATTTTACCATGTCTGTATCATAATCTCTAACATAAAATTATGCAAGAAGGGATCATAGAGCCACACATCAGACCTCGCTACACAAAATTTTCATGAAGAATAACCTATTCCTCAAATTTTCAATATGTAAAAATATGAGATAAGTTTAAAAACAAATCAAATAATTACTGTAACTAAAACTGATTTGACCAAAAATCAGCTCAAAAAATAGTGAAGATAATAATCCTCAGCTGCTCATGTAATCTTTGAAACATGTACTTTCACAGTAGTTTATAATCTTTAACAGTACACAAAAAAAAGGCTGGTGTATCTGTCAGCAGGTTTAGAAGTCTGGGTAGAGCTTCACAGTACAGATATAGAATATCAAGTGAGATGAACATTGCCCTGAAAGTGAAGCTAAAACATTTATATTGGAAAGATGAGTGCTTAGAGGATCCCAAAACACTGAAAAAAAGAAGGGAATCTGTATTTCCTTTGATCTTTAACCCAAATTTATTTTTGAAAAGAGAAAAAATAGAGCTGTACCTTCACTTAGCAAAAAATGTGTCTTAGCTGCGCTCACTATTTATAAAATTCATATAATTGAAATGATTTTAACTCTCACACATTACTCACAGACTCATATGCACAGTAAATAAAATAATAATGTCAACAAGGTTGACATAATGTCAACTGCTAGGTTTCTCTTGGCCAGATAAATTCACTGTTGAATTTTTAGAAGAATCTCAAACCTTAGTTCATGCAAAATCCTCAGAGCCGTAATTAAACCCTGTCAGGAAGTAATATAACACTGCTATTTGGAAGAAATTAGGTGGAAGAAAATAATGGGTTTGACTCCCCATTCTTACACTGGTTTTGTGCAAATGTGAGGTGAAAATCACAGCTAACATGTCTGGTTTTCCCAAATATGCAGAACATATGGAATGAAAACCTTCTTATTATTTCTTCAGTAAATTACATGACCCAGTCATACCATACTGTATATTCAGATGGTATCTGAATATATATTTTTGTCATGCTCTATGAGTTGATAAAAGCACTGTAACTATATCAGAACTGTAAGTGGAATAACAGCAGAGTAAATGGTGATAAAGCAGCTGGTACACAAAATGAGTGGGACTTGAATTTGAAAATATCCATATCCTTTTTTGTGTGTGAGAGAAATGTAATCCAATTTGTGATTTGGATCTCTGATGCTGCAGCTGTCATAGGAGAGCTTCCAGAATATTCTTCAACCACACTACTCTGCATTTTCGCTTCTGAAGATTGAAATGGATGCTAATTGTCCTCTTGGTAAAATCCTCTCTTTAATAAAAACAATTCCTTTCTCTAAGTTCTTCACTTTACAAGAACAGTAATCTTCAAAAGAGCTAACTTCAGCCTTTTGCCCAATTTCAGCGATCTAGGAGATCTGTTACAATTTTGTTTGGTGAAGATGGAATTACCAGAAATTCTTTCATACGTGCTGACTTGCCAAAAGCAAACACATTTGGTCTTGAATTATTGGTCAACACACCTCATTCCCTTGGTCTGGCTACCTTAGGGGAAAAAAAACCAGACTAAATGTGATTTTCAAGTGTTACAGGTGCTTAATGGCACACTAATTCAAATTTCATCCCAGCTGCTTAATTGCAGATTTAGACTTAGATTCAGTGGCATTCCTGCTCTTCTAGTGAAAGCTGTGATGCAAAATAAAAATCATGACAGTATTTCCTTGAGCATCTGGTCCTTGGATTTTCACCTTACAGCTCTGAAATCCTTCTTCATTGATGGGTGGTCAGCTAATAGAAATTTTTCTTGAAACTGAAATAAAGAATTTAAAAGCAGTTTTCTCAAGTCAGTCATTCCCACAAGGAATCATAGAGAAGAATCATGCCAACAAACCGATCAGCTCCTACCATATGCTGTATTTCCCCAGCTTGTTTAAGGCCAGAGGTCTTTAAGTGAAGTTTGCTTCACTTAGATAATAAATGAAAACAATGAGAAAGAATTACCTTAGAGTCCATTTTTTTGGAGAAAAAGAAGGTTAGCTCTCTCTCTGATCAGATTTCTATATAGACTTACCCAGTGATATTCTAAAAGCAGTAAAAAAGCTGAGGAATAAAAAAGTTCTATTTATAGAGCTCCCAACTAATCAGATAGCATGGAAAACAGATCCTGAAATATGCAAGCATTCCACATAAATCATATTCCTACCTACAGGAGTGGTGGTGTGATAAAAGACCAGCACAGAAGGCTGGACTCCTTCCTGGACTCTATTTCAATGACGTATCATGCACTTCAGCTGTAGTTCCACTCTGACATGGGAATTTAATTAGTTTATTATTTTACTCAGATGCCACAAAATAATCAGCCTTGGCTGATTGAATGTATGCAAAGCAAGACTAGATTGCCATACCCACAAATTTGTCTGGAAAAACACAAAATATTTTACGAATAGTGTCAGTAATTAAATAATGCTCAACACCATATTTAAGCGGTCTGTGACAGCTAATGACAGCTGCATAGCTGTAAGAGCTCATGCTTTCCCAGAGATATTTTTAAACTCTGGCTGCTGAAATCCCTAAAAATTACAAAAAATCCCCTCCTACTCTTAAAAATTCTTTCAGTGCTCCAAAGATTTTTGATGCCCTACCATTTATAACAGATTCCAAAGTGCTATTTTTCAGTCAAATATGTGTATATGTACTCAAACATATATTCAAATTCATGTATATATACTTGATTTATAGATATTTATAGGACAAAAAATAATCCAGTGAAAATGTGACTGTATACCTACACATATGAGAAAGATTTCTCAAGCAAATTTCTCAAATTTTGCAGAATAAAGTTTTATCAAGACATTTCAAAATAAATGCCAGGAAAAATCAACCTTCTACAGTATCATCTAACAAACATGCTGAAGTACTGGCATACTTCATGTGGTTTTCCATAAAATATGTATTCTTTTTAAAAAGTCAGAGCTCTGAAGGCATAAATGGATTAATTTACCATTGACCTGGAAACTGCTCCAAAACACTTCTGTTGAAGTATCACAACATCATGATGGCACTTCATTAAAAAAAGCTCCAAACCAATCAAACAATTAAAATACACAAGTCTTGAGATGAAGGCAGAAAATAATTGAGAGCAGCACTGTTTCTCCATGATACTGAGCCTATTGACCACACAAACTGAGCTACAGGTGCACTTGCAAGCACCACTTCTCTAAAAGGGTATCTCACAGCTGATGGAGTAACAACTTTACTGATTTCACTTAACTTGGCAGAAAATTTTTACCATAAACTGTATAGATGGCAAATTTACAATCAGGCTTTAGTCCTGTGAAGATACATGGATGCTTATAGTAAAGGATTAGCAATAAATACCTGGAAATCAATAGTCTGTCACATAGACAGGGCATTTTTTTTTTTCTTTTTCACTGCTAGGATCTTTATCAAGCTAGTAAAAGAAATTATTTTACTACAGAAATGTACAGATAACTCATCCTTTTAATTTTTATTTTTAAAAGTGATAAAAACATGGATTTTTCCATGAACATTTGCTTCATACTTCTGAATTGCCTTTTCTCCTTAAATGCTTTAAATACACTAAGTATAATATTGCTCTAATAAATTCCTTCAAAATTACTCTAGAGACAGAGTCACAGACTATGCTGGAGTCATGATGATTTAATTTAGTAATTTTGATTGACGGAAAGAGTGCAAAGTGCTCTTTCCCCAAAAGGCTGTTTGAAGAGATAAATTCTCAGTGCAGCCCACTGAACATAAATGCAAACAGGATCAGGAGCTGGTGTTAGAAGCTATAATGTACATCAGATTTCCCTCTTTATAAAGGAAAGCAAAGAGCTGATGAAATTACAGCAAAATGAATACTATTGGGTGGAACATATACTTTCCCTTTATTCTCTGTTTTTAGCAATAATGTGTAAAAATTCTTACTGATAAACATTGCATTTAAGTAGAAGATGCCTATATGAAGAGGGAAGGGCACTTAAAACTAGTTAGTCCAATAAATTCTTCCACTTGCTGAATAAAAAAGATTGTTATTTTACAAAGATTAGAGATTAAATGTGACACTAAAACATAGTGATAGTTTTGTGCTTCCAGAGGTTTAAGCTTCCCTCTAAAATTTGCCCTTGAATGATAAAAAATTGAAAGTAATGGAAGAAGAATTGGTTAACAATTCCCCTAACAAGCCAAAAGAGAGAGAGAGTAAGAAACTTTGCCCAAATCTCAAACTTGCAGTGGAGTTGGGCTGCTAAAAAGAGGGAATTCTACCATGTTCCCAGTCTCAGGAGATGACTACACACAGTACTGTCATCAGATGTGCTGTTGTGATCTGAGACAGAAATGTTGATGTTGACAGCTTTACTTCAAGCAATAGATGTCTGTATATGCGTATTTAGTGTAAATTACTAATTTCATTCTTTTGCTGAGCACAGTTTAGCAGATATTTAGCTTTATGCTTCACTGTTCATCACAGTGCTAGCCAATCTGTACAAGGTCTTAGGCCAACAGAGGCCATATTATGTTTTTAAACCTTACAAGATATAGAATCACAGAATCAACTAGGTTGGAAAAGACCTGAGATCATCAAGTCCAACCTATGACCTTGTCGACCAGTCCATGGCACTGGTTGTCACATCCAGTCTTCCTCTGAATGATTCCAGCAATGGTGACTCCACTATTTCCATGGGCAGCCCATTCCAATGCCCAGTGACCCTTTCTGTGAGAAATTGCCTCTTAATGTCCAACCTAAACCTCCTTTGGCACAGCCTAAGTCTGTATGCTCTTGTCCTATATGCTGGTTCCTGGGAGATAAAACTGACCCTCACCTGACTACAGCCTCCCTTCAGGGAGATGTAGACAGAGACAGGGTCTCCCCTGAGCCTTTTCTCCAGGCTAAACATCCCCAGCTCCTTCAGCCACTCCTCACTGGGTGTTCCACACCTCTCACCAGCCTTGCTGCCCTTCTCTGGACACGCTACAGCATCTCAATGTCCTTCCTAAACTGAGGAGCCCAGCACTGGACACAGCACTCAAGATGCAGCCTCACCAGTGCTGAGTGCCAGGGAACAACCCCTTCCCTGCTCCTGCTGGCCATGCTATTCCTGATCCAGGCCAGGATGCCATTGGCCTTCTTGGCCACCTGGGCACAGCTGGCTCGTGTTCAGCTGCTGTTATCAGTGTGCCCAGGTCCCTTTCTGCCTGGCTGCAGTCCAGCCACTCTGTCCCCAGCCTGTAGTGCTGCATGGGGTTGTTGTTGCCAGAGTACAGGACACAGCACTTGGTCTTGTTGAACCTCAGATCATTGGATTCAGCCCATGCATCCAGCCTGTCCAGGTCCTTGTGCAGAGCCTCCAGCAGATCAACACACACCTCACGCCACAATTTGGTGTTGTCTGCAAATTTCCTAATGGTAGGCTCCATCCCTTCATCCTAATCATCAATAAAAATATTAAACAGGACTGGGCCCAGAGCTGATCTGTGGGGGACACCACCAGGGACCATCCTGCAGCTGGATGCAGCACTGATCACCACCACTCATTGGGTCCAGACGGTCCTTTATCCAGCAAAGGGTGCACTTGTCCAAGCCATGGGCTGCCATGACATACTTTTCCAGGAGTATGCTTAGGAAAGAGTGTCAAAGGCTTTGCTGAAGTGTAGGTTGACAACATCCACAGCCTTCTCCTCATTCACCAGGTGAGTCACCTCATCATTAAAGGAGATCTGGATGGTCAAGCAGGACCTGACTCTCCCAAATCTCTTCTGCGGTGGGTCTGATCCTCTGGACGTCCCCTTGAGTGTGGTCATACTCAAGATGATACAAAGCCATCCACTGAGTCAATCTGGAAGTCATGTTCCCAACCACATAAAGCAGAAGTTCAATTCCTAACCTGAAATAATTTTGTTTCTACTACTAACATAAAATTATGGCAAAGAAAAGCAGTTTCCATAACAATGCAAAAGAAATCTTTTTCTTTGCTTTATCAAAGCCATACATTCATAGGTTTTTTTCTGCTCAGAAATGTGAGATGCTAGTGATAATTTTCTCCACATAATACTTATTTTTATAATAGAGTCTTAAGAAAACAATAAAACACACTGCAAATAGCATGCATGGAAGAGATTCATCTGAAGTGACTGTATGACATTAGAGAGTCAACACAGTTTTTATCAATATAGTTGTATTGACAAAGGTTAGCTCAGCATTGGGCAGCTTATGCTCCTGGACTCCAAAGAAATATGCTCTCCCAGAACCTGATTTGGGACTGACAAATCTTGGCCCTTATTCTGAAATGCTGTTAATCAGGTCCTGCCATTAGAGAAATCAAGCCTAATCAAGTGTTTTGTTTTCTATCAGGCAATCTGAAGCAAAATTCCCTATTGCCTCTACTCACTTTGGTTTGCATCATGATTTCAGAGTGCATGGGTGCTTCCTGGATAAAATGAAACTGGAAGATGACCTGTGAGAGTGAACCTGATGCTTTCCATCCCTTTGTGGATGTACAGCCTGAGGACGTGATGACCTACTCCAAAACAACTTCCCAGTGGATGACACAGACATATGATCCTCCTCTTTTGCTCTACAGATTGACTTTTTCCCTGCTGCACTACCTACTAACGGAGACATAAATGCAAGAATCCAGACCAAGTACCTTCCCCTACTCCTTGGTTAGGCTCAGAGCACCAGCCTGTCCCTACAGATAACTGCACCCTCAAACACATTTTCAGAGCTCCTGACATCTCCTCACCCCCTTCACAAAGGTTTGCTCAGTGTTGGGGCTGATGGTAGACAAAATCATTCCTCACACTCTGCCACCACAATGCACACAGAATACTTAATTAAGAAATAAGTAAAAATTAATTTATGCTTTGTTAGACCCATCAGTAGAAGTAACATATAGGAATAAGCACTCTTAGTCATGCAGAACTAAAATTTCTCCTAGTATAAAAATAACACAGAACACTTAAGTTTCCATGAATCATTAATTCTAATTCTTCCAGTGAAAATACTGAATCCATATTCTTCTCATTAGTTTACATCTTTGAGTGAATCACAATTCAACTGAGTTATGCCAGCTGTCACTTTAAAACAATCCTAGCCTCACAGTCCTCCATAAATGTTCTGCTAAGCATAACTGCCAATTGAATACTGAACTAGACAGGAATAGATGAGACAAAATAAAATTTATTCACTAAAATCATTACCAAGAAATTTAGGATTAAAAATATAGTGATGTATACTAACACAATTGCCTTAAAAATAAAAATATAGCCTATAAATAAAGGTACAATTATTTACTTTAATGCTTCTATCACAGTAATTTCCCCAAAAAAGACAAATCTATAGGCATGGTTCCTCTTAAGCTCCTCAGCGAAAACTTAATTCACATCTCGAAGTATTTAAAACCATTAAAATCACTTAAGCACTTTGTTGATTGCCTTCAGTCTTAGGACAGTTCAATATGCCAAGTATTTTGCATTTTCTGCCTTTACCTGTTTTTTTTCCTTGCTTTAAGACAAATGTAAGTAAAAGAAGAAATTTTCAGGTAGATCACCCACCTTTCAACATCATCAGCTGATGCTGTTGCTGGTGAATAGATTATGAGTATCAGACAGGCAGCAGAGCCTCTCACCTTAGAAATTTCGAAACAGTGTATAAAAAGACCTTGAGGACAAAGTGCTTTATATAAAATAAAATTAATACTGTTCTAGGACGGCAGTGTCCCCTACTTGGTCGAATGTGTAGCAAATCAAGAAGGCAGCAGCAGTATGAAGTAGATCTGAGACAACTACAAGGAATATATTTGAAATGTACAATGAAATCAGCCAATTGCGTACACTCTCCTCTCAGACAGGTACAGGAAGTTTCATCAGTGCTGCAAAGCAAAATTGGTAATATTCATCAAGGGAAAAACCTTGCCATTTCCAACAGATTATCATCACAATTTATACAGGATGTTGAGAACATTCCTCACAGAGAAATAGCTTGTGCTCTCTCAGAACAGGCTATACCTATATTGTTCTGGCTTTCCCTATAAAGAAAGCATATTAACTGAAACTATATAGCTTGTATTCAGCTGGACCAACTAATATCAAATCAATGCACATCATTGTGTAATGACCCTCAGTATCCTTACTAGTCTGGAAAGCACCAGTACATTTCTTTATTTTCCATGAAAATTATGGTAAAATAATCCAACACTGAAAGCTCTTCTGAAATTGAGGCAGAAACATGGTTTCTAGCTATGATTCAGAAACTGTACCATGATCCTATTTCTGGAATAGGAGGAAAGCACTCTTATTGGTATTCCTCCTACTGGCCCCCTGCTTTTTTTATTGGTCACATCCACTCAGCTGCAAAAGAAACAGCAGCTCTGGTTTAGCTCCACTGCTTCTGGAAGAAAAGAAAGGTACTTTCTGACTTTATCTCATTACATTGCAAAATAGAAGTGGTCACTCTCTATGTGACAGGAATTCCACACAGGAAAGTTGCAATGACTGCTCTGCTTGGTTACTCTTTAGTTTCAACAAATAAAATAATGGTATTATGTAGAAAAAAAAATGTTTTTATGAAAAGTAAAAGCAAAATCGACATAAATATTTACTTAAGACAAAGACTTTACGCTCTATCTTTCCATTTTGTTGTATCTATGTATTTGAAGATCCTGTATTCTTCACTTACTCTAATTATTGTAATTTTTTTTGAGTAAGCAGTATAATGTACAACTGAAAAGTACTATAGACAGTTCTGTGCTTAATTTCTTAACTGATTTGGTATTTTTCTTTGAAAGCATGTGTGTATGTGTGTGCATACAGTTTGTTTCGACTTGCAGCTTTTGGCAAGAAGGATAAGTTTTCCTGAATTCTACTACTGGATCCAGGGTAATTATGTTTATCTTAGAACCATAATGGTTCTATGTTTTTTCCTAAGTAACGTGTTTCTTCCCAGAGGAGGATGCAAATGTTACGTATAGATCAAAACAGTCAGTTAATATTCAGTAAAGTCACCCTTCCCAGTTGGCTGCATGCAGAGCAGATTCACAAAAGCTATCAGACCATCTTATTGACTGTCTGGAAAAACAAACTACAGAAAATATGGGGCCACGTAGCACTACTGATTTTTAACCAGGCAGAAGGTAAATGGTGGGGCAGCCCCACAGCTGAGGCAGCTCTCAACCCAACTGCAGGTAAAATTCAGAAGCCAACCAGAAAATAAGTACCTTTTCAGAGATGGTCTGTGTGGCATAGGTGTGGATTGTGGTTAAAACACTGTCTTTATGAGCTCTGATGGCCACAGATTACAGTTCCCTGGCACAACAGAATTATGCAAAAAGAAAAAACCCGACTCTTGTGCAAACAAAATTCTCTAGATACCCAAGGCACATTAAATACTTCACAGTAACACAGCTTTAACACATTTTAGCTGAACACGCAACAATGTTCTTGTTTTCCTGTCAGACTGAATAATTCTGTTCCACTTATGGAGTCCAAGTACCACATTATCACCAACTCAGTAAAATGATTAAACTTATTGTCAGTATAGCTGAACTGATTAAAAAATGCTCACATTCTTCATTCTAGAAAAAATTCTACCAGATTAAAGTTATTGTAAGTTTATTTGGCATAGCATGTTTTAACGTATAAAATTTTCCAATATTTCTCCTTCAAAATTTTATGGCTGTGTACAGAGAAATTAATATTTTTGATGACTGTCAGACTAACACTGCATTACCAGGTCTATATTTGAGCAGAAAAGTTTTAAGTTTGCTCTCACCAAACAGCCAATTAAAATGCATATCACAGAATAATAAATGAAAATAATAGTAAATAACACTAACCTTGAATGTGAGGTTATTTGTCATTTATTTCTGAATAAAAAAGCCTGTAAGCATATTTCTCACACTACTCCTCTGAAATCCCTAAATTCCAAAATTATAAAAAACCCACTTATACAGCTATAAATATTTCCAAGGTATTTGCAATGCAAATCACTTTATTATTGTCTCCTGCCTTTGACACTACCCATATTTTTTAAAGACTTTTTTTTGGCTGCACAGTAAAGCACTGGTCCAGCATTACTATTTTCTGCTGCTCTTAACATGTCAGAAGTTTTTAAAAACTACTTCACAGTCAGCCTTTCTGCCACTGTTATTTATATTCATTAACACAGGTTTCAGAGCTTCTGAAGGCCACAGCAACCTACAGGATGTGCACCACAACTTCTCCCACACCAACCCAGTTGCTCAGTGGACTCCTGTTACAGTTGCCCTTTCAGTGATGTTCACCATCATTACCGGTACAAGTCACCAACTGGCTTGAACTTGCAGCTTTCACAAAGATCATGCCCCTAGAACTTCCACATGATGTTTCTGAAAAATATGTACTGTGCCAGTGCCAGAAATAAAAGCAGAAATAGTTTTGCCTTTATTTAGGCAAAACTAAGGGAGAAATCTCATGCCTTGCAGAGGGTTGCTGGAAGGAGCTCCCCACAGGCTCAGCCAGGTGAAGCTCAAGGTGAGATTGGATTCCACAGTTCTCCTATGGACAAAGCAACACAGGTCTGAAAGTATACACAATTTTTTGGCTCTCTTCTGCATGTTATATGTGGCATATTTTCTGCATGTGCAATTAGGTCTGCATAGAGTAGGAGCAGTCACCCAATTGTACAAGAATCTTGTTGTACTATGAGTAGTGAGACACCAGGTGACTAATAACCCATCTCCATCACCTGGAATTAATTTTTTTTCCATAGCACTGGGTTATTTCTGCAAAGATACTTAAAAGCTGTTTTCTTTGATACTATATTGCACTGAAATATGTGAAGCAACAAAATGGTTAAAAAGTTATGGCCTACTAAACAAGTGTAGCACAGCACACCTACTAACTGTACCCTAATAAGTACAATTACAAAGTCTACCAAGATCCTTTCTCTTACAGAAGTGGCTTTTTGTTTCCTTTACTATTTTCATATAAGATACATGAGAGAAAATAGAATTACTAAAACAGTAAAAAACAGAAGCTCTGGGTAGAGATACAGATCATTTAAATTACTAATATATCTATTAATAGGACAACTAATGAGTACATCTAGAATTTTTTACAGAATCTGGGGGGGTTTCCCACAGAGCTCAAAGCACACTGTGCACCAAAAAGTAACATTTTTACTTCCATTCTGTTAATTCACTGTCTCTTAGTAACTTATAGTTGCTAAGAAGTAGCAGCCAGCAGAAATCAGTATCATGGTGATAGATATGTTTTATGTATAGAAATATAGAAATGTTTCCCAGTTTCCCAATAACTCAGTTTCACACCTTTGATCAGCAATGCATTTTTACAGTACTTTGTAGTATATTTACAATTTTATGTCACATGACTATTTTAGGTTTTCTCTGCAGGTTTTGTAAGAAAGTAATTTTATTTCTTTATGGACCTTCTGATTGTCAGATGACTTTAAAAAGTTGCTTTCATCTTCCCCGTTTTCAGAAAAGAACAGCCCTCACTTCTCTACTTCTTAGTAAAAAAGGAGTGCACTCTAGTTATCCTAGGAGTGCATTTATAAAACACAAATCTCATCTGACTATAAAATGGGCTAGTATTGCTTCCCAAGTCTTCAAAAGTTTGTGGTCAAAATGTATGGAAACTGTTACTACATAGTGCTGATATCAAACCTGAAGATTCACATGGAACCATGACACCATACACTGCAGCAATCTGAGGATGTTTTTCCTCTCTCTACTGCACATGCCTATTTCCTAAGCTGGAACCTACTGGCAACTCCTTTTACTTTCTATTTAGGTCTTTGCTTAGCTCTGGGCTCTAGATGTGTGCTTAGCTTAATAACTGAAATTTCTAAGAGCTAGAAATGCTGTTTATGGATACTGAAAGTGAAAAATAGTCTTTTTGAATTTGAATTCTGTTAAAATAAACATCATGTATAATGTGACAATACTTTGAATGTTCAGAAGTTGTGCATGTTAGTATTCAAATATGTTACTGTATACAACCAATTTAAGAAAACAAAAAATATTTACTGGATATGACAAAGACCAATATAAAGTTCAGTTGCTTTTAAATGACCAAAGCAGTATCAAACAACATTCAGAAGCAAAATCTGGAATTTTGAAATCTATTTCTTTTGCACTACACTTTCATAAAAAAGGAGTAATCCTCAAGGCCACAATAAAAACTGATTAAAAATATTTTTTTTCCATGAATTAATGTTTCCAATTTCACAACCAATAACTAAGTTAAAACTATCTCCTTTCTAATCCAAACTTTTCCACCTGTATCATCATTATATGCAAATAAGCATTAAACACAGCAAAATATATGACCAAGCAGAGAGCAAGGCAATGTTACTACTTTAATTTTGCTGTTTACAATGTTCATGAAAGATGTTCACTGTGGGACTCTTGGGAAACTATTTTATCCACTTTAAGTAGCAAAAATACTATCTTTTTAACAAGCTTCAATGTAAAATAAAGAAAATCACTGCTTTCTGTTATGTAGCTGCAGAAGTCTGTCAAGGCTAGCACACATAAATTGAGATAATATATTGAGATATTGAAATACAAAGCACTAAATTTTGGTATTGCCCTGATTATAATAAAGTTAAACCTTGATCATAAGAGCATTACAGCTCCTTCCTTTCAGAAAATACATAACTTCTTTATATAAACTCCTCTCATATATATTTTTTTCTATTTTAATTGCTTTAATGAAGTATAGTCTAAGGATCAAAACTTAAGCTTCTTTGAATTACAGCAGGTGGTTCAGGAAATACAGTGAACCAAATCACGTTTTTAACATTTGCAGAGTTTCAGAACAAATTTCCTGAGCAGAGCCATGGTACTAGGATTATCATAGCTTCTAGACAGTCATAGATATGGATGCAATTAGGGACAGACATTGGAGCATCAAGAATCTCCAGACTGTTAATCTGTCACACACTAACTCTGGTTATCCCTAGCCCAAGTGCTCAGCTGGATACATCCCTGTATGGCCAGTCTGATTCCTTGGCTACTAGAATCCAACTTGGTCTTATTTCCTGAGAACATCAGTGAAATGCTGATGATAAAGTTACAGCTTGCACACCTGTGGCTGCCCAGAGTGGTGNAAAGCTGTTCTCTGGAAGCCAGTGTCCCTTTATCCTTTCCTCAGAGAAACCCTACTCATGTTAGAAGTCTCCCCCTTCCCCCCTTCCTGCAAGCACGCACGGACGGGACCGCCGGCTATTCCTTGAGAGAAAGAAGCTGGCTGGACCCACACACACTCTAGCCGGGACTACACCAGCCGCAGGAGGGAGAGGGACAGGAGGACTTTTCTAACACACACCAACTTTTTACTTCTTTCTGTACCATTTCCATTGCTGAAAAGATTAATATGTTGTGTTATTGAATCAATGCACAACTAACTCAACTGTGTAATAATTACATCATTGCATCAAATGTACAATGAAATCAGTAACTTAATCACTCATTGCCCTCCATCAATCCTTGTTCAGGCCCTCATCCTGCAATTTTTGTATTTGTTCAGTTTTGAAAGTGCTAGACATTGCTTTTGCTAAGATTATTCTCACATATTTAGGTTAACATGTGTAAAATTAAGAACCATTAACCTGGTACCAAAACTTCAAAAGCTATTTAAACAAAAGAGGTTCTCTGTCTCAAAGAGATTCAATGTAATATGTAGAAACAATAAAATAGGTAGGAAAGCAGAAGGTGGAAGTACTCTAAAACAGATCAAAATACGTAACAAGAATCATGTGAAGTCCTTCTCAGCAATGATTACATTTGTAAGCAAAGACTGAAGTAACTCAAGAGGGAAAGAGAAGGTAGCACAAATATGGTGGTCAAAAGCTAGGAGGCAAGGAACAATGAAGCCAAGGCAAGACCTGGAAAGTTGCTTCACATCACTTTATACTGCACATATATAAATAAATAAATGGGGAAAAGATTGAAAAATGACATCACAGGACACTACAGGCTTTGGTTGATCTTTGATTTTGTTTTCATTTTTCAGGGATTCTTTTAGCACTGACAACACCAAGCTGTTCTAGAACACAAACACATACTGTCCAGAATTAACAGCTTTACATTCCAAGGTCATTTAACTCTACATTTTTCATTAAAGTATCCAGGATGCAACAGGAAATTTAGTTCTCCTTTCCTTTTATTTAGTGACCCCTTAGCTCAAAAATCTGCAGAAGAAATAATTTTGAAAAGAGAATTTTTGTATGTGGGATAATGCCTACAATAATCACAGGGATCACTACATATTGTCAAATATATATATACTTTAGCACTTACTTTCACAAAGTATCACAAAATAAGATAGTCAGTTTGGTATCATAATCAAGCACCCTAATTTTTGTGACTTTTTCAACTCAACATACTCAGAAAGAATACCTGACGTCAGGAACTGTGTTTAAGAGCACAGCTACAGGAGGCTGTACAGAATATTTAGATGTCAGTGTGTGAAAAAAGTAGTCATGCTGTAGAGGAACAGGCCTGGGGCACTCATGTCTCTGAATGACTGCCAGGATCAGCAGATCGTCACTGTTAGGAGGATGCCATTCTTTCTGCACAGCCCTCAACTATCATTTGACACCACTGTAAGAAGGGCAAGACAGTAGAATTAAAAACAATGAATTTAAAAGGAGACAAGAATGAAATGCAATTATTGGACCTAAAGAATGCTGTACCTGGATTTCGTAACAGAAGTTTGCCATTCATTTTACAATCAACTTTTATGATCACCTTTGCTTCAGATGGCTTGTTCTGGTCCTATACACAGGGTTTATTACATATTAACAAATCCCTCTGTGATAGCATAAGTAATGAAAAAGACAAACCTGCTAGGCAATCAGGAGCAGAAAGGATATTTAAATCCTAACTGCATCAGAGGCTGAGCTGAAAAAGCTGTTGCCACTTTGAGTTAGTGGAGTGTTTGATTTGCCTTGCAGGGCCAAAATGCTGTAAGGACCATCTGGGGCAGGGGTGTGTTGTGAGGGTTTTTTATTCGTGTTTAATCTTAATGTAGGATTACATAGTTTTTCAGAGCCAAAGTACTGAAGATTACTTATCATGAAATGCTACTGGAAGATGGTTGTAATTAGATTGGTTTGCAATTAAGATACAGAGCATTTAATATATTCTTACCTTTAGCTAAGCACACAAGCTTATTTACCTGGATGAGACAACACTTGGCTTAAAACTGAGAACTCTAATAATCCTACCAATAGATTCTGCTGCTCTATCAATTGCACATGTGTTACCATTCACAGGAACCAAATTAAGCATCAGATAGCATGAAATTACACTCAGGATTAATATTAAAAAATCCAGGCAGGTACAACACACAAAGTTTTTAAAATACATTTTGTATACCATGAGTTTGGAATTTCTTGTAATTTCAAATGAGTGCTTATCTGAACAAACAGAAAGACAGTGTGGGTCCATGTAAGGAACTATAAATCTAAATAATTGCAAGATGATACTATTACTGGAAAACATAAGCAATAGTAAAATCATAATGAATGTAATTTTGTTTTAGTATAGGAGTAATTACATGCTGATTCTTTTTAAGGCAGCAAACTTACTGTGATGATATTGATTTGTTACATTTTTTCTCCTACCTACACAAAACTAATGAATACACAAGCTTCTTAACATATTAGCTGCTCTTACTCAAAGTTTAACTATTGTTTAAAATCCTTTCAGTTTTATTAAAATTCACTTACCTGAAAAGTATAAAACCGGGTCCCATTAGGAGGATGCACTTTAGGAGAGGCAGAGACAGTGTTCATATCCGAGAATATCATTTCTGGTCACACACAGTACAATCCACAGAGAGCTACAGATGCAGAGCAGAGTGCTAAGCTCGGAGACAAATCCTTTTATACATTTAGGGAGGCAATTGGACAAAATTCCGTCTGCCCCATCCGTTCAGACGTACAGTGACAGCGTTTGAATTCCTCACTCCTGCCTCTGTGAGCTGAACTGTAAGGTCATTGCTCCCTGACCTCTAGCTCAGCCTTCCTGTTGTAATGTGCACGATGAATGAAAATTAGAAATGCCAAAGAAAAGAGAGCCAGAACCTACAGTACATGGAGCTTGTGCAGAATCTGGCAACGCTTTGGACCTGCCCATCTGTTCTCAGTGATAATCACCTCCCTCCACCACAGCCTTGCAAAGTGATTATGCTAAGCATCCCAGTTAACCAATAAAAGACAGTTTCATTTCAAGCAAGCATGCACAGTGAAAAACAGAGGACCCCTTCTGACTAACCTGAAGCATGCCTCATGCTCAGTTTATAGCTGTATTTGATAACAATGATAATTTTATCATTTCAGTTGCTGACAGCTATGTTAACACATACAACTTGCTTTAAATAACACAAAGGTGGCTTTTTTGTCATTTTGACTGTCTTGTCTAGAAAAAAAAAAAAGAAACTGTGTATTGCTTTCCAAATTAGATCTTTTTACTTTTCTTAATTTTTGGTGTTACTAACTGGGGAGAAATAAAAATCTGTGAGACTGCTTACGGAGCTATAGTCACTTTAAATACAATACACATTATGAGCTTCTCTTTTCTCATTTTTTTTCCAAATTATTTTTTTCTCATCTTCAGTCTGAATCTCTCTTGAAGAAAGGTTACCTAACATTGCTAAGTATAAGGCTGGAATTTTATTCTGAGCCTTACTGTGCTTAGCAATGCTATAGACCTGCAGCTTTTCATTAGCTATACAGAAGATGTTTTAAATAAGTTAGTTTTTAAAGCTGATAATACTTGTGAACACCTGCACTGAACATTCAAAATTCATTCATCACATCTTTTCTTCGAACGCAGATCATCTGAACTACATGAAGATGATAAAGAAAATAGTATTTAAAAAATTTGACATCTTTCAGCAACCTAAGTGTTCAATTTACAAAAAATTGAAAAGTACAGTTACAGAAAAGGGTAAAATTGTAAAGTGGTTGCAAAACTAAATTTTCATGTTCTGTCAAGCACTTTGTATTTAACTCACAAGGATTAAAAGAGACAGAAAAACCACTTAAGAAATGGTACTTTCAAAAGGAACATGTCAAAATTCTAAAAGCTTGGTGAGTTGCCAGGCTGCCTATGTTTTTTATTCTGTTTTATCTTAATGCTTTTAGCAATAGGGGATAATGCAGTTTCTAAAGTAAAATGACTATGAAAGGAGTTGGAAAAGATGCAGAGATGTCTGTCTGTTTAAGTGTATGTCAGAGTGGTGCATACTGCAATAATATTTTGTAAGCCAAAGAGAAATAAATCTTCTCAGATCCTATTCACATCTTCCAATTTCTTATAATTACCATGATATGGCTTCTATAACATTTACAGAATCAAAGCAAAACTACTGTCTGGAACATTTTCTTAAGACCTAGATTCCAGATTACAGTGTACTCTCCCCTCTTTGATTTCTCTTCCAGAAGATCTAATCTTGTATTAGCAAAGAGGCCCCTCAGCTGGTCAAATGAAAGATACCAGTTTGTTTATAATCTGACTAAAGAATCTTTTACTATGAGCTGTTATTCTTTATAATATGCCTACCAAACACATGCTATTTCTCCATAGTGCAAAGAATAATGTTTCTTTTATGGACATTTAAAATGGCTTGCCCTGGAAGAAGAAAGAAGTTTTCATCAATTTCCTCACCAAATGCATGATTTGAAGAATTCATGTGCAAAATCCCACATACATTCCTTCAATAGACAAGTACTCTCACTACTCAGTAGCTGTACCTATAGCTTGAAATTCTCTTGCTTCAACTTTCAAAACTTTTAATCCTTGTTACTACAGGGGATATAGAAAACTCAGTTTATTTTCTCATACTAGCATGTGCTAAATCTTAAGGTAGTTAATTCACAGTTAAACCCAGCTGCTCTAGTCACAGCTACAATAGTGCCTTTCATGATCGTGACACTACTGCTGTATTTAGACTTGCTAGTTCCCTGTTTGTTCCTCTAGGACTGCACATCTTGTTTTAGCTATAGCCTTCCACTGGGAGCTCTTACTGGGATCACAGTTCACCATGATCTTGGCTGCCTGTTACTTGAAAAGTGCGTCTCAAATTACTGTTCCTGTTTACAGCAGGTTTTTTTCTGAAAAATATGAAATTAGCTTCCTGTCAGGAAGTGGTTAGAGCACAGGTAAATTCAGTAAAGCATGAACTGATGCATGGCAGACTGAGTGATCACAATTACAGAAAGAGTCACATTTCTCAACGGCCAGCAGCCCCAAAGCTGGGATTCAGCCATCTCCTTGGAATAAGGGGCTGGAACCAGGAATCCCATGTCTAATTAAATGGAACAACGACTGAGGAGGGTATCAAGCAACATGAACTGAAAGACAGCGTTTCTCGGAACTGAAGGAAACCAAAGACAAACAGAGAAACACACCTAAAGACCACGACTACAGCTCAGTGGTAGAAGTACTTACAATGAATGCAATCCTCGTTCAAATATTTGTTCCCATGAATCTTCCAACTAATGATTTAATTATTACATAAACTAAGACTTGTAGTAGAGAAAAAAAATGAACAGAAAAAGTTCTACATGTTTAAAAGTATGAGCTATGGCAATGCTTCTGAGATGGCTTTAGTTCCAGTTACTTTTAAATGTATGAGTTATCAAGCACTGAATGTGTATCATATGAATTATGTTGAACTTTACATTTTAATCAGAGACTACTCTCCAAAGTTTTCAGTGTGATTATGTATTTAATTTATATTAAGTGAGGTTTTTTATGTGTAGCCTACAATTTTTGATAGCAGGTACAAACCCCAAGATATATTATATATATCAGATATCTAGATATAGATATATAGATATATAGATATATAGATATAAACCCAGTAAATCACATATCAAAAAGGAAGGTATATAAATGCATATATCAGATGATTATGCAAAATACTTTGAAAATTCAGGGACACTAATACAAACCCTTCACTTTCTGACCACAGAGACAAGATGAACTTTTTTAAATTTACAAACACACTTAGCTTTTTAATGTGCTAGTGCTTGTGATATATAGTTTCTCTTCAGAATATGTAGTGCAACCTAAAGCAGATGTTTTGAGTTAAGATCTAAATCAGCAGCTCTTATTGAATTAGTTGAGTAATTATCCAGAAACAAGGACTTGATATCACATATTATTCTCATTTCTGTCTCTATCAGGGAAAACCATGTTAAAGAAACATGCTTTCCTCTAGGAGCAATGTGTGTGATTTCAGAACATTAGAAAGCTTTCACATTAAACCACTAGACCTTATCACTTCTACCTCACAGACTCAGAGAAACCATACGAATCTTCCAATATTGACAACACTGTACTTGATGTTTCTTTGTTATGTTCTGTTGCAGACATCAAAATAGAGGGAGTATCATATGATATGTTACTCATCTGACTAAAAATATCCTGATTTTGCTTTAAACTAAAAAATGTTAATATTTAAAGAGTTCTGTCTTCCAACTATTAATGGCTGGAAATTATGTTAAACCTTTAACACAGTTCAGAAAAAAAATATATCAATTGCATATCAAATTTTAATGACTATCTTTATGAAGTCACACATGAAATCTAATTGTTTTTTATATCCAAATTTGTTTACAACTACTTTCAGCTTATTTAATGAAATTCTACACCAAAAATATTTCTTTTTAATAATCTCTTTATAAATCTGATAAAGATACTTTAAAGAATGTATAAAACCCACACATAGGAAGTTCCAGACACTAACTATTTCCAGCTGGTATAGCTCCCAGAAAGCAAAGTGGGAGAATAAAACACAATGAAACATAGAAGTAACTTCTTACTCCCTTTCAGGTTTCTCGTACTAATCGAAAATCCTTGGATAATTCAAAACTGGTAGAAAAAGATCAGCTTATCTTATTGATAAGTAAAGCTTGTTTTTCATCTTGTCTCTGTAAGTAAGAGGAAATTATCAACATTTCCATCACTCGTCTTTGTTGCTTTCAAGTATACAAATATCAACTTGTACCAGGAAGTGTCTCACAAGAACAAGTCCTGCTACCAAGGCAGTATGAACTTATGAGCCCTATTTTTACTCTGAACATAAGGATTTGCATAACCCTTGATGACAAGTACACTGCAGAACAAAATATCTTGTGTTAGAAGTAAAAATTATATGTCAGAAATACTAACGGATAAAATGTGTCCCAACAGGATGTCTTTATGATGGCATTCCTTTCAAGCATGAGAACAATGACAAAGCTTTCACAGGAAGTGCAAATATGAATAGAATTCATTTTAAAAGTAATCTTGCTTTGTTGCATATATGGAAAAATTTGACCAAGTATTGCATTTACTTTGAAAAAAACAGTCATCCAACTAATCAACTTCAAACCCTTATAACCATTTTTCCTTTAAATGGCAAATTTGAGAATTCATTTAACTAACAATAAACCTCTCTCTGCTGTGAAAGGTCAATAAAATTAAAATTGCTCATTCAATGGCTAAGCGAGTTTATGAATACCGTTGCTCATTCAGAATATATTTTGTATACTCTATTTGTATGCAGTCCATAATCAACAAATATGGAAGGCAACCATACTGGCACTAAGTCCAAAAGACACCATTTGCTTGTGCAGGAGCAAGATTTCCCTTTCATTTGTATTCTGGACAAGCAATTTTTGACCACAGCTAGGACTCCTGTGCAGCACTGCCCTAAAATATTCTGGTCATCACAGCTGTAAGAATTAATTCTCCCACTCTGAGGACTTAACAATTAATTACTTCTATATCTGACTCCCTTTCCACATGGTTCAACAAAGCCAGAATGGAATATCCAAAGCACCATTCCATTTGTCTTTAAACAATTCAAGTTCCCAGCAGTGGATCTGTGCTTCCTCTGTATAACTTGACCATCAGTAAATCAAGATTGTACACAGAGGCTTATTAGGTGATTGAAAGGAACCTGATATAAACGCTGGTTTTATCTTTTTTTAAGTTATGTGTTGATGACAGTTAATGAATGAATTTAACCAGGAAACAGAATGAAAACTTAATGCTTGTATTTAGAGAAGTAAACTGGACTTTAAGCACACTATGAAAGTTAAAGGAGAGGATGGCAGAGTTGTGAGGAAGTGTAGTGAATCAAACCACAAAAAATTGAGATATTTATCTCTGAAAGTTAATTCATACCTGATTTGAAAAGATATTTACTTTTCTCTTCTCTGCAACTCCTGGGTTTCAACTGCCAAAAGCACAGATACTAAGTCATATTTGCTATATATAATGGTCCTCTGCCATTCATTTCTAATGCCAGAACTACATTTCTGTTTTCTGACATGACTTACAGATTTCATTAAAAAGTCTAGATGGTCCTTGGAATCAAAGACAATTTTTTATGCAGCATTAAGAAAGTGTCTGCCTTCATGAACATTTTTAACATTTTGGTCAAATCTAACATTAACTCTTGATGAGCCAAGACCAAAAACTCCAAAGTAATGTGATCCCAGATAGTAGAAAAGAGACAATGTATACAGTCAGCTTGTTATTTCATTATGTGTCATATCACTTAGGTGTCAGTTTTGTTATTTATGCTTTAAGTTGATTATATTGCAACATTATACACAGTGGAATCATGGCACTTGGTAAAATACGTGTAGTTTATTATCAGCAAACATAGAATCTAAATCATGTGCATTACTGCAAAGGATCACAGTACATTAAGGATGAGTGAAATTAGGAAAGAGCATAAGATGATAATCATTGCCTATATTTCATCATCAGCAGAGTGGCTTTTTGTTTTTAAGTGGACATCTTACTTAATGTGCCTTGTCCTGAGGATAAAAATAGGATGAAAGCCTCTGAGTTAAAAACAGAAGAAGATACAATTTTGAGATAATGTGTTCAGGCACTACAACTTACTGTGAATAGATATCCTCTCTAACCTTCCTATCCTCCCTTCAAAAAATATTTCTTCCTAACAGTATTATTTAATTCACTTTTATTCTGATAATTTATTTTATACTACAATTGTTCTGTGATCTTTACATAGAGATGTATCCTTTTCTGGAAGTATAAAAACTGTTCTGAGGGTAAACTACTAATGAAAACAAGTAACAGAATTTTATTTAGAAGACAAAAGCTGTCAGGAAAGCTTGTGCCAAGGCAATTGTCTTTGTTATTTATTTCTATTTCTACTCCATCTGAAAAGTATCTTTTGTCACAATGAGTAATTCAAGTTGCTAAACTGGTCCTTTGAATACGAACTTACAGAAATTAATCAAAAGCTAAAATTCATGACTGATTAGTCCCACACTTTGCATAGGAACTGGAAGTAGTCTCTTTAGTAAGGATTGTGGATATCAGCAGGCCTTGCAAAAGGAAGTCTGTTTGATTACTTTCTCGATTAAAATTTCCTAATTTTTCTATACTGTCAGTGAATGTATTTCTGAATAAAATGAACACAAACTTTAAAATTAATAATTACCAGAATAAATCCATAAAACTACATAATCATGCCTTCTTTCACATTGCAAAAAACTTGAAATATTACTGATGATTTAAAAAAATTTCCTTAAGTAGATTTACCCTAGTAGCTTTTCTGTCCTGAAGGTAGTAAGATCAACAGTCCTGAATGGGATCACAACCCTGGGAACTGGAATCTGCTGAAGGACTGTTAATATTGACAGTTGTACTTCCAAAAGCAGTAACTAACTGAACTGATTGATTAATGACATCTTTCATCTAATTTTCAGTGATGCTCAGTCTCTGAATAGCCTCTCTTAAGTCACACAAGCCCTGCTGATGCCATTTTGAGCATGTAGGTCTCACTGTTGGACACTTTAGAGGCAAAGCACTTGGAGTGAATGAGTTAGTTTGAAAATATCAGACCTGTTGCTCCAATTTTATTCACAAATTGTAGTCTCCTAAAGACAATGTAAAATTCCCTTTTATTACCTTTTCTTTTTCTTTAAGTACATGCCACAGATCAGTAATAACGTATTAGCTTGAAAAGACCTCAAGACTTTGCTATGGTGCACAATCACTTCATTGTCATGCACACAGCCTTATAAGTGGTCACGGTAGAAAGCAGAAAGAGTCTCTTAAAAATGTGTCCTATCTGTTCTTGTCCTTAACCACTTGATGCCCTTTTCCCTTCTAAAAGTGCAGTGGCAGTGTTTGTGTACTGATACTGTCTAAAATCATCTTTCCAGGAGAGAAAAGATTTTATGGGACTATAAAACAAAACAGTCAATACCATCCTGAGGGCAGATGGCTGTTCCAGACCTTGACTCAGCACACTTACATTTCCCCTTACAAACTATTATAAAAGTATAGAATGATCCAGCAACTGCACAGCTATATTAAGTAGAAGCAAACGTTGCATTTTTCTGTGCAAAAAAATCATGATATTCAAATTCAGCTGAAAGATACTTTCCCAGAGCTAGGAAACATGGATCCCATTGACTTAAATATTTTTTGGTTTTTAATTTTATTTAATTTGCAATTCAGACTTAGGCAATCATGGAATATGCTATGCTCATTAATGCTGGTTTAATGTTGATTTCACTTACCCTATTTATCTTCCTGGAAATTCTAAAAGAAAAGTCAATAGACAACAGTATAAAACCACCATTTTTCCAATCTTGAGGCTGAATGATTTCAAAACTTGATAAATCCCCAAAAAAGGACTTTCTAAGACTTAATCTTCACAATAGATACCTTTTTGCTTTATTAAACATGCCTTGGAAAAAAAAATTGGATAGTATATTAAGATAGTATTTCTAGGACACAGGAAAAGTAAAAGTAGTATCTATTTCCCTCCTGCATTCTGCATTATCATGCAAGTGACTAAGCAGCATTATTCACGATTAATCTTGCCATGCATCTAAAAAGTGCCATAAACTTATAAGCAATGGAATGTATATGTTCTTAACATTCTTTTGGTTTAATCTGTATCTCAAGGTAGAACACTGAGATGAAGATGGATTGATAATCAACAAACGTGTGCCTATTTTGAATATTGAAGGCAGAAGTTGTTATTAAGGATCACAGTCTAAAAACCTACACTTGGACAGGAAAAATAGCTCCTTGAGAAAAGCATAAAACTGGAGTGAAACCTAAATGAAACACTGTGATACTGACAGGGTACTGCTCTCATCTAACAAAACCTTGTCCCCTCTCTATGGGAGCAGATGACTATTGCCTGGTGTTCTGCACTCACAGCTCATTTTGAAAATGCTGAAAGCTTAGTGGTAAAATTATAAAGTTTATAGATCAAAAGAAGAATATTATTCATGGGCAGAGAATCTCAGGTGGAATGAAAGCAGATGGATAGCTGGGAAATATGTGGCTGCTATTGAGCAAAGACACATTGAAATCTCCTTGCCAAGAGAAGATGGCTTTTGCATTTCTTTGTTTCATGGAAGCAATAGCAGAAATGAACTCCGGCATCTTCTGGTGGGCTTTATTTGCAGTGAAAGTGTCTGTGTCTCTTGTGTGTTACCACAGGCTCCCTTTACAGTCAATAAAGACAGGCACTTTCAAGGGGCACTGTTTCTGACCTATTTGAGATGTCTATTTTAGTTTGAGATGAATCACACTACAGAGGTGGGAGGCAGTAAAGACAGAAATGCCTACGCTCTAGATATCTGAAGTTAGGTGCACTGAATCCTACCCTGAGAGCCTGAACTGAATGTTACACAAGTTATCAAAACATGACAAGAAGATATTATAGTCAATGACAAAACCCCCACCACTGATTAAATACACCTGAGGGAAAATTACTATCAGAAATATTTCTATAACTATGTGAAACAGAACCAAAACCACATAAAACCCAAAATGGCTTTTCCTACTTTCCTGAAACAAATTATGTGAGAAGCAACATCTGCAGCGGCAAATGCTCAGTCACACCCAGATTAAGCCTGCTGCTATAATCACAAGGAAGATTAACATCCCAGACTAAGATACAAAATACTATGGAGAATAGCAAAATTAACTGCAAATTATTTATGTTTTATTAAAGGATAGAGTGTGACACAAACAAGTTAAATCACATCTACAAGGTGAAATAAGAAAGCAACCTCAGGCCAGGCAGTTCCTAATTCTTAGATATTATAGACATTTATTACAATTCAAGGCTCAAAAATTTTTTAGAACTTCACAGAATTTCACATATTATATTTCATCCAATTTTGTGCAGTGGCATTAAATTTTGATTAGAGTCAAGTACTGGTAATGTTAATTAGTATGTTCTTAAAGTGGCTCAGAAAATCTTTTAATAAACTGCAGAGCACTGTATATTGAATTTAAAATGTATGCAAAATATATGCATTTGTGGTAAATGGAATAATAAAACCATAATATTTGTCATGTGTGGAAAATTTTCCTAACATTAGTGCATTAAGAATTTTCTTTTAAAGAAAAAAAAAAAGGTACTGAAAAAGAGTAAACTGCAGGTTTAACCTGCATTGTCCATATAAAGGTTTAGTCCTTTCCTGAGTCTGATGAAGGATATATTCTCAGCAATACCTTATGGGAAAGATGGCCATAGAAAAAATTATACATTATCTTTCTTCTTCACCCACTGGCCTCTCTTCTCTAAATAAAATAAATAGATACATTTTTAGTGTACCTCCCCTACATTTAACATAGATACATCCTGGTTTCTTTCATCTTAAACTGAACAGTCCTGACAGTCTCTCTTCACTTAAAAATTCCTTCTGAGCCCGGATCATTTTCACTATCTGTGTCTACATCTCCAGAGAGTAGCTTACCATGATGGAATATATTGTGTTCCTTCTCTGCACAGCCAGATGGAAATCAGAAGGAAACATTTTATCTTACTCCTACTCCTGTCCATTTACCAAGACTCCAAACCTTCTAGCTGGTGCATGGAAAGTGGCACGGAAAATGCAAAATGTGGGTTCCTAAGACTGAACAACATTGCATGTAGCATATAAACCAAATTAGAGCAGCACAAATACAATTCTAACTCAAAGTTTTCAGATGCTGACCAAGAAGGATATTTTACTAAATGGCAGAAAGGTTTTCAATATTTGCACAGTCTGTTTAAGTGACCAAGAATGTAGTTTGACTGACAAGATAGAACAGTTGGGAAAATAAATCACAGATGAGTCAACAATTAAAATAAAACTTGTGATTTTATTTTTAAAAGATTTATGATGACTCATTCAAAATTATCTCCCCATAAGCTTCCATTATATACACTCCACCTCATATCTGAACAGATAAACTTGGTTTATGTGCAAATCAACCAAGATATTTTATTACTTCATGTGTCTTGAACTGTTCACATATTGAAATAACCAATGACATCCTAGTTTGCTTTACAAGAACCTTCAAAAATTCTTCCTAATTTCTAATATTTTATTTTTGCGATATAGTAAAAGGTTATTAGAGTACAAAATGTTCACTCTGCTACACTGACTGCTATATTTAAATTTAAAATGACATGTTTGATCAAGTTCCATGGTTAAAAAACATCCCTTTTCATGAGGGCTACAAATTAGCTTTTATATTACCAGCAGATTAAAACACACACAAATCTTTCCTGGGTACCCTTTCAAATAACTCCTTTTTCAGTTCAATTGTTTATTGCTTCAGTTTAGACAAAGATCATCCTCCCAAGCAATCCCATCCCAAATATTACTGTGTTTCTCTCTTACTGCCCATTTCTAGAGTTGCAATTAACGGAGCAAGAAAGAGGCAGGCATGATGTGTCAAAGCTAAAACAGAAGAGACATGAGTTGGCATGGAGGCTGTGACACCATTAGAGGGAAATGGAAAGCTATATTTATAGGAGAAAACTAAATGTGCTTGGGAAAGATCCCAATTGTTATGGCCAACTGGCACAATAGAGTACACAAATATGTTAGTCAACACTGAAGTGTCCAAAGAGCCTGCATGTGAACTGCTTATTGGGAATGGCCCCTGCAACTGTCCTATTTCCACACCATAATTAGGAATTGCCTGGGAAAAGTATAAATTAGTGTGAATGGAAAGTGTGCCAGAGTCAGGGCCAACAGATTACTACTACAGACGATTGTGTTTGACCACCCAGGAACATTTCCCAGCACTATTTGATTTACTAGCATATAAACATGCTAAGCCTTTCCAGAAGATTTAAGGTCATGGAACACAGTAAAAGACTTTATGCATTTCCAGTCTTTCTGTTGAAAATCATATGGTGTTTAGAGAAATTAGAGACAGGATATGAACGATCAGTACTGGCCAATTATTTCTAAAACTTCAGTCAAAGTAAATCAGACTGGATGCAGCATCATAGTTGCATTTTTGGCTGAAGAACATTATATTTGGGAAGAGAATGCAGATTGGTACCATGGATAATGGTTACTTTTCATTTCACTCAGTTATCCCTTGCTGTTGATGTTGAAGACCACTGCCTTTTGTCCTTTTGCTGTTTGCTTGGGAGAAGAGGCTGACCCCCACCTGGCCAGACCCTCCTTTCAGGCAGTTGGAGAGAGGGATAAGGTGACTCCTGAGCCAGGCTAAACCACTCCAGCTCTCTCAGCTACTTCTCGCAAGTCTTGTGCTCCAGACCCTTCACCAGCTCTGCTGTCATTCTCTCAACACACTCAACACTTCAATGTCATTTTTTAGTGAGGAGCCCAAAACTGAACACAGAATTCATGGACCAGCTTCTCCAGTGTTGGGTACAGGGGGATGCACTTTCCTGGTCTTGCTGGCCACACTATCGCTGATGCAGGCCAGGATGCCATCGGCCCTCCTTGGGCACCTGGGCACACTGCTGGCTCCTGTTCAGCTGCAGTCAATCACATATCCAGGTCCTTTTCCCCTGGATCACTTCCCAGCCACTCTGCCCCAAGTCTGCAGCACTGCCTGGGGTTGTTGTCACCCAAGGACAGGACCCAGCACTTGGTTTTGTTGAAACTCATGCAATGGGCCTGGACCCATTGATATACTCTGTCCATGCTCTCCTTTTATTCTATTCTAACCATCAAAACTATGAGGTGTGGCTGTGCTTCTTATCTTACAGAAACAGAAAGACGTAGTTGCATAGCACTTTCGGGTTGGCTTGTTTTCTTGATTGGTCAGGTCACCTCATCATGAAAATCTTCTGCATTGAAGTATTACTAGACTTATTTCACATTTGCTAAAACGTACCGTAATGAACTACTCTGGGTGATGATACTCTGTGATCTGAAATATTTTCTCCTGAAAGGGTTTTAAAATTACTGATATTCTGATATTGCTCTTTAAATAAGAAAGTACTGAATTTCTTAGGATTTAGCCTTATAAATACCTTAGTCTTGCTAACACCCATACAAAAAAAATCTGAATTTCTCTATGTTGCAATTGAATCCCAGTGATTCATTCTCTTTTCTTCTGGGCAACTTGAGATGAGGCTGTTTTTCACTTTTTATTATATATCAGTAATTCAGACTGACATTGGCAAATTGTGGCCAAAACTAATAATTTTACATCCAGAATGATATTACATGACCAAAGACATTTTGTCATTCTTCATGGGAATTCTTGACAATTGCAGACCTTAGACGGTCTCAGGTGTTAAGAATTGAGAACATGTGTCAAGACCAGCTCTTGATTATCTGTTAAGATTTACAATTATGGCTTGATCAAAGCACACAAGTAGTCTGTAGCAGAGGCAGCATGGCATGCTCCAGGGAAGCATCCAACTGCTATGGACAGAATGCGGGATTTTTCACATTCTGCTCCCTTGCCACATTCCAGTATCTTAACAGTTGTAATCAGTGGCACAAAAAAAGAGTTCAAAAGACAATTACCCTCAGGAAGTGTAATCCTGGTGTAATCACCAAAATACAGATCATATTCAATCTTATGGACAGAAGTACTGCATAGAACTGTAGAGGCCTCTATTTGAAAAAAACTGAGGTTTTATAAACTTGATTTTTTTCATTCTGCATGTTTCACACATTATTTCACCCTTCAGCAATATGCAGCTACAAGCAGCTGACTGTGGAGAAGCAATTTTTAATTAAAACCTGTTTCTGCCCCTTTTATTTTCAGTTAATGATTGCCAGGAGGTGTTGCTAAGCACAGGCCCTTTTCAATACATTCTGAGCACACTCACATCCTATCACCTTTCACAGAAAAGATGGTTGTTCAGCATCTATGGTAAGTGGGAGGACATGGATATTTCTCTGGCAGATGAGCTGTGCTAACTGGAAAGTCTCCACTGATAAGCCTTTATTTTTTAATTAGTTCATTATAAGAAATTACTTCCAGTAGTGAATAAAATTGCCCTAAAAATCTAGAAGTACAGAATGGAAATTATCCTGTCAGTTATGAGAGTAAATAACTTTTGACAGAATGTTAATCATTTAACAATTTTCAGTGTTTCCTAGATCAAGTCTTAAAGCTTTTACATTTATGCTTTCATGATAATTTATTTCATGATTGGTTGGGGATTTATTGCCTAAGCTCGGGCTACAATCATATGGCTAAATTCAGAGCATTGACTGTTTTTGCTCATTCATTCCTTTAAGAAAAGAGTGATTAATTATAATGCTTATTAAATGCTGCTGTCAAAATTATACCAGACCTTTTCTATCAGAACAGTTAACATAAATGTTTTTGTTCTATGGATTTGGTAGGCTATACAATGAATGTGCTTTGGTTTAGGCATTGAGAAACATGGCGTTTATCTTGTTTACTGGCTTGTTTCTCTTTATATTGGCTTCTTCAGGAATTTGGTAAGCTAGTTTTACAGAAACATTAAAAAATGTTGCTTTCATTAAAGTGTAGTTGGCTCAGTTCTTTAGATGTTTTGTTGTGAAAATGGCAGAACACAGGAGTTGTGTCTAAAGCTATTCAGACATGTTCCTATCCACAGAAAAGTCCAAAATGATACAGCTCTGTGCAGCCCTTTTTGCTCTACTGACTGTGATGCATCAGCCCTAGAAACATTCACAGAAAAAAATATTTTTCCTCCAGCTGATACAGAAAACACTACTGACCTACACCCTGAGACAAACACACACACTATGAACACTGCAACTTTGAAATGCATCCCCTAATAACTTACAATAAGCAACTAAGCTATTTTAAACAAATGTTATACTATATGAGTACGTTTCAAAACTGTTATAAAGCAAAGGCTCCCTGGTGGAACAGTGTTTCTGCTGACACAAAACATTTATTGCAGAGATATTGCAAAGATGATGTAAGGGAAAAAATGGCTTAGATTGGAAGATAAGGAACTTTCCACCTGAAACTCGGCTACATGCATAAAAGCATGAGGTAACAACAGTGGACTGTTTACATGACTGCCATCAAAAAAAGACTTAATCTACCATCCAAGTGAGGACTTAACCCTCTTGAATTGGGTATTCCCTGTAATTCAGCATACAAGCATCTTAATATACATGCAAGCGTTCAAAAGAATTGTCTAGCCCAATGAATACTAAGAAGCTTTATATTTTTCTATTTCAGCTAATAAAAAGACAGAGCTGGGCTTTTTCTATGCTATCTAATCAGCAGAGGGAGGGTTCTGTGAGCAGCACGTGAGCACAACAGCACTGTGCAAAGTGAAAAAGAAGTGAAAAAGGTTCACAGCAAAACCCAGGATACTTTGTGACTTCCTACTGCTGAAGAGACTTACAAATATTTAAATATTACTTTGTCCACTGTGTCTTGCACTGTGTTCCTGTCAATTAAGACATTTTTAAAATCAGCCTTCTATGATGATTATCAAGTGCAAAAAAAAAAAAAAAACAAAGTTTCATCTTCAGAAAGATGAGGACAGCTCTTCAGGAAGAAGACAGGAAAACAAAGCCAAAACCAAGTAAATAGGAAGACACTCCAAAGGAATTCACCTTATATGAAAGATGTAGCATTCTCATTGAATTGTGGCTCCTTCTAAAACAAACCCAATTATCCCCATATGACTTGCAATTGCAAATACAAAGAGGAAAAATGTGGGTAACAAACTATTCATGCAAAAATAATTTGTGAATCATCCTACCAAAGGTCACATCAGAGTTTCATCCTGACTTTTAAATAGAGGCTATAGAAAAAGTGCTTAGGAAAGCCACTGATATACTTAAAAAGAAGAAAAAAATACCCAACCTCTAAGAAAATATTTAAAAATATTTATCAACTTACAGGTAACTTTTATGTTCAATTCCACACTAATCTCTGCCCAGTATCATGGTTCTCCACATACAGTAAATAGGTATAGCATGCTGTGTATCCGAGCTTAGAAAGTGGCCCCTCAGTCACTAAGTAGGCTTTCCTTTAAGCATATGCATATCCTATTTAAAATGTAAGGGCCCACTTTCTAACCTCTGCCAAGCAGTGAGTGCACACCGGCAAACACTCAGCAATGCACGGGAACCTGATGCCTTCCCAGAAGCACGGTGATGTATGTCACAAATTCAACAAGGACTAAATCTTTAGAAAATGGCCAAGTTGACACAGACGCTTTAGAGGCCTATTTTCACTTTAATGGATAGGGAAGAGAAGATTCATGCGCACATCCCATTTTATTCCTAGCAGGAATCACTTGTTAAATGACGTGAGAAAAACAGGCATCCTCTCAGTGAGACGCGACACCCTCCGCGGGCCGTGAGCCCGGAGCATCCCTCGGTGTGAGGCCGGCGCCGGTGCCGGAGGCGGGCGCTCGCCCGTCCCTTTCCGCCGACCGCCACCTGCCGTCCCTCCGCGCCGCCGGGCCCGCCGGGGATGCCTCCATCCGGAGGGGAAAAGGGGCTTGGCACAGCTGGAGACAGACCATAATACTGGGGAGATGCAACGTCTTTAGCAGGAACAAGGACGGGGCTGGAAAAAATTATGTCTGCCAGGGCTTCTCCCCTGGCTGCCGTTCTGCCACACGGGACTTGCTTCTGGGAAAACAAATCCCACCCAGGAGAGATGGGTGCTTGCTGTGCTACGCAGACTGCCCGCTCCGTCATTGGTGATGCAGATCAAAGAAAACCAGGAAGGAGTTTGGAATGTATCGCCCTGACTTGCTGGCATAAGCATATCAGCTTTATATTAAAATAACCCCCAAAACTATTAAAACTATTCCATATTAAATTTTAAATTCAGACTACTGAAGTATTAAAGTTTTATTTCAGTCAGTAATCCATTACTGTTTCATTATTACTTTGAGACAATAAATATAAACTACACAGAAAATCAAATTTTTCTGTAAGATATGTAAGACATATCTTCATTTCTTCCTGTCAGAAAAAAATATGACAGAGTTTAGCTAATTCACATCTATAGTTCTTCTACAGCTAATGCAAACAGCTAAAATTTTAGAAATACTTTGTGTTAGGTATTGCTTAAAATTAGTGATAAACAGTTCCAATGGATGCTGAAGGCAATTGCAGAGGAAGTAAATCGGGGGTCCTTTGAAGTGTTTTTGTGGCTGCTAACAAAATTAAATAAATTTATTGCCTCATTCAAGAGAAAAGGCAGTAAGGTAAGCTGTTAACTATTTTCAATACATGTATAAAATGTTTCATCTGGTAAATCATGGGATGTAATTTTGGATTACTGTTTTCTTAGTTTCTGAATTTTTTTTTAAAGCTCAGCAAAAAGGCTAGGCATTAACTCATGGAAAGTCTCTAGAGTTCCAGTCTTGCAAAAATATTTGCACTTAAACAGTTTTAGGTGAAAGTTTAAGATGAACCTTCAAAATCACTGATAGATAGGAATACCAAGAACTTTTCACAAAATTTTTTTCAATTTATATTTAAACTACTGAACTCATTAAAATCACAAATATATAGTCTTAGTGAAATGAACTTTTAAGTTCATAAGTGGGACAAGCATAAGTATCCCTTGTGAAAAATTTGTACAAAACTGTGTGTCCTTCTGTTTCATGCAAAAGACACAGTAATGTCTGTTCTCTAGAGGTATTATTGTGTACATGACATTTGTAACAACACTGCTGTAAAGTGCAATGAGGCTGAAATTTTATCTCAATTGTCACTGTATTAGGAGTATGGGAGTATTCAACATTTTCTAGCACTTTGCAGGAAAAGTCAGCACTAACTTTTTCAGTTTTCGATTGAATTTATTAACGTGAAATTCATCAATCATAGAGTATCAAAATATGCAAATTCTGCCATTTGTTACAAGCATTGTCAATTCATGACATACAAAATTATGCACTGGTGATCTGGGAGAACATGTTTTCTCCTTCTCTGCAAGTGGGTGGCAAAACAGAAAGAGAAGCAAGCTCATGACAAGGAAAGTGGTGGGAGTCACCTCTTCTCTTGAGTCATGGGACCACACAGAGCACCAGCAGCTGAGCAACCCACCAGGCCAAATGGAACTGAGAAAACCTACAGCAACCAAACAGAAACCAAAGCCCCCAGTCAAGAATGATAAAAAAATTGAAGGAATAGGATCTCTGAAACTGGGAAATTTGTGGCAGGTGCAGAGTTTCTCTTCTGTGTCAGAAATAATCAGTTTATGCCAAATACCTGCATGATGTGTTGTAGTCTACATAATGCTTTAACTTTTCAAATGCCCACCTGCAAACACAGCCTGCCTGCAGGAATGGAATCAAGGCGAAGGACTTGTGGGCACAACTGTAAAGCCGATGGATCTCAGAAGTAACTGTGATTTTCAAAAATTGGGCAAAAATTGCTGTATATCAAAGAAACTCAGGTAAACTGAAAATTATTGACTCGGGGTTTTAAGAAGTGGAAGCATTAGGCAGCAGCATCAGTGACTGTGCTTGCCAGGGCTGTGACAAATCTACAGAAATTTGTCAAAGAAAACACAAAGGAAATTGTGCTTTCTTGGCTACACAATGACTATGACTTCAATGTAAGTAGTTGATGGCTGCATTCTTTTGTTTCACCAGATAACAGACAACACCTTAACATTCACCTCAGCAAACCATGATGGAAAGCTTTACCTATCTTTCAGCAAAGAAACATCTCCCTATGAACATTTGTAAAATTAGGTGTTTGTACAGAATGTTTCAACACAGCTTTCCTTTCAGCTTGCATGTTTTAACGACCTCTTTGGATGAGTCCAATCCTGACATTACATGATACAAGACCAATTTCTTGAAATTATTTTGATACATCAACAGCTACTCTTGGTAGGAATACACATCCCACAGCCCTTTTACAGTTTTGAGTAACTCTACAAAGCCAGTATCATTAAAGGAACTAGAATTTTTTGTATTTGTAGAAGGAGAGGAGCATGAAGATTTGGGGTTTTTTTATGATTTTGTTTTGATGTATTTGCTGTGCTCATTAAGATCTGAATATTATGCTGTAATAGCAGTATATATAAAAAGAGAAAACACAATAGAACAAAACTTCAATCTGTGTTCTAAATAAGAAATAATTAGGCATGGGAGAAAAAGCCCTCAGACAAAACAAACATAAAATACACCACTTCCTTACAACTCCAGTAAAGCTATGGCTTTAGATTCCAGGCAAATGTATTACTATGTGTGATTTTAGAAGGAGGCACCCATCACACATACCAAAAGAGGAAAAGCTGTTCCTAACACTAAGAAACTTTTCACACATCTTAAACATGAACAGACGTTGACTAAAGGCAATTACTTTCTCAAACTATACAAAGTACTATGTATACTCATTTATAGTATTCTGCCTTTTTCACTAACAAAGATTCACTGTTGCACATTACAATTTGTAGACTTGAATATTAGCTCAAACTACTAATCAAAATTATTTGCACTGCTGCACTGGATTCTGATTTCCAGTGGCTGAGATGAAAATACATCTTTGTCAAAACATGAGGTGACCCAGACCAAGAGTAGGCATCTCTCACCTTTTAGAGAGGTGACAATATCTGAAGCTTCTGCAAGCATTTGTTTCAGAACATCATGATAGCTTTTGGAGCAACATAAGAGAGAAAACATGCCTCCCAAAACTGCAAAGCAGCAGCAGCCAGATAGGGAAAGGCAACAAATGCCAATTCCACTAGAATAGTCATTCAAAGCCGCAGAATTCAGAATATGCACAGCCCATTTCTTTGAGTTTTCACTTCCAGCACATAATAAGTTTCAAAGTAAAGAATGGCCATTTACCTTCATGCAAAGAACATTTAGCATTGCAAGATAAAATAAATTTTTAAAAAATTCTGGAAAAAGTCAGAGCTTACCCAAGTGCTAATTTCTGTCTTTATTTTCAGGTTTTAAAACAGAACAATACCCCTACAAATAAAACGCCATCAGCACAAAGGTAATTTCTATTGTAAATGGACAGTCAAACCGTCCTTCAGAATTTCTGGTGTTTTCTGTGGAAGTAGGTATATCTGAGCATGGCTAAAGGGCATACCAGACTGTCAGATGTTCAGTCTTCTCTTCTTGGCAGCACTTGTATTTATCTGTTACGTTTGGTCAAAACGTGTCCCTCACTGATCCTTCAGATGAGAGTGCAATGTGCAGAGTGCACTTATTTTGATCTGCATTCACTGCAGCTAAAACTTTAGGACTTTAATATATGCTTTTAGCCTAAATACACAGACATTAGCAAAGCACAGCCAAAATACACTAACCAGTATAGGAGCAAAGGTACCACTGTGATCTGTCATGTTAGCTTACCCTCAGTGAGAGGGTAAGTAAGAACAAGCTACTTTCTACAAAGAAAACTACGATTTAAAATGTTTCAGGAAGTCATCAGACCTCTTCAAAAGACTAAAGGGAACGTTTCAGGAAATTTTCTTTTTAAAGTGATTCACATATCAAAGCATGTGTTTCAGTCTGATTCAGTGCTTACTTTAAACACATACATTTGACATGAAATACTAGTGGCAATCAATGGCTATATAGGATGGCTGGAACATTTAATGGGAATATAAAATTTATCTTCATGGTTATGAAGTTTACTCTGGTAATACAAAGTATTTCTAAGTAATTGGGTAAATCATTAAGCTATGAACTTTGAACTGCATTTAAACCAAGGAAAAGAGTTATTGCAAAGTGTTATATGTTGGAAAGAGACATAAAAATAAAAACCTGTTCACTTACTCATTGAGTCAACTTTTGGAAATTATTCTGCTCATATATATCTACATAACTGAAAATCTGTATCTGTATTATATATATTTATGCATGCACATATACATATATATATAAAATGCTAAAATAATATCAGTGCAGCACAATATTTGTCATGGGGCAATCTCTCCTGCTGTTAAGTGAAGACAAAAGAAATTTTGTAGAAATGCCTAATTTCAACAGCTACTCTATGTTGTTCAGAGCCACAGCAACTGCACTGAAGGGTCTGAGCGTGCCACATAAACAAGAAAATGAAGTACAGAAAAGTGAATTTTTATTACTGATTTATTTTGATTTTATGCAAACAAGTAATAACTTGAGCAAACTGATCAGTTCAAATAAATTTATCACCTCATTTCCATTTAATGAGGCAGTTCTATCTGACATTTTTATGACTTAAATTTGACATTTATGGTTTAATGACTCTGGAAAACAAAGCATGAAACAGAGCTGGTACAGAAAGATACACACAAATATCAAACATAACAGAAGGTCTAGGAAAATTGCAATTCCCCTACATCAAAATAACATCTAGTATAGAAGTGACTGCTGTACAGCACCAGCACTACAGGCTTCAATCCAGGCTGTAACAGCTTTCTCTACTGCAAAGGACAGTTCTGTGTCTTCCCTTTAAAAGCCACAGCTTTGGTCCAGCAAACAATTATATTAAATTAGGTAGCTAAACTTGCAGTCTAAAATAGTTTCTGCAGGAATCATCAACCTCAGGAATTAGCCTCAAATCCAGTTTTGTGACTTTGTCTTTCTGTAGTATGTATAGAAGTATCACCTTACTTAATCTTATAGTTCATTCACTTCAATGAGCCCTGAAAAATTAATTTTATACCTCTAAATCAGTCCTCATGAATTCTTACAATACACAAAAGGAATATGTTAGGCTCTTTTTCAATTCTAGTTTCTTTAATTCTCAGTGGTAAAGCTATAGAGACTACAACTGCTGAAATATGCAGTGCCCAAGCTAAACTGTACAGATTTCAACAGGATTTTGGTTGTTCCGCACAGTGGAACACGTACCTCCACAAGATGGTGCTCTCTCTTTAAAAATCCAACTTTATTGTGCCTAACGAGAAAATGCCAAGAAACTGGAAAGATTCAACTCCATTTTACCTATGCAAATATTTTCAATGATATGATGCCAAAGCCTGCATAATAAAATGTTTTGACTAGCCAACAATGAAGAAAAACCGAAAGGAACCAAGTTGCTTGGGAACATGTGATTTAAACACTGTGGTCTCTGGCCAGTGACCTCCTGCCAGTCTAGCCAAGATCACACAAAAGGTGATTTTTGTGCCTTGTTTCCCAAGATGATGCTCACCATGGCAAAGTTCTGGGAAGCCAAGGAAGCCCAGCAGTTCTGCAACAATGGCAGTGGGTGTCAGGGTGCTGGATGTGTGCAGCTGCTGCTGCCTGCCCCATGAGGAGACAGCTCCAGAGCTCTGGTGTGTTCTGGGGAGCTTCACCCCACTGCTTCCATGAGCTACAAGTGTCACCTACAGAACTGTGTGATAGAAACAGAACTCCTGGATTCAGAGTGCCAGACGGGGTGTGGGAAGCCTGGAGTTAATTTCCTATGCATTCTCTGAACCCATCACTGAGGAGCTGGCTCAGATGGGCTCCAGACAGATTTAGACACACTCTCCAAGTCTGTAGCAGCTGTGATTTGCTCCATGTAAAACCTTCACTGGCAGCAATAGGGTCATTCCCAGAGTTCAGGAACTCTACAGAGTAAGCAGAATTGTCAAACCCAGGTTTTTGATCTCTCTCCATTTTGTTTCTTCACTTGGAAAATGTCAGAGTCCTGTGGGAATGAAGTTAGCACAAATCCAATAAAGTTGTGTGTTACTCATAGGAACATATAAATAACAAAAACACACAGAGTAAGATAAAATATTAACTGACTGGTAATGTTCTGCTTTTGATGAAAAGGACAGGCTTTGGTGGGAATTGTGCAAACATCTCTGAAACCTGAACCTCTGGTGCAATGAGGGATATGTCATATTTATTGTTCTTAGACCATTTTCATTAACTTAAGAAAATTTGCAGATGTTAACATTGTTTTCCTTGAAAAAAAAATTCTGCTTGTGACCTAAATGCCCTTAGTATATGAAAAATTCTTTTATCAACAAATAAACTTGAAGTGTAATTTGTAACAGATACTGTAGCAATCATATCTTCCCAGAAGAAAGTCTTCTTTTTGCTAAAGTGCTATGGAAATGCAGGCTAAACAGAAAATAATATTGCATGACATTGGAAGTACGTATTGGGTAGAATTAAAAGGTCAAAGACATGGATAAAATGCTGCCTTAGGAGTGATAAGTACTCTATATAGGTAATGGGGAAGCTAGAGATAAGGGAGATAAGGGCACTTGCAGGAGCAATCTCCATTTAAAAACACTCTTGTCTCTCATCCACCCTCCCCCATGTAATCACCTTTCCTTACTGACACCCAGCTTCTCCCCTTGAGCTGGCAGGAAGAGTTCAGCACAGGACCATCTGCTTCTCCCAGGGCTTGCAAGCAGTTGCAAGGACAGAAATGGGGCGTCAGAAGTCCAGAGACCAATGCCTTCCCCTTCTAATGCTGCCAAGAATCACCTACAATTTTCTTCATGGCATCACCAGTGCCAAGAGCAGTAGGAATGTGTGCAGCCTGCTGAAAAAAAAAAGCAGAGTTGCAACGTTTCTCCCTAGGCACAGGCTGAAGAAACAGTTCCCTGGAAGCAGATTTGTACCATTCTCTTTGGTCCCCTCATGTCTCCAGCTCGAGAAAAACATCCACAAGTGACCCAGACTTGGCAGTTTCGCTCTCTCTCCTGCCGGCGAGGGGATTGGCCTTAGGTGGCTCAGCCTTTCTGAAATCAGATGTCAGGTAAGCTTACTACAACATGATTTTCTGATCAATAATGTTCAGGGTGATTAATGAGTTGCAGTGACTCCGATTTCAGATAACTTAAAGTCTTTGTATATTCTAAGGGGGCTGGGTCAGTGAACAGAATGACCCAGTAATTATTTGAAGTTACAGTATTGATGTGGGCCAGGAAAGCCAAGGAAGTTTTCTGAGTTGCTGTAAATGTCTCAATAATTAATGCTGCAGGTGGCTGGTTTCCTTTAGCTCTCAGTTCTAGTATCAAGAGAGCTTAATTGGCAGGAGAATTTCCAACACTGTAGCTACAGTGTGCAAAAATACCAGGGGAGAGAAATGGGCTTCACATCCCTGCCTGCCCCATCAACCTGATGCTGTGCAAATCCCACAGAAATCTCTAGCTGCTTCACCCTGGGTTCCAAATTTACAAAGTTAGAAATCATAACACCCTTTTGTAAACTTGAGTGCTGCAAGCTCAGCAAGACCATGTCATAGGAATCAGGAGTTCAAGTCAAGCTGAAGCCTCATACTGAAGGACCACCCTCACCACAAGATCCAAGGTTTTTCCCCATTCACAACAGAGCTGTGTCCAAGATCCATCTATAGGTGTTCAGCATCTAAATGTGCACTAAGATTGTAATCGCAATTAACTCTGATTCAGTAGTAGGTGTAATCAATAAAATGGGGATTTTCCAATGGATAAATTATTAAAATTTCTAAGCAAGAATTCAGTTACAGTCTGAGGTGGAGATATAAAGACTTAATATTGAGTCCCCTGTCTTCATGTTACTTAGATAATCACAGAACCATTAGGCTTGGAAAAGACCTCCATGATTATCAAGTCCAACCTTTGAATGAGTAACACCATGCTCACTAAATCATATAATGAAGTGTCACATCTACTCATTTTTTGAACACTTCCAGTTATGGTGACTACACCACATCTCTGGACAGCCTGTTCTAATGCTTGATGACTCAGTGAAGAAGCTTTCTTAAGATCCAGACTGAAACTCTCTTGGTGCAGCTTGATGCTGTTTCCCCTTGTCCTGTCACTGTTGCCTGGGAGAAGAGACTGACTCCCACCTGGCTACAGCCTCCTTGCAGAGAGTTGTGGAGAGCAATAAAGTCTCCCCTGAGACTTTTCTCCAGACTGAACTGCCTCAGCTCCCTCAGCTGCTCTTCACTGGACTTGTGCTCTAGAGGAGCTCCTTCACCAGCTCTGTTGGCATTCCGTGGACCCACTCCAGCACCTCAATGTCATTTTTTTAGTTGAGGGACCAAAAAATGAACACATGTTGCATGATGCAGCCTCACTTACTCCTGCTGGCCACACTGTTGCTGACCCAGCCCAGGATGCCATTGGCCTTTTTGGCCACCTGGGCACAGCTGGCTCATGTTCAGCCACTGTCACCAGCATCCTCAGCTACTTCATCCCTGGAGCAGTTTCCAGCCACTCTGTCCCCAGCCTGTAGCACTGCATGGGGTTGTTGTGACCCAAGTGTAGGACCCAGCACTTGGCCTTACTGAACCTCACCCAGCTGGCCTTGGCCCATGGATCCAGAGATCCCTCTGCAGAGCCTTCCTGACCTCCAGCAGATCAACACTCTGGCCGACTTGGTGTCATCTGCAAAATGACTGAGGGTACACTCAAATCCCCTCATTAAATCTTTTATGTAATTTCTTTTAGCGTGGATCACAGAATCTCCCAATATGATTATAGTTTTAATTTTCTTCTATGAACATGGTTTGACTCAGCCAGAAAAACGATCTGGCAATGTGTTCTGACAGTCTTTCTGCAACTTTGCTGCAGATATGCAGCAGAAGTTGTTTTTAGGAAGCAAAGAGGGATTTTTGGCAATCTTTTAAAGGAAATCACTGAAAAGATTTTGAGAGAAACTCTTGTCTCATTTATTTAGTTTCAGTACAATGCTACTGTCTGTACCCTGATTATGCTATGCTTTAGGCATATAAAAGCACAATATGCATCATCATTTAGACAGGGCAGAGAGGGAAACAGAATAAACATCAAGCAGATATGCTCCCCCATGCTTGTTTCCTTGCTTTTCCACATGTAGGCACAGCAAGAGGAAAAGACAAAAATCCCAGCTCCTAATGTTCAGAGATTTGTCAATGGCAGTTTGCTGCTGCTCACATGCAGAGTGAAGCAGCAGAGGAGACAACTGCAGAGAGCAAGTCAGGAGTGTGAAGCCTCAGAGAGTAAAGCCACAGGGACAGAACAATCTCTAAAGCAGCTGGGGAGAAGAGGCAACCAATTAAACAAGGAGGAAAGAGGAGCAGGAAGCTCCATGCTAGCAAAAACCATTATGTTTTCTCTTGTATTTTTGATGAACAGTGGAAACTGAACATGTGGGGTTTTTTTTTAATTGCAGAAATATGGAATAGTCTGAAGCTGTACCACAAAATACCAACCTTTTTTTATCAGCAAACTACATACTTGAAATCAAATGCAGGCCCATGTTTAAAACTAAAGTTCTAATTTTATATATTGTTTTCTGTAGCCTTGAAAAACAAGCAACCAAGCAACAAAAGGAAATTATTTTTTACTGCTGAAAGTAAGCTTCCATGAACCATTCTCTTTCATTCATACATCTCAATTTCATTCCTCTCAACCTGGAATTGTATATTACAAGGATAAAGTAACCAGGTAATTGGAAAGAGCTACTCCTCTAGAGCTGGCGCAGTGTGCATGGATTGCTGTGTGTCATGATGCACAGGAAAATCTCAGCCCTTAAACATCACTTGGTTTGAATATGGTGCAATGAGAAGTTATACTGCTCCTCATCACGATGGCTGGTTAGAAGATCAGTATGATGCAGAGCTGAATCTTTTCAAGTCCCAGACTACTAGTATCAATTTTATCCTGTGAGCTCTTATTAACAGCTCTTAGAGACAGAGGCCAGAGAAAACAAGAGAAATCCTACAATTACCATGAAATGGGAAATTGACAAAACATCTCCTGTGACTTTGGGGTGGCCCTTGTTCTGGAAGAGATAGTAAAATATACAGCTCATGTCTCCAAAGTTCTAGCTGTGTTTAGTCAACAGTTCCTAATAATTCCTTCCAAGTCTGTGTGTAATTGAGGAGTTTTATTTAATGATCGGATGGAAAAGTTTATCCAAATTTGGGGTCCAAACAGCTATTATTAGTAATAAAAATTACTCCAGCAGGGTGACTAATACACAATGAACAATTATTCACTCACTGTATCTCTACTGCTGTTTTTCAAACCTGTGAGAAATTATTTTTTCAATATTAATTAATGTTGTGGGGGTTCTAATTATTTTATTAACAACTCTTGGTTGTTCTTTTTCTGGAAATTTATGAGTATTCTCATCTGACATCCATGGTCCCTTAATTGGACTCATTTACACCTTTGCATAACATAAATTTCTGATGTCATTGTTCACAATTATAATTACAAAACTGGCTTTTTATAACTAATAAAATTCCTCTTTTCACTGAACATTTCTGTTAGTAAATTCATCTGTTAAAAGCAAGAATGGCCTGGGAAATGTATTTCTATTCCCTGGGAAAAAAATCAGGGAGAATTAATTTCAGCACTACTTTCAGATTTAGAAGCCACATATTCAAAGTGGACATATTATGCAAAGATTTGAGTGTGCTTGTTATGAGCAGCATGTAGCAGTTTCTTTTACAGGATTTTTGGATATCTGCCAGTGGTAGCCACAATAGATGCCTTTAGAAAGTTATGTGTTTTCATTTTGTTCCTATTGTAGTATAGAATTCCAACAATACTATATAAAACTGTGACATTTATATGGTAGATTCTTCACTGAATAAAGGAAACATTACAGGAGTAGTATCTGAAATGAGATAATGGGAAAGCAGTATATTATGTATTTCTCAAAATGTGATGACTAGAAATGAGGGTGTTCTCACAATGTGGTTAATGTATGACCAAAAGGGAAAAGATTAGAGGATTCCCGAAGGACCTCCATTAGAGTCAGGTATAGACTTCAAAGCACAGCTCTTTAAACTTGGCTAGAGAGGCAGGCAAAGACATCTCAGATTCCCTTTTGTATCACAGGCAAGGTCCTCACAGCTGAAGTGCATGAGAGCTCTGTCCTGCTTCTGTCCTCTCTATCATCTTTTCCTGTTAATCATCTCTTCTCTAGCACTGTGTTCCATTTGGTTTGATTTTTTAATGCAGAAGCACCTTTGTGCCAAAAGTTTGTGAAATAATATCTTTGTGAACTTAAGCCTGGACAACTCTGAAAATGTACATGAAATTTAAATAAGCAAAATTGGTTAACTTTGGTTGAGAGAAAAAAAAAGGCAAAATCCGAAGATTTTGGCTATAAGATACACATTTGCTCCACTCTTGATCTGGCACACTAGTGCATACATGTGAGACTGGAATTATGATGCAAGAACATCTCTCTGTTAGAAATTTAAATCCAGAGTAATTTACCACAAAATTTGACATATTCAATCCAAGTCTCTAAAATGAAGCTGTTTCAGCCACTTCAGACACAACACAGTACCTAACAGGAGCTCCATGGGCAGATCTCTGTAGGGGATCTTCCCGGTCCCTTTCTAGTCTAACTTGTTAACAATGTCCTGATTATGTTATTTTGAAACATGGGGCATCTCCCCTTCCTCCCTTGTTCCAAATGATTATCTGTTAAATCTGAGAATTAACTGGAGAATGGGTGATTGGTTTAGTTTTTCCTTTCCACATATGATGTGAGGGAACGAGATTTAATATTGGCAGAGAGAGCCTTGGCAAGACAGAGAACAGTTTTCTTACTTTACAGTCCCTCCTAACTGGTGCAAAATCACGTCACTGGTCTATTCAGGCAGTCAGCTTATTCAACAGAACACCAGCCTGCAGAGAGCTTTCCAAATTTAGCTGAGAGATAAACAGCAAGGAAAAAATATGCTGAAAATGGGATGCACATAATAAAATAGCAATCAAAAATGCATCACATGGGGATTCACCTTATAATGTTTACCACTTCTAGCACAGAAAGTGAAAGGCAACAGAAGTAGCAGGGATGGTAGCAGGAAGACCACATACCACTTCCACCCTCCAAATTTTTATTTAACCTACATTTTTTAAGATGTTTTTGTCTCTGTTCCTACTAATTGATAACCACAGCATGATTCCCCCGACACCTCACTTTACAGAGCTACTGAACACCAACAGAAAGAGTTGTTTCACCTGGTAGGAGAGTTTTCAGAACAACTAATACTTGACCTTTACTGAAAAGAGCTCCTTTTGCCACAGATCAGATATTTTTGATTTTCAGTATCAGCAACCTTGCGTGAAAGAATTTCATGAGACTAAATCACATTTTATCAGACCCATCACATACCCAGTGAATCCAGGAGTGGTTAAGCCTGACAGTCATAAGCGTTTCAGGAGCCTGACTGATTTTTCTGTGATACAAGAATAATTTCTTTATTATCAGCAAATATAATTATTTTTAATGGTGATTAATTTCAGATGTTTCACATGGTGTTAACAAAACCTGCACCAGGTATCTTCAGATTTTTATACAAAGTTTTGACATTCTGTTAACCACTTTTAATTCCAAGAGAGTTGCTCTTGAATTCAAGCTTCTGCTATGCTAATCCTATTAAATCTCTTTATTAATACATTTAAATGAAGGTTTACATATATATAGTTGCATGGGTTTGCCCTAAACCACTCTGATTTTTATGATTATGATTTTTTTATGATAATGAAAATAAATCCTCTTATAGGTTTTTTGCTTCCTCATGTAAAAATTGTCTAATTTGTCTGATCAGGAACTTCTTCACCATATTATTTCCCAACATCCAGCTACCTCACGTGACTAGACATAAGACCTTTGGAGTTCCACCATGACTAACTCTCTGGTTTAATGGCTAGACATGAAAAAAGTGTCAGGAGCCTCTTTAAGAAACTTGGAAGCATCTGGCCACTGGGGTGGAATCCAAAACCCTGTACTAAGGCACCAAAGGCTTCACAGAGCGCGCAGGAAATTAGGTATCTTAGAATAGCAGCCCTAAAAACAGACCTGCTGACTGGGAAGTTGTAAGACCTGTAAAATGACACTCTCCTTCCTAGCATTAATAACACGACTACAAGGTAAACAATAAGTGACCCTTATTATAATGCTACCACTGAAAGGATTAAATCTAGGAAGCAAGTAATAGGGGATTATTCATAGTCCCTAACCATAACATTTATCCAGATAGTTTTCCTAGAGCTTCCTCTGTTGGGGTTTGTTTTAGAAGTTCTGTCTTGGTTTGGTTCACCCCAACTCCCCCATTAGTTGGTTTAAATGGTTTGCCCTTGGGTGCCTCTTCCCTCCCTGTCAATCTTGTGTCTCCTCCGCCCCTCAGGCTCTCACTCCTCCCAAAGGCCCCTGTCAATCACCCTTGGCCACCCCTCTACTTCTAGAAAGTTCCACTGAAGTCCCTGGGTGATTGGTGGGCTGGCCTGGGCTCCACCCCTAGTTTCCTCCTATTGGTTATTTGGTTTTTTCAGTTAACGGTTGATCTGTTCTTATTGGTTGATGTGTTTAATATTTAAGCCTGTGCTCGGAACCCTTTGGGGCTCTTGAGGGCAGGCTCCTGAGCAATAAACAGCTCTTGTTGCCCCCCACAAGAGTCTCTCCCTTCATTTAATGCAACCCATCGAAGCCAGCTTCCTAGAGGCCTCTGTGGCAATCTAACAGAGATCCCACGCAGCTCAGGTGTGCTGAAGTGGCGCTGCCACCGCAGCCAGCCGGGCCTGAACCAAAGCCTACAGGCAGCGAGGAATACTTCAGTTCTTCTCTACAGTTCTTCCTCTGCAGACTGACCTCCAAACTATGTAATTTAAATGAATTATATGCTTAAAGGGGGTGGTCTAAAGTTGTAGGAGAGATAAGCCTACAGAAATTTCTGATGAAACTGGAAACTGTTTTGCACACCATCATTTATTAGGTCAGCGGAGGGAGAAAACAACTCTCCCTTAGCTCTTCAGAGGAGGATGCTTCATTTCCTACAGTCCATCATTACAATTCTCTGGGTGGAAAACACCATCTCTGCTAATGTACCCTGAGACATCAGCAGTGCACATTCATGAATTTTATTAAGAAGATTTGGTCTAATGTTTGAGCACAACTGTTCAAGCTTCTCCGGAGGCTGCCTGTTATTCCTAGGATACGGCAAGAGAAAGCAGACAAAACCATGTTTTGTAAAGTCCTTCTAAACTGCTCTAAGGATATTCAAACCCCTGAATGTACCTTCAAGTTTGACATGTGCTTTTGAAGCAGCTCTAAAAAACCATTAAGGAAGTTGTTTATATAACTCTGAATTGATTTTGATTCTCTGATAGTTTGCTGTTTCATGGAGATATAATGTGATGCATTTCAAGGACTCAGCACTTCCTAGTCCTTTTTTTCTACTATTGGATGGCAGGTCCCTGAAGAATGTTTAGATGTATCTGAAGTATACGGAACAATACACCAGAATAATAATGCTATACTCAAAGATGGAGTCCTCTAGGCTCAAGAGCAATACATCCCTGCAAAATGGATCTAGGCGAAGAACACCAGGAGACCTGGAGCTCCTGGAAAAACTTAAACAGGAGCAGGTATAGAGGGTGGAAGCAGGGGAAAGTATCCTGGGAGGAATACAAGAAATGCTCTAAACAGCCAGAGAGCTGCCTAGGAAAGCTAAAGCACTGGCAGAAGTAAATCTGGCTAAGGACATCGAGGGTAATAAAGAAAGATTCTTCAGGTACATCAGAGGTAAAAGGCTACATCCTGTTGAGCAATTCCTGAAGAGGCCACTAAATTAACCACAGAGCTGGGACACCTCTCTTATTGAAGGCTGAGAGAGGTTGGGCTGTTCAGCCTTGTGAAGAGAAGATTCTGGGAGGTCTTATAACAGCCTTCCAGTACCTAATGGAATGTAGAAAAGAGCTAGAGTGGGACATTTCACAAGGGTATGTAGTGACTGGACAAAAGGGAATGGCCTTAAGTTGAAGGAGGGTAAGTTTAGATTAGGTATTAGGAAGAAATTCTTTACTGTGAGGGTGGTGAGACACTGCAACAGGTTGCCCAGAGCAGTCGTGGACTCCCCATTCCTGGAAGTGTTTAAGACTAGGCTGGATGGGGCTCTGAGCAACCTCAAGTCCTGCAGAAGGTTCCCTGCCCATGTCAAGCAGGTTGGACTAGATGGTAAATGGTCTTTAAGGTCCTTCTAACCCAATATGAAGTAAAGCTGTGTCTTGTGCTAAAAACACACAGCAGGTTGTGAATCAGAGCTCCCTGTTCAAGAAGACAGCCTTAAATTCCAGGCAAATGCCTATTCTGCATGAGGGCTTCTGCCATGGCTCTTGCTGATGCTAGGACTTGCAAAACAATACAAGGGTACAGAAAAAAGGCAAAATGAACCTTGCTACACAAGCCCTGTGAGAACTTGGGGCACTTGGTTGGAGGAAAGTTAGTTCAGTGTTTTTCTATGTGATTCCAGCGCCCCAAGCACCAGGCGCTGGAACTGGCAAGCTGCCCCTTCCCAGCTGACTGGTCTCACCACACTTGTGCTGGATTCCAGCTCACCCCTGTTCTGCCTGAGAGGTTCTTGCCCTTGTGGCTGCAGAGTAACACAGCTTCCACACGAACAGGATTCTGTGGGGCCCCTCTGACACCTGCTGGCAGACAGGTGCCTCGGTCATTTGGGGTGATACAGTTACAGCTCCAAGCTGAGAAGAACCCACATCTCCTATTCTACCTTTTAGACTACAACAAGAGCCCACCATCTCAGAAGATAACTACATCCTGAACAATTCTCAGAAGCATTGACTCACAAGTGTGCACAGAAATATCTGAGTTGTTAACATTTCCTAACAGCTGCCTTCAGACTTCTAGGCTAGCATGCAGATGCACTGAATCACTTTAAAGAGCAGGCTGACTTGTGAAATTAGTCTTGAGACGCTGGCTCTTGGTTAAAGCACTCCAGACTGCCCACCTGAAGATACATACAAATATGTATGTACACATACATAGTTCATATTGAGAACTGGGACAATTTAAACATAGAGTGCATTGGATTATATCCAGAATGGAGCAGCTGAGCAACCATGTGTGAGGAACCTTAAGCAGAAGCCTTGGTAATGTTGGACCTTTTTCTGTTGATTCCAGATCACAATGGCAACTTCAGCTCAATCTTCAGCACAGGAGCAAGCATGGAGAGGAAGAAACACAACATATTGGCAGAGGCTACCAGGACAGACATTATTCAAAAAAAGACCAGTATTATTCCATAATGGAAACCAATGTTTATTTAGGACAGCATATGCCTAAAATTACTCTTGAGCTATTTACTGTTTTGTTTGATTTGTCCTGGTGGTGGGCCTGATTTTGCTTTCATTATCAATAAATCAGGCTAATGTGCTAGTGAAAAAAACAGCTATGAATTATCAGCAGAATTTCAGAAGTTTGGATTTACCCATGCTCTTAGTAGTTAAAAAACAGTGGCTGATTATATATAGATATATAGACAGATAGATAGATATAGATATAAATATATAAAATATACTCTATAAATAGGCATTGCTAAGATTTTTACACTAGAGGGCACCTTGCTTATTCTCTTATATGTCATGGAATTAGATGACTGTAACTGAGTTTTTTGCAGCATTTGAATTCCAGAAGCTTTTAATGTGTCGCTTGGTTTTGGTTTTAGTTTTTCAACAAGTACATGAATATAGGTATCAATTTCAGGCAATACTTATCTGAGATAACCTTGAAGATCTTAAGTTGTAGGGGGAAAAAATTGGACAATGCCCAGTTTAAAACCTTCTAATTACTTTCAGGGTACTGAAGCCATTGACTGAACCACAGCTTCAACTATTTTTTTGCTTATATTGCTCTGCTAGTATATACTGGCTAAAAATAAAATGCACCATAGCTTCTAAAGTATTTTGTCATGGAAAATTGAAATCATTATTTAATATCACCTTGTCCTAGAGTGACTTTATGATGCTTGTATCCCCAAATCGTCTGTTCTCTCTGTGTTGGATGTTGTGTTCTGTACCTTTAAGACTGGTTCTGAGAGCAAAAAGGGAGAAAAGAGAAGTGCACAGTTTGTTTTCAGAAAAGCAGCTCACTCCTCCACATTCCAGCTCCTGGACTGTTGGTCTGAGGCACGGACAGGCGGCGGGTCAGAGATCTGTTCTGCTTTTAGTAAGTGTTAGCTAGCTAGGGCAGGGAAGTTCCCTGGTCTGTTTTTTTTCCTTTTTCTTGGGACTGCTTAAACCTGCTCTTGGACTGAAAGACCCATGAGAGTGAGAGCACCGCAAGTCCACACCGGTGGGCCACCAGGCCCTGGCCGGCATCTTCCAGCACTGGAGTGGCTGGTAACAATCTGAGAGCTGAGCTCCCACAGCAAGGACTTTCTCAATTTTTCCAGGTTTTATTGTTTCATATTATTAATTTCTATGTTTGTAAGCACTTTTTTTGTTAAAGAAATAGTTTTTTTCCTCTCATCTCTAAGGAGATTTTTCCCCGAACCAATAGTGGGGAGGGGCCGTTTCAGTTTGCTTCCCAGGGGGACCCCCATTTGGGAGGTTTCCTCCCAGATTTGCCTTAAACTAGGACACACCTAAAAAAGCTTAGCTTGTAAGCTTAGCTTACTTTGCAGAGTACAGTGGCCATCAGGCTCAGATCATCTGACTCCAGTTGTTCTGTTGAGAGAAGACCAACACTGACACACATATATAAGATATTTTTTCTACCTCCTGAAAAGAGATATGTATGTTGCTCTCTATAAATATGTTCAAACAATGAGCATGTTCCATTCCAAACAGCAGTTCCATTGCTACATTTTATATGCTCATTTTTCATGCACCAGATATAAACAAGGCAAGTATTTAGGTCAGAGAACTTAAAACTGTGTATATATACTCACTTTTCTTGAATGAGAATTCTTTTAAGACAGTCTGCTCCCTATGTGATACTTTGTACAGTAAGTGGCCTTCTTGAGAAATCTGAGATCTGTGCACTGAACAATGTCGCCTGTTTTTCAGCCTCAGGGGACTGAATAAATGGAGTAGAAATCAACAGAGAAGCCTAATACAACAGAGACCACACCACATTCTCCCCTTTGACTGGTGGGTTCCACCCTTTAAAACACTAAAATTATGCTGTTTTTCTCAGAGTTCAAATGAGATAAAACTAAGGATTATTTACCACCTCATTTCCATCCTATTAGTCCATTCCCTCCTTTCCCCTGCTATAGTTCAGATATCTGAGTATGAGTATATATATCCCTGAGGAGCTAAGGATGGAATCCTACCAACAGAAGGACTAACTTCACTGAAAGTGAGGACTTTCAGGGTTATGCAGTCTTCCACTGAAAGCCATTGTTGCCTGGCATACATGCCCTACGGCAAGGTTTTGACCTATTTGAGAACAGGCATTATGCCATCCAAACAGATGGGCAAAAGCGTAGACAGTCAGGAGACCATGTTTGTACATCAAGCATGGATGATGAGGGCATGATTCTCAGCTGAGAACATTTAAATAATTGTTCATTCAGAGCTTATGCTCCTGTCACAGAAAGTAATGTGTCACCATTAATCAAGCTTGGAGTTTAGTGCCCTTTAGGAAAGGCATTGCAATGTAAGGTGGATATTATCACCTAGATAGGATTTTGGGACTGATAGGTCCAGAGCACAATTATTAAAACATTTGACTTCTAGTCCCACCTCTGCTACTAACTTCATAAATGACCTTGTAGAGTGTAATACACCCTTTGTAGCTGCTTCTTTTGTTTTACCAACATTAATTTACATACTGTAAGAGCAGCATTATGTGAGCAAATCAACATGAGCAAAACAGCTACAATAGAAATGAACACACATCCCTATAGCCTGCTTTATCATGTGACCTCCTTATGTGAAATTTTGGTACAACAGGTGCAATCCTCCATTAGCTGACATGAAAATATTTCTCATAGCTAGATTTATATTGTTGGCTTCAATATCATGCAGACTTTATTTTTTGAAGATTAAAACAGTTAATTTGTAAGCAGAAGTGGACAGAATTGCAATTGCTTCCACTGTGTCATTCGCAATTTCACATGCTTCACTGATTTTCAAGATGATCAGTATGTGAAATAAAGATGAGTGGGTATAACAAATTATTCCAGACGAATGCCAACATTAATAATAGTCATTATTTATATATTAATTTGTGCTAAAACTGTTTCAGATTAGCAAATAGAAAACACATATGTCATGTACATTTTTTTGCAAATTAGTCATATATTAAGCAGGATATAAAAAAAATTAGGTACTATACAGAAAACTAGATGTAATAAAATTGCTCATGGCAAATGTCAACTTTTAAAAATGATGTCTGGGTTGTTATTAGGATATAAAGTCCAAATTTATTTAACAGAGATTGCAGACAAGCAAGTCAAGGCTATCTACAGAGTAAGACCTAAGCCTGAATCTCAGAAAAAGTATCTAACAATACAGGACTGAGAACCTTTTCCTATGTGACTTTCATAAGGTAGTTAGCAATGTTTGAAAGCAAAACCTACTCAGTTCATGAGTCTTAGTAGCTTAAATGGGACTTCTTACATTGTGTGATGTCTTGCAGAGTTATTCAGGTATCTTTGCACACTTACAAGCAATCAATTTTTTGAAGAACTATTCATATACTGTAATCTTTTTTTCCAGATACTTAGATGCTGATTGAATGGATATTATCCACATCTACTAAAAATTGTTCTGAAATACATTTAAACTGTACTGGGATAAAGTAAATTCCCAAAAGCATTTATCAGAAAAACTACAATATCTTAAATTGGTTATAATAGTAATTAATTACCTGTTCAAATAAACTGTCCATTAGCAGTTAGGTTTCTAGAAAATATACAGTCTTAGTTTTATTGTAAGTGATGTAGGGTATTTTAAAAGAAATGTCCTATACACTCAAAGACCAATTCTAAGAAATCAACTTATTTTCCGACTGATAGCATTGTAGCATTTTCAACATTCAGTCAAGCTTAACTCATTTCAGGGAAAGGAGTCATCCTTCAAATATATGACATGTATTTATTATCCAATTCACAAAGGTTCCAGTGCAACAAAGCAGCAATGAGCCTTTATGATGATTAAAATGTCAAAAGAAAATCTAATCAGTCATACTGTGAATTTCCCCCCATAACAACCACCACTGTCGTACTCTTGTATTTCACTGCTGATGACAGAGCAGGTCCAATATGGAGGGCATGTCATAATCTTTTCTGTGTAATATATAGTCAGGAGTCATTCTCAGGGCATCATTAAAAGCCAGGTATACAGGGAGAATCAGAGCTGCAACAACTGGAGCTCTCAGATCACTCAGTTGTAGCACAAATAGGAATGTAGCCTTGTAAACAATGCAAGCCATTAAGGCAGCAAATTATTCCTATCCCACATCACCTTCAGCAGTGGATGACATCTTTCTATGAGTATTGCTGTAAGCACATTTCCTGTTGAATGAGTTGTTCTTTTTGTCTCTCCCTCCCTGAGGCAGAAAATGCCCCTCTGCATTTCCTTGAGGTCTGTGCTTCTCGCTGATTGGGTCTGTGTCTTACAGGCACAGCCTTGCTTTATCTTTACACCTGTGTGCAATTAAGCAGTATGAACACAAATATAACTGAATTCTCCAGAGAGGGTCAGTTATAAAAATATGATTTTGTATCTAAAAAGTAATACAGTAACGAGAGTCCTTTGCAAGGAGAAAAGCGAGAGCCATGAGTATGCAAAGGATGTAGTCAAAATTTCCTCGAGTTGGGCATATTTTATCTTTTGATTATTGTTTCTAACATTGAAACATTGCCTTATTATGTACTTAAGTATTGCAATTACTTTAATAATGACAGGCAGCTTCAAGCTGCTCCTAAACTTCATAAGTAATATTAAATTGTTTTTAATAAATTATGTTCCTCTGTGAGTAGTGTAAAAATTTTCCTTATAAGTATGTGTTTATAAACATATTCAGATTCAGGAAGATCATACATGTGTAGAAATATTTTCCATTTCTGTTCAAAGAGAAATATATACCCAGCTCCCACTGGGAAGTGGGATGACTGGAAAAGGAAAAATTACTGAGCCTGGTTTTCATGAATAACATATAAAGTATTTACATTCCTTTCTAAATATACATTAAAATGAATTTATTTTATTTTAAAGAGAAATTTCAGTCAAATCACTAGCTTGAAGCAAGCATGTCACTTTTATCAGGCATTGTTATCACCTTCATAGGGAGAATGGCTTTGGCTCATCATGTTTGAGAAAAATTCTCTCTCTAAGAAATGAAGTAACAGCATAAAAATAAAGCCATAATTGCATTTTAACAATTCAGAATCATAGCTGAAGAACATTAAGCCAACCTTCCAGGTTAACTGAAGAAGGCATGAAGTTCCAGCACACCCCAAAAAACTGCTAAGGGCTCCTCCCCTATCATCTTCTCTGGGGCTGATATACTACAGTGCCTCAGAGATTTTCTAAAACTACCAACACATGGCTGTTGCTGACAGGAGCTGACATCCCAGACTCACTGCAGGAATTATTATAGTCCATGTCCTTAGAGGATCTCCCATGATGAATAGCTCACACTGCCCTCTTGCATTTACTTCAGGACTGTACGGTTTCACTGTGTTTCACCAAGAAAGCATCCAACTCCTAATACATGGAGTATTTTTTTCCAGGCAGTTTAATAACTTAAATATTTCCACTCTCAATACTGTGCATGACTTAGTTGAGATGCCATGGTGCATGTAGTTGGCCTGGAATGATTACAGTAAAGTATTATGAATTGTAGAAGGATTCCAAAATATGGAGAGCCAATGCAACCTCAAGATCAGCCTGTTACAGTTTCCTGTGTGAGACATTAAACTTGGCTGTTAATTTTGCATTTTCATACAAATTCATTCACTATGTTAATCTTTTTATCTACTGTATGTTTCAAGTAAACAATCTATCACTTTTTGGTGTGGGTGTTCATTCTTCTTAATTATTTTCAGATGAAAGCTTTATGCAACTCGGTTGTAAAAACAACTTTCCTTTTAGTGAGATGATAACTTCTGGTGTGAAACTTTTAAACAAAATCAACTCTGACTTTTTGTTAATATACAAAACCATATCTTCACCAAAGATTCTGTAAAATGAACAGCTCTTTCTCCTCTAATGTATCTAAATAACATGTCCTAAGAAAGACTAAGATACAAAACTGTTTTTAAAAGTTATTTTTGGAATTAAACTATTTCACTACATAAGAAGAAGACTGAAAGTTCAAAAGATGGACTGCAAGCTCACTTTCTGTCTGGAGTTTATGGGACTAACACTTGGGGATCCTTAAATGTCTTCTTAGGTATCTACACTTGGATTCCTCTAAGAGGTGAAAAAGTTTCTAACATATGGTGAAGATTTTACACAATGAAGTTTTGAAAATACAGGACAGGAGACAGAGCCTACTTATACAGCTGGTATTTTTCTGCTTGGACACTATCAACATGAAAGAAAAATGTGCAATAAGTTCCTATGTATAGCTAATGCCTTCAAAGGGCATCTCATGTTTCATTTGATTTCTGCTGTGCTCAAAGTCCTGAAACATTGGTTGCATCACCCATCCTGGAAATTTGGAAACATTCAAGGTCAGATTTGCTGGGGCTCCAAGCAACATGATCCAGTTGGAGATATCTCTGCTCACTAGTTTCTGGGCTACATGATCTTTAAAGGTCCCTTCCAACCCAAACTGCTTTATGATTCAATGATTATTATGAATACTATACACACCCAAATAATTTGGCTGTATTGTTATGGCCAAATATGGTAAGGTATAGCATTTGAATCTTAAAGGAATCATAGAATAACAGGATCAGAAACGCAGGGCTCAACAATTTCCCCTGAAAATTGACCTTAAACAGCTACAGTGATGAGGCATTTATTCTCTGGACAACCAGTTCCAGTGTATTACCACCTTCACCATAAAAGAATTCTTTCATCTAATCAATCTGAATCTCAACTCTTTCTGTTCAAAACCACTGTCCCTTGGTCCTGTCACTACAAGCCAGATAAAAAGTCTCCACCTTTCTTATAATCCCTACTTATGTATTGAGAGGCTGCAGGAGGATCTCCCTGGAGCCTTCTTCAGGGCTCAATAACCCCAGTTCTCTCAGTAATCCATGAGGTTATTCAGTTTTTTTGGCTGTCTTCAGTTCTTATGCATATTATATGTCCCTCCCTTTGGGCTTTTTAGACACTGGGGAGAAGGACATAAAATTTCATGCTTCAGCTTCTTCTTTGTGCCTTACTCTCTTCAATGATTAATATCAGTGAACAGCTGAGGGTTTTTAAGATGTATATGGCCTTTAAGATGTATATGGTTCTTCAATTTTGCAATTCATATTGCTCACCTTTGGCTGATAAAAGGAAATGAGAAATTATACATAAACCTGAAAAATCAACATTTTTGTGTGCTCCTTTCACAGGGACGGGTCACTCATTCGTTGTTTGCAGGTGACTTAATTCTTTCAGTGTCCCCAGAGCAACTTTCTACATTCCTATCCTCTTGACATTTTATCTAGAAAATAATTTCTCCATTACATTCTATCTCCCACTCATCTCCTTTCATTTGTCTCCATTCTATTTACCTTTCCCTTCTGCTGATACGAAAGTATTCAGCTGTAAATGGACCTCCTAAAATTGTAACATGCATTTCTGTATTGAAGCCATACCCTGTCTCCATAAAAATAACAATATAAAAGAAACCCACGAGGGGGGAATTAATCTGCAACAGAATGTCAGATGATTGAATCAGTGGTGCAAGGATAATCAGGAAAAATGGGAGAATTTGACAAGGCAGAAATTACTGTTATCCCTTTGGACATGGGTTCACATAAGGGAATAGATGAGCCTAGAGCAGCTCATCAGCTTCTTGTGTTAGTACCACAGTGGCTGCAGACTGTTTTCTTTGCATACCCTTCTGTAGCTTGCTAAACCCTAATCCTTTTCCAGACTCCTTTTAGAGTGAACTTCATCCAGTAGTTACACTCTGTACATCTCTGAGGGAAATTCCAGGTAACAGTAATAGCAACAGCACCAGTAGAATTTAAAATAACCTTAGTAGTTCCTTTAACTTGCAGCAGATTTTGCTGGAAATTCACAAACTTCATGTAGTTTCAGAATGCTGTGCTTATTTGGGAGAGATTATTTCATATTGGGAACTTAAAAGAGAGATACACCAATATACCTCCAATAATCTTTCTCCTTCAGCAAATGCCCAAGTTAATTTTTATTTGTGTTTGCAAAGACAGGTGTGATTCCTAGGAAGTTTAAAGGTAACTCTACCACTCACAAGGCACAGAGTGGGCACAGATGGTTCCAAGAGAGAGGACTTTCCTATCCCACCACAATGCACATTAGTACAGCAGAATATTCAGGCCCATACAGTCAGGAAGTAAGGGTGCTGTTTGCACATGGATAGCACAAAGTACAGCCTCAAAGTACACTTCAAAGCTGCAAAAAGCATGTTCCACATGTGCAGAGAATAGTGTTACTCACACAAGCTGCATAAGCAAAGCACCAATTTAAGAGAGGCTGCTATGAAGCTGAGAATTCAGCTGTTGATCACTTAAGTGCAAATAAATAATTTCAGTGGAGAAAAATGCAAACCGCTTGTTTGAAAGAGAGAATAAGGTAAAATAAATAGAGAATGTATGACACATGCCATTGTGGAGATACAAGAACAGAGGCAGTACTGCTCCAGATGATTAAAAATGTTGATTTTTTTTTTAATTCTTCATTGAAGTAAATGGGTTTTTAGTAAGAGTTTGAGAGATATTCTTTTGTTCAAAAATGTTGGTTTGTCAAAACAAAACCATTTTAAATGACTTTTTTAACTTCACTTGAACTTTGAGCAGAAATGTCACACAAGAACTTACTGTTGAAATGGTCCATTAATATTCTTCCAAACTAAACAGTTTGGATTTCTGCAATAAAATTGAAATATACATTAATTAGAAAAGCATGATAAATTCAAATACAAATTGAACTTTTTAATTGACCAAGACTGAAGTATTTCTGTAAGTGAAAGACTTTCAGGAAGATTAAGATCTTGATCCCTGTTAATTTCATAAGGATGCTGAAATCCCAGACCTTTCTGTCTATCAGTGATGCTTTACTTCCTGCACAAGCCTACTCTTCAGGATTTTTCTTTCAAAATGCAAGGCTACTAAATGGAAGAGTAAAGGTGTATTTAAAAGAGCTACAAATTTCTATTACAAACTCTGGAAATATAAAGAAAGAGCATTTCTTTTCTACATAATTGAACTTCTTTAAACCAATATCAGAGATCTTTTTGGAAGCAGTAGAATGTTCAAGATCTAATGACAAAAATTCTGCTTGGAACCACTTTAGTATTCCCTGACTATTATAAAACTATGTAGATGCATGAGTTACACACATCCATGCATATTATAGCAGTGAGTGAAAATTAATTTTTTTCCAGACAATTTGATGAATTTGATTACCTGAATTTCTCTTGAATCAGTGGTATGAAAACAAGACCTGAGTTTTTGTGACCATCTACAAATAGCAGCTCATCTCCACCAGGTTACCATAGGGAGTATCTGGTTTTCCTAGTAGGTATTTATGAATTTGGTGTGTGTGTATATCAATACATATTATTTGTATTTATGTTTAATGCTTTATTTTTACTTTTCAAAAAATAAATTTTCAAATGTTTTGAATAAAATACTGTCTCTCACTTATTGGATCCTAATTTTGTTGTATTTTGGAAACACATGGCTTTAAAGCAGAGGATCATAAATGAATTCTTCAAATAATAGTTTGCCAGATAGTTCAGATGGAAGAGTTTTTGTTCAGATATGCAAAATGCATATTTTTGTCACAATCTCCAGGGCATCACTCTTTTAAGTAATTAAGCACTACATTTGGAAAAATAGAGTAAAAGTCTTTATTTTCAGAACTTCAACTGCAGCTAAGATTCTTTTTCTTCATAATTTATAGTACCCACTGGAAAAAAGTGAGAAATACTGCTCCCCATTATCATCTTCTAAACTGGAGGAAATCTGTAGTAACAAACTGAGAAACTATTGCCTGCAAGTTTAAGCAGAAAAATATTAACATCTTAAGTAATTTACTCTGTATTCATGCTAACTGTGATTTTAAAAGGAAAAAGGCATTAACACATTAGAAGAAATTTTGACAGAGCTTACAGAATTCATGCTCAGGTGCAAAGATAAGTGAATATGATTAAGGAAAATATGAGGCACAGCAAAAGAGGTTTATCAACAGTATAAAATAAGAAATAAAATGCAGCCTTAAGCAGCACTTGATTTGCTGGATATGTCTCAAAGAGGATGGCAAGGTTAGAAATATTCTTTCTGGTTTCCTTTAGAAACCAGAAACAGCCTGAAAAATCAACTTATTAAGAAATATCTGAAATTCATACTCTTGACATCAGCTAAAAGGCTATTTAATGCATTAATTCATAATATTGAGTTGCTTTCTGAATCTTAAAATAATTAGTGCATTTATTATCTAGGAAATGGGGCTGGCATAGAGCAAAGAGCCATTTCAAAAGTTTGTTCTATTTCCTGTATAACAACATGTTCAAGAGTACACAAGTTTTCCATGTGATTGTGATGCTGACAAGAATGATTTCTGATGTGATAATAATTGTAACAAGAGAAAAATACATGCAAATAAATAACGAAATCAGTCACCTTTGTTTCACTGCAAACATGTAAACATTACCTGCTACACAAGGCACAAGTATTTTCTTTAAAAGGTTTGTCTTGTGTGTATAAATGCACATAACTTTTACACTCAATTCAAATTATTTCGATGGTGACTGTGTAAAATAGCCTGTATTAACTTAGGGAGGGCACATTTCAAACCCTAGTACGTATTTAGAGAGATTCACAGAGATTATAGATGGCAATGAAAATGGGTACGGTTCTATGGAAATGGGTACGGAATATGGAAATATTCATTTATGACATACACATCAAATACATAAATTATTATAAATTATTTCTTTCATTTGGCTAAACAAACGAACAAATATCCACCCAACCCATTACTAGCTTTGGGACAAAATACTTTGTTCTTTGCAAGAATGTGTCTATGGTGGAACACACAGTTTCATGCACCTTTCTCCTATGAAAAGTTACACCAGTTAAAAGTACAAGTTTCTCAATTTCCCACATATCACAGTAAAATGTATAAACCCTTCAAAATTAAAAGGCCTAAAGATACTAACAGTACTTTTGTGGAATAAGCTCTAAACAATGGCTATGCCACCATAATACAGATTTCTGTATGAAAGCGTAATGGCTATTTTTTGGTTGTAATCACAACCATGGACTTCATAAAGAACCATCTTCTTTCTGCACACCTTTGATAAAGCCAAAAGTTTGGAAAATAAGGACAGTAAGAGTTTCAATAAAGGCATAGCACAACCAGAATTATGACTGCATTTCTTTTTTTCTATAATCACAGTCACTTTATTTCTTCCTTAGGTGCAGTACTTTTATTCTCCTTTGTCTCCTCTGCTTCTTTAATATTTGGGCTTCAGATTTTCAACAGAAAAAAGAGGCAGTATAACAATGAGACAAAAAATTTTATTCTGTGTTTTGACTGCTTTCCAACACTGTTTCAACAGTGCAACATGCTCACTGCAACATCCATAGAATTGAATATTCTGTCTTATATCTAAATTATTGCTTTAATTTTCAGGAGTGTTGTTGCTCCAATCGCACCTTCTAGTACCAGTAAAGACAAATGCTGACCAAGCTCTGTGCAGCTTTCCCCACCCTCCCCCACCAGTACACTCTTCATCCTCCCAGAATTACTAGGAGGTGCAAGAGATCTTATTTCATGAATTACACTTTTTAACTGAGACAAGCTTAAGAGAAAAATGCATTCTTGCTCCATTGTCCAACATACCATCAAACTGCTCCAACCCCTTCACATCATATGCTATGGTACTATGGTGTATTAAAAACTTGTCTTACCCATTTCTCATTCAAATTGAAGCATGCATATGTTTTCTCACATTAGCAAGAGACAGTGTGTTGAGAGACTTTAGTTAGTACTTGTCCTGTGTAATCTCTTTAAGCACCCCCAAGTCTTGCCAAAAGTAAACAATAGAGATTTGAAAGGTAACAATGTTGGTAATTTACTACCACAGTAAAACTAGAAAATACAGACATAGAAAATGAAGAGTAAAAATAGCTAAAACATCAATTCTGACATCATCTTAATTTTGTCCTTTTAAAAAGTTATTTTCTATGACTTTGTTTATTTTTGACTAAAATATTTAGCAAGCAATTCCCTTTAACACGCAGTGGGAAAACTGATAAGCTGTGTCTCAATACTGTGCACTAGGCTGACACTATGGATCACATAAAGAATTGTAGTATTTTATAGTCTTTATGTCAATATAATACTCTATCCACTTTAAAAGAAACAGAGGAGCCTAAACCATGCTGTGAAATAAAGTGAATTTTCAGTAACATAAATGGCACTTGGAGGGTTTGAGAGCACAACAGGATGAAGAAATGCCTCATAGCCATCTTGTTTTATTTGTCTGCCTTGGAAGCCTGTAATGGAAAATTATCCTCCCATTAGAATGAACTTGCTGGTTCACATGCCCCTTAGTATTTTTCCCCTTGACTTGTGGCTGTACTAGTTCCTTCCCCTGTTCCTTGACTTAATCTTAAATGACGAGCCAACAATCCATGTGAATATGGCTATGGGAGGGTCAGTCAGTTTGAAGGAAGAGATGGCATTCACCCCATGAGGAGATCTGGGGCTGGATGCTGCTCATCTCACTGGCTGGAAGTGCACTGTAACAGAAACATGATCTGCTTGAAATATTTCCCCCAGTTGCTCTTTCAAGTAAGATTCAAGAAGGGATTAAGCACTGCTCCAACACAAGCAATGTGTCTATTCCAAGGTTCACCAAGCCAGACACTGGAATTTCAAACCATCCTCTGAGGAAGGTTGTGCCTCCTATCTCCAGTACAGGGCTTGTGCTCAATGACTGCTGCAATTTGGTGCCGTGATGCAAGCACTAGAATAATCTTTTCTCCCAAGGACAATGACATCCAGGCCAGCAGCTTACGGGTCAGTTCCTTTGCCTGGAATCACAGTGCATGAACTCTCCACCAGCTGGGACTGTTCCAGCTCGTATAGGGTGAGCAAGCTCAAATCTGCTCTCAGAAGGTCTCAGCTCCTGAAGCCTTAATTCCTCTTCCTTCACCCTCACACAGAAAAACAGACTATGATGAAAACTCATGATCCTAAAGTATATTAATTAGGAAAATTTAAAAATGAAAGTAGCAATATGAACAGCAGTGCAAGTTTTTCCAGTCCTTAACTTCAGGATTTTTTTGTGAGACATGTCAGGTTTTTCACTGTATACTAGGTAAGACCACTACATCCTGCCATCTCAACTGAAACCATTTGTAACATAAGAGGAAATATTTGTGTGCATTTTTGTGACCATGTTTGCTTTCACCATGGAAAGTGTATTACTTTCACAGTTAATTTTTTAATTTAAAATTTAACTTAAGTGCTATAAGGCTCTTACTGGCTTTGCTTCCAATTTAATTTATGTAAATTGTTCCTTGGGTTCCTACGTTTCATGTCTGAAATCAATCTATAATCAAGAATAACTCAGCTATTCCCCTATTCTTTACGTGGATAAACAGGATAATAACAGATATATTGATGAAAATAGTGATCCTTTAAATACAACAGACCTCATGTCCCTGGTACAATGCAAAATATTGCAGCCTAAAACTCAGACCTTGTAGAGCCACAGGAAACCTTACCCAAATATTCAGGGATTCCTTATACCTCTTCTAAACTAACTAAAATATTTTTTTACTGGAAAACATCAGCTTCAGCTCTGCCTCTCAAATGTGTGTACAGCACTGATGTCACCTTTGTAACAGAGCACAATTAAAAATGCAGGAATTACTACTACCAAAAAATACAGCTGTCATTCAGTGTAAATAAAGGTTTACATATTCTGTACAGGTCAGGATTCTGCAGATACTCAAATACAACCAGCATTCAAAGCATTATACATGGTTCATCTGCTGGAATTCCTGAAAAAAGCTGCTACAGAGAGGAATGCGCTACTTAGATTAGGCTGCACAACTTCTGATTAAAACAAATTGCTCCTAATTAAGGTTAATTTGCAGCTTAGGTCTCATCTTGTGCTTTCTTTCCTGCTAAAACAATCCCCACTTGCTCTATGCTGAAACAGCTTTATCTCACACTGGTGTGAGGGGAGCTCCAGGTGTACTTGCCCAGAGTAATGAGCACCAACCAGAGAGGATAAGTCAGTCCAGTTGGTTTCATTAAGACCATATGAGAAACTTTAACTCCTCTAAAATACCAACTATAGTTAGTTCCCCAATTCAACATCTTAACTCCAGAAGCATTAATTAGCATTATCACACGCTTGCATTCTAATAAGATATGGTGAGTACATGTTTTTTCAAAATGGCAACACAGCAAAATTGAAGTCATAATAACAGATAACATTTTTTCCTGTAAGTATGCTCATTAAATAAAGGACAAAAATAGTATTTTTTTAAAAAAATCTGCCAATTCCTACTCAACATTAGCCCCAAAAAGTCTTAAATTGGAATTTTTTTTTTTTTTTAACACATGCTTCTTTTTTGGATGAAGTATCAAAATTTGAATTTTTGGATGAAAATTCTTCCAGATTAGTTTCAAAAAAGTCTGAATCAAACATCCTCTCATCCACAATTTCACTGTGTACAAATAAAATGGAAATTCAACATTTAATGAGCTCCAGTGGATGATGCCTTACAGTTTATGTATCAATGCGTTAGGCACACGAAGTTCAGGAACATCACATACCTTCTAGCTTTCGCATAAAAAAAAATTTCACAACGAATTCCCTGATGGATTCCACCTTTTTTTCCTTTTGCTAATAGAAAACTCACAAATGCTGAAATTTAATGCAAATGAAAGACTGGCATATGAGAATTATAATCCTTCATTAATATTTTTCATAATATCATTTCTTACAAAAAAGAACAAAGTCTTACTAACAAATATTTATCAGTGCAACCCAGCAACTTCTGTCACTTATGTGTAGCTGTATCAATCACAAAAAAAGCAGGCACTTGATGAAAATGGTCTTACATTAGACTTTTATGTTATTTATGTGGACTCTGGTTTTCAGTTTATCCATTCACACATGCATTTTTAATACTAAACGTGCATATTGGGACAATTAGTGTCTTATTATAATGTTCATATTTGAAAATTGATCTCTCAGAATTACAAGGTAAGATTTCATATACCACAGGAATGGATAACTGAAAAGAGTTGCAGAGATGCTAAAAACTATTTGGAGGGAAAAAACAGAAAAAACAATTTTCTAAGCACAAGACAAAAACAAGCTTGACTGAATAGCAAAACTCTCAAAGCTGTTTGAACGTTTTTACACCAGACAAAAAAGGAATGCTGCTAAAACAAAACACAAGGGAAGGCCAATTGTAATACTGATTTGATATAACACATTCACAGGAAATCACAAAAGAAACTACACAAAAAAAACCAGGGTTCATAACTATTTTAGCAATCCTTGAAGTTCAGCCATTACAGTACCATGCTAATCATCTTCTTCAAAGGACAAAAGAAATGTGGCTACAGATATAGCTCATGTAAATATGCATGATTTAATAAGATCCTAAATATTAATGATTTTCAGGGTAGCCCAAATGTTACACGTTAATAAACAAACACAACTGGAAGCGGAACTTTAAATAGAAATTCATCTCAGTCTGGAAACAAAACCAAAATATTACCTGCAATGAAATCCTACCCTTGAGCATACTGTCTTGGCAAGCCCTTGATTAAGAGAAAGCAATGCTGTTTTGGCACAGCTACACATTTCACCTAGCCTGCTAGGAAGAAAAATTGGTCTTTAGAAGGAACCTCTCCACCTACTCTACAAGAATCGTGTCCTTCCAATCCATGGCAGTAGATCTGAAGGAAAGCTGCCGTTCACTGCCAGCAGTTCCTGCCTAATCATTTGTGATGGAAACTCAGCAATCCTGCCCTGGGTATCCCCAGGCAGTGACTCACGGCATTGCAGGAACAGCTGCTGCAACAATGAAATGTTGACAAGATATGTATCTAATTCAGAGTACATGGGTACCCCACAGCTGAGCTGTGCCGGCACTCATTCCCAGTGTGTCACACAATCCACAGAAATGCTTGACTAGTACACTGGCTGGACCTAACACACTCATGGCAAGCTCTAAATCCCTGGCTTCAGGAGCTATCCATACCTCCAACAGATCTGAACTATCATATGAAGATGATGTTCTTCTTTCAGAAGAAACTTCCCAAACATGACCAAGACTAGTTGGAGAAGAAAAACAGAAGTTCGTGGTAAATGCCACAAAAGGACCCAGTAACTTTCCCAAAGGATCACCTTAGCACTTATGCAGCAGAAAAACTAGACAGCTCCTGGCACAGCCTAACTACAGATGACCAAGAGCTGTCTGATGGAAATCTGCCTGGGAAATGATGAAACCAGGCTTTTCCAGTAAAGGAATGTTCATTCAACCATGAGGAGTTTCCATCAGGAGCCAAAAGTTACTTTCCTCAAAAGAAATAATAAATAAATCATCCAACACAGGACAAACAGGAGCAGACCAGTGAGTTCACAGTCACAAGGCAACTTGAAAAGACAGATAAAGAATGGACTGTAATACAGAAGTCTTGGTAAAGTTGTCACCTACAGGAACAATCTTTTAAAGTGATTCAGTGTTTCATTCACATCCATCCTATTCTAGAGTACTTATTTTTCATCCGTATTATGTAAAAGTGGTTGTGAATAACCTAGTATCTGTTTACATTGTACAACATTTGAAATCAGAGGCATTAACCGAGTGTTTACCTCAGGCAGAAATTTCCAAGTAAAGGCTAAATTTGATAAAACTGCCTTTCATGAAAAAGATATCTTTTTAAAGCAAAAATTAGTGCATGGATGTAGGTTTTCAGCTATCCTGCGTGTCTTTCAAAAAATCAACCTCTCCATTTCTTCTGCTTTAACTGTAAGAATAACTAAATGTTTGCTACCACCAAATCAGTCTTTACTATCTTTCACTCACAACATCGTTTGAACATATAAAGCATTTCAAGTGAGCCCTGGCAGCATCTGATATACAGGATATATAGGAACCTAAAGCTTTCTCCTTTTTTTTTTTTCCAAAATTTTCAATAACAGTTTGTTGAATCATGTATTTGAAAAACAATGTCAAACTGACCCTTGACCGCCAGTTCAGTAAGTTACACCCTCCAGATCATAAATTCTTGATAAATACTTCATCCATACAGACATGCTTTTCAGTCTTGGCAGAAGTCACACCAAGTAAGCCTCATTTTAGTAGCATCTTTAATGATATTTTACGTATCTGCTACAAGACAATGAGGGACAGGAAATGAGAGGATCTATCCTATTAATTGTTTAATGGTAAATATTGCATCCTTCAGATACTGCACAGAATATCTGTTTCTAATGATCCTTCAGTTCAATGACCAACTGATTCTCTATTCAAGACCATTTACAAAACTAACTTTACAGATTATTAGAAATAAAACAAAATCACAGTCACTATTATTTTGGTGTTTTGCATCAAGGAAAGACTATAACAAAAGGGGAAATGGTTAAGGAAACTATGACTAGGGTTATATCACTAAGCTGTGAGAAAAATTATTTCTGCCCTACACCATCTTGCTTCAGATGGGTACAGAATTGTGTTTGTTCCAGATTTTCCTTTTAAACAAAATATTTACAAGATTTGGTATGTAACTGTCACTATGTAGCTTTTAATAAGTGTTCATTGTTATTAACAGATGTAACTGTACTGAAGAATGGTAAAGAATTTACTATCTTGCTGTCAAGCTACATGAACTGTTTTCATTACAAAGAACAGCATCAATTTAAATATTCCGAGAAGAAAGCTGTATATCTCATGAGACACATAAAGAATAAACATGTGTTTCTGCCAGCTGTTCTTTTGCTAATGATTCTTTTTTTCTTCCTCTTACTATGCTTAAGTCCCAATATACATGGAGAGTTTTGTTTGATTATTCATGGTTGTTTGCCTTTGCAATATAAAGTCCTTTCTTTTTCAGTGGGTATGAACATCTATGCTGAGATATTTGAGTACACTATGCCTATCCAATTTTTATTACTCACATGTTTAGACAAGTAAAACTGGAGGTGATCTATTATGATTTGATGTAAAAAAACCAAAGAAATATGAAAAAAATCAGAAAATGCAGATGAGTGATAATTCACATACTATAATTATTTACACTCTAATTAAACTTGGAGATTTTTTTCCTTGTTCTTTTGATATTTTTTGGTTGCAAGCAAAACACACAAATCTGATTATTGTCATTTTTAAGACACCATTTTGTAACTTCTCCTTAGAATGTACCTGAACTTTCTTTCCTCTGGACAATGGAACACCAATGAGGAAGTTCCCAGAATATTCACACAATCACAGAATAAACAGAGTTGGAAGGACCCAAAAGGATCATCAGCTCCTGGCCCTGCATGGTACCATTCCCAAGTCACAGCATGTTCCTGAGAGTATTGTAAAAACACTTCTTGAGCTCTGTCAGCTTGGTGCTGTGACCACTTCCCCAGGGAGCCTGTTCACCCTCTGAGTGAAGAACCTTTTCCGGATATCCAAACTAAACCTCTCTTGACCCAGCTTCAGGCCATTCCCTCAGGTCCTGTCACTGGTCACCACAGAGAAGAGATCAGTGCCTGCCCCTCCTCTTTCCCTCAGGAGGAAGTTGTAACTGCGATGAGGTCTCTCCTCAGTCTCCTCCAGGCTGAACACATCAAGTGACCTCAGCTGCACCTCATAAGGCTTGCTGAGGATCCTTGGATGAATCCCATCAGACCAAATACATTTATGGAAATCCAGCTTAAGCAGCAGATCCCACACAATTTCAGGGTCAACTGGGAGTTTATCATTATCACAGTCATGCTTGCCCAGTTCAGGGCACTGAGACCCCCTTGGCAGATCATCTGTCTTGAAGAGAGAGGCAACAAACGTATTAAACACCTCTGCCTTGTCCCTGTCCCTGTTTATGACGTGACCATCCTCATCCTGCAACAGGACAGTGTTGCTTTTACACTGTCTCTTGCCATCAATATAACTGAAAAAAACCTCTTTTTATTGTACCCCACAGCTCTGGCTAGTTTCAACTCCCCTTGAGCTTTGACCACAAGAATTTTCTCCCTACAGTGGCAAAGCAGCATTTCTGTATTCTTACCATGTCACTTCACTATTTTTTTGTGTTTGGCCCCTTTTCATTTATTCAAATGAACAGCAGCAGAACTAAAAAGTTTGGTGAATGTATTAGTTTTTATATTTGACAAGATTTGGACAGACTAAGGTATTATGCAATGAGAATGGAAAGAAAACAAGTCTAGAGCATTTACTTCCTGGCCTCAGATCTGCATCTCAAGCACCAGCCTTCACTAGGGACAGCTGGTAGGTACCTGTGTGGGCTCCAGAAATACATGGAAATCTCACTGCACAGTACTGTTACAGTTTCTGAGAGGCCTGAGGGAGGTGAGAGCCAAGGTCATTGCATGTTCCTAAGTTTGTGCTGCTCCAGTGCTCATAATGGCTTTTGGCACATATAAGGTACAGCAGGAAATTCTGGGTTCCCCCAGGTAGCAGGGCTGTCCAGAGCTGATGTGCAAGAGTTTGCAACTGCATTTTTCCTGCTCCTGATGCATTTCCCTACATTAGCATCAAAGCTGCTAAGGCAAAAGAATATTCCACTAAGTCCTCTCTGTGGTCAAAATCATTTTACAAGTCTAAAGGACAGAGTAAAGGTAAGTGAGGAACTAAAAATCACAGAAAGACAATGAGGTCTTAATTCAAATCTTTGGTCAAATGGTAGAAATGCTAATTACAAAGTTTTCCAAGAGACTTAATCTGTGTTTTTAATCTGGCTGTTCTTGCCAGGATATCTCAGAAGTGTGACAGGTTGCTCAAAAGAGTTCTTGCATCAGACCCTAAAGCAGATCATTAAATGGAACTTTGTATCAAATATGATATCTAAATCTCAGTAAATTTCATCACTACCTTGATCAGAAGTTGGAACAGTTTGGCTTTGAAAAGCTGCCTGCTATTTACTCAGAATACAAAAGTGTTTACAGAACCTGAGAAATAAACATTAAAGGCTGCTGTGTGTTCTTTCTTGCTCTGCTTAATCATGTATTTTTCACAGCCATACAATAGCACTATAAACTGTTTTATGAATAGAAATTCTCCTTCCTTCTGTAGAAATGAACATTGATATCTGTAACTAAAAAAAAAAAAAACAAAAATCCCAGCTTATGGATTGTACTCACATTAATTTTTCCTTCACTTTAAACTCCAAGGATATATCAGATACAATCATACATTTCCATCAGGGTGGAGAACTAGGAACTTATTTCCAGGTTTGCTTTGAGCTCTCAGTCAAGAAGGAAACTATTATGTTTAAATTTCCCTTCCTGTTCTGAGTGTCCACAAGAAGGCATCAAGAAACAAAGATGGAAGGGAGCCTTCACCATTTGGTTGAAAATGATTCTGCAATCAAAGCAGAACTGTTGTGCCCCAGAATCAGAAGAAACACTGTGGCAGAAGCCACACTCCAGGCTGAGGGGAGGAGGCATACGGCCCCTGCTCCGGTGGTGATTGGAGCCTGGCTGTAAGCCACGCCCTATATGTACCCTTTAAAACCTGCTGTCTCACCATTGTCTGGGTCCTTGTCTCGTGGCGTCTGTGAGCTACACACAATAAATAGACTCTCAGACACTCCTGGATAAGTACCCGTCTCGTTTCTCATTTCACCGCTGACCGAAGGGGGTGTCGAAGGCTGTCACTTGGAGCACCCAAAGATCCCTGCAAATTGTGGCTGAGCCCCACGAGCTGTGGGCAGCTACAAAACACTTTTTCCTGAAACTCTCTAAGCCTTTCTTGTACACACGGCAACAGTTTTTAGTTACGCCTTCCCACCCACACTCTCTCTTGAAATTATTGGTGAGAAGTGTCTTAAACACATAGTGAAATTACCCACCAGAAAATCAAGTTGCAACCTGATAATACCAGATATTGAGATGCAGATTGAGTGCAACAGAAAACAAACCCTTAAAGATGTTGCTGAGATACAGCAACACAGAGACTACGTAACCAGTAGGAAAAAACCTAAAACAATGAACTTTCCCCATAATTTCTCTTGAGCATCTAACTGGGAAAGAATATGCTTGATTCATTTATGCATTTTGATGCATTTATTGTCCATAAGGAATGGTGTTTCCTGACCTCTTCCTCTCTCAAACTGCAGTATTAAAAAGATAGCTATCCACATTACAAAACAAAATTCTACGGGGAGTCAGTAGGAGCTGATATTTAAGCATTTAAGTGTACCATGATACAAAATGCCCCTTGTGACATTCTACATCTTTGAGTTTCATCTGAAATTATTTTTTAATTTTGAAAGGGATCCTCCACAAATTTCTGTGATTTTACTACTTCCCTTCACCTCTACTAATTAAATTATGTTTCATTGCTGTAAGAATAAAAAAATTGTGCAAGGGTTGATGCAGGAACATGTAGACTACTGTTGTGATCAATACTGTCTTTTGCTCATCAACACTGCCATGTTAAATTCCTCTAGCTATCTGCAACCACCACCTTAACAGCACATCTTTGTTGAAGAAATCATCTCCATGTTCACTGCAAAGTATTGGTAGATGTCAGTAGTATCCCTATATTTGACAGCAAACATGTATTTTAAAAAATTTCACAGGGCATAATGAATGAACATTACTAAGGATGAGTTTTAAAATATTTAATTTTTTTTACTTTTTGATTAAAAATTTGTAATTTTGCTGTATATCATACTATGAGCTGGATTCCCTACTGCAAGTCTTTTTGTGAGCAAACTCCAACAGCTATGCAAACATCAGCCACGAGGTACAGGCATGATGCCAAATAGAAAGCTACCAAATAGGTGAAAAACTCATGTTTTCATTGCAATTGTTACTTACCAGCAAATTCTAAGTACTCACACGAACAGTACCATCTCAATTGTTTGGGAGTTCAAAGTGACTCTTTAGACTTGAGAAGAGAAGGCTCTGGGGGGCTCTCACCAATGTGTGAAGGAGAATGTGAGAAGGAGATGGAACCAGACTGCTCTCTGCAATGCACAGTCAATGATGAGGGGCACAAGGTGGAATATAAAAAATTCTGACTAAAAAAAGCGTAAAGAAAAGCTTTTTTTATTGCAATCATGATCAAACATTGGAACAATTTGTTGAGAGCAGTTAAGGAGTGACTGATCCTGATATTCAAATCTCAACTGGACCCAGAGTGACTGGAGTAGTACATTGTTATCAGAGGTCCCTTTATCCTCAATCATTCCACACTTTTTCATATCAAGTAAAAAGTGAATCTTTTTTTACCCTAACCAGTCCTTAATTTTATGAAAAAGAAAATAAATTTCTAGGAATCAAACACAAAAACTGGAGTACAAAAACCTCAGCCTTCAAAAATCAACTACCGAGTTTTACAGAAAAGCCGAAGTCATCACTTTTATAGATGCTGTGGTTTTCTATAGCTATTTTTGTAGTGAAACAGATGCACAATAAGGAAATAAAGACAATTTTATACTAAAGGGAATAAATTCACTTTCAAATGTTATGATCTATGCTAAGTATGAAAGAATTACTGCAGAAAGAATACTAATTTCATTTATCAGTGGGAGTAATACACCAATACACACAAAATACTCAAACCATAGTGGAGCCAACAACTGACAAAATTGCCATTCTATTCCCCCATAAAGTGAAACAATTTACAATGCTGAATGGCTCATCACAGGAAAGGATGAATATATGAAACCACTTGTAGGTCTGCTACTGGTGGACAAAATCAGCACAGGTTTAGAAAAATTCTAGTCATGTTTCAGTGTTGCAACTGTGAGTATCTCAAAAATTGCAATCTTTCTGAAAAGTCTCTCAGTAACAAGCTGCTTGATGCTTTTATTTTTTCTTTCTTTTTAAATTAGATGAGCACATATAGGACATAAGAATGGTGCAGCCATCCCAAATTCTTCCCCCTTTCAAGGTGCTTACATGAACTGCGATGGACTTCAACAATCCTTTTGTATTTTAGATGGTCTTAAAAGAAATTCTCAGGATTTTGCATGCCTAGTCTGTAGTCTAATCCACATTAAAACTTTTATATCTAAAACATTAAGAAGAAAGAATTACATCAGTCTGTTCAAGTCCAAACATACGGTCATGCAAAACTGACAATAACGTCAATATATTCTTAGAATGTGATAAAAATGCATTTTCCTAATTAAGAGGTTGATTTATCTGCAAAATTGATGTACCAGGAAATTTCAGGTAAAACCCAGGAAATGAAAAAAATGATCCACCTCTTATAGACATGTTTTTAAAAAGTGGCATTGTGAAATATTTTCCAATGAAGAAACTTTAGTTAGATTTACACACAATATTAATGAGCAAGGCCAGATACAGTCTGAGCCTTCCTCTACTTCCCCTGCCCAAACTCAAATTTTCTATATTTCAGCATACATCAGTAATGAACACTGTCACATAAACTCCTCATACCACAAAAATGAACTGACAGGACTAGCACTATCTACTGATACACTTCCATTTTGTGTGGCATTTGACATGGCTTGCCTTTGCTTTAGTGCCTTCCTGTTCCTAGTGGGATGAGAGGGGCCTAAGGGAATTTTTTTTAAATCACATCATAAATGAAATGGAGAAGAAAGATTTAAGTGGCTTTTGGAGCAGTAGAGTGCTACTCAAATTCCCTCTCAAATGAAGCAGTTCCCAAACTCACATTTACTTCCTATCACAGAAGAAATACCTAACATAATTATATAGAAATTATTAACTCTAGACAACAAGAAATAATGTTTTAATGCTGTTTCCAGAAAACTATAACTAAAGAAAAAAGATGCACATTAGGAAACTTAATGTCAAATAAGGAACTGAAAACTTCTTAAGCTGATTTCAAATGAAGAGTAGATTGCTAATGAGAATTTTTAACTGGGCACAGAAGAGCCAAAGGACATACACTCTTCCCAACTCCCAACTTGCATCTTATTTCCCAACTACCATGGTTAGGGGTAAAAGTTAGAACAGATCTACTGGAAAGCAATCAACTTGGAGAATAAAAAAGAGTTACTCAAAGCCAACACATTGTCATTCGCCCACTGGCAAATATGAGAAAGATGGGTAAATCCTGAGACTGAAGCCTTTAAAGCTGAGTTAGTTGATCCAGAACTTTTTAATTGGGAAGTATGATTTAGAATTACAAAAGGAAGGCATAAGGTAAGTTCAATTTCTATTAAAAAAGCAAATGAAAACAGAACCAAAAACATCAAATTTTTCATAACCAGGAAAAAGTTTTAAGTGTCTCCCATTGTTTAGTTAACCTCCACTATATACACAAAGGTTCAGGCTTATTTATCATTGCTTTATGAAATCCTGTTTTATACTATGAAGAGTATCTCTTTCTAACATAAGATACAGAACAATTCAAATAAGGAGTAGGGGGGTGGAAAAGGAGAGAAAGTCACATCTGATAAAATCTGATAAAATTATGGATCTAGTCAGCATAGAATAAAAGGAATCAATGCAGTTTCCATTTCTTAATTAAACATACTCCTTGGAAATCAGATATAGATCAGGAATTTTTGCACAACTGTAGTGTGTGACTGCAGAGGGGAATGGTTATTTCTTTTAAAATCCACATTGGCAGCACTGAAATCAGCACAAGCCAGAGGAGCTGCACACACTGCTCTCATATGTATATTATCATCCCTCACATCCCATTTAGAAGGCAGAACACTGGATCAAACTGAATTCCTACCTGTAAACCAGGAATGCAGGTGACTTGGATGTCTGCTTCTGAGTCTGTCAGTGCAATTTATAGTCAGGGAGGGGTAAGAGGAGAACAATGCAAAGCCAGTGTATGACATAGCTGTATTAATTACTTCATCTGCGGTGCAGTTTGCACTGTTTTTATCTTACAGTAGCCAGGAAGCTCCAGTCTCATTCTGCACTTTCACTGTTCATCTACACTCTTAAGACTGAAAGGATCCACACACTAGCTCAGAGTTAGTGTGACTAGACTGGAATGGACTACTGGGTCAGAGATTCTCTCAATGTCATTAAAACACAGATAAAGCTTCTCACAGTCCAAATCTATTTCTAATTCACCAGGAGGGAAGTATAATAATGAAACATGAAAAAATTCTTGATTAAATGACATCAAATCTGAACAGTGAAGAGTGGGAGGCATTATACTAGACAGTCTTTTCTGATCACCACCAGGAGCTCCTGCCTCCTTAAGACTGAATTCCTAAGGTCAGTCTGGTTCTATTAGCACCATACCAATACTGTTCCTATGGTTAAAACACAATGTCTTCTTTCAGATCAAAGAGATACGCTCACAATAATTTATTATTTGTTTGGTAGTTCTGATCTAAATAGATCTACATCATAGTTCCCATCTGTAGTTAACTCTGACTTCCAAATGCATAACCTTCTCTACTAAGTCACCAAACTGGACATGATTGGCATGTAAATACAGGAGAGGGGAGGTGTTATGTGTCTGGAATACACTGGCAGTTATAAGCTGCATCCTTCTTACAGGGCTTGGTAAGTAAGGCAACAAGTGTCCTGAGTCTCTGAGGCCTTCATGATCTGCTTCTCTGCATGTCAGTGTACACCACTCTATCACATTTTTACACATAAAATTGGATTTCAACAGTCATTGCACCTTCAAGACAAAAATTGTTAGTGATAGGAAGAAACCCTAAAAACAGCAACTACATGAATGATAATCTGTGATACAGATGGAATGTGTTGAAGAATGTGGTAGGAAGTGAGGAAACTCATGCACCTGTGAGAAACTGCTCAGCACTTGAGCATGTACCATGAACTTGCATACTGCAGAGCATCTCCCATGTAACTTTTTGCTTCCAGCCAGCATAGCATCACTTGAACATGATTAAATATTTAGTATTTTTGCTACATAAGACTTCAGAATCTATACAAATATTATGTCAAAATGTATTGATTTCAAAAGGTAACAAAAGAATCATGTTGTAATTTGAGTAATTTCAGTGTTGGAAGGAAGCTGGAATTCTTCTCATGTGTAATAACCCCAGTTCACAAACAAAAGTGAACTTCTGTGTCATGTTTAGACAAGTTCTTGCCATGATAACCTACGTTTCACTGTTGACAGATAGATTTAGTGCTTCTAAACTACAGTGAAAACCAACCTTTATTTAAATGTGCAGGTAGAAGGGAAATAGAACACTCTATATCTCATGCCAAATAGAATGATAATCAGAACTATTTTAGTATTAGAGAGATAAAATTAAGCTGCACTCCAGTGTCTAAAAACTTATCAAAACTAGCACGCAATCTCAACAACGTATACTGGCACCCACTCCATCTTCAATAAGGTAAACTGGTGGGGCTGTACCTCAAATCCTGTGTCCAGTTCTGGGCCCATCACAATGAAAGAGACATTGAGGGGTTGGAGCATGTCCATAGAAGGGCAAAGGAACTAGTGAAGGATGTGGAACACAAGTTCTATGAGAGGCAGCTGAGGGAGCTGGGGGTGTTTAGCCTGAAGAAGAGGAAGCTCAGGAGAGACCTAATTGCTCTCTACAACTCCCTGAAATGAGGCTTCAGCCAGGTTGGGGGTCGGTCTCTTCTCACAAGTAACCACCAATAGAAAAAAGGAAATGGCCTCAAGTTATGTCTTTGGGAGGTTTAGGTTGGATATTATAAAAATTTCTTCACCAGAAGGATTATTAAGCACTTGAAGAGGCTATCTAGGGAAGTGGTCAAGTCACCATCCCTGGAGGTATTTAAAAGTCACATAGATGTGGCACTTAGGGACATGGCTAGTGGTAGAGTTGTCAGTGTTGGGTTAGCAGTTGGACTCTATGACCTAAACAGTCTTTTCCAATCTAAATTATTCTAGAACATTATGATTCAATATTCTATCTTCATCTAGTGGGTTTAGTAATTTAAAAGCCTTTTTAGTTGTTGAGAATACATTCTCAATCTCTCAAAATAAAAATTTTTATGTCTTTTAAGTTCAGACTAAAAGTATCAGAATAACAATGGCCAATCTCATTTGCTTTTATTAAACTGAAGTTTTGATTTAATGCTGACAGCCATGGCATACACAGCACAGTGTGCTGACCATTTTTCTTTCCTGCTGACCATTTTTCTCTCCATTTTCCTATGGAAATAAGTCTGTTGTGCTAGTGGGAATGAGCAGACAACTAAAACACTACTGTATTTGAGGAATAACACAGTGTACATTTCCTGATCCAAGTGAAAAAAAAGCAGACAAAACCAGACTGTAATTAAATATGTTCACAACTAAACAACTGTGACCACAGTAACTCTCATCAGGGACGTATTTTTTGCTATTGGTATATACGTGCATATACGTAACATACATAAATATACAAGGTTCTTGAAAAAATTCTCACATAGTTAAAGAACAAACAACAGAAAACAAGAGGATCCAGACTAATAAAGAGCCTTGGGTAAAATGCTACTTGTTTTGATTTTGAACACTACTGAGTATTCTCAGATCACTGATTTATAAAAAAATAGCTATGCTACACAAGCTGCCTCACAGGATTTGAGGAACAAATTACCATACCTGTGAGTCCAATATGGGGGTTTTGTCATTTCTTTTTATATTATCTTGTTAAAGTAAGAAAGGCGGACAGTTGAAGACAAAACAGTTCACTTTCCTCCTCTTAGTAATTCTGTGGTTAGTATATCACTAAAACAAGAATAGTTCAGACAAACTAGACAACCCCTCTAATATAATACACAATAGGGAAAGAATGATGAAGTTTTCCACTGAAATAGACAATTTGCATGCTCCTGATCATAGAGATCTGACATTTTCTACAGTTGTATAAATGCACCTAATCTGTGCATTAAGATCAAGGGAAAAATGAAATGAATTAAAAAAAATTCATCCTTTCAAAGAAAGAGGGGACAAGAGAAGCTAGCAGAGAAAAAAGAAAACACCATATGTGGATCCAGGGATGAGACTTGATTGTTGCACTTAAAATGTTCATTGGTTGAAGTGATGGTCACAGTATTGATCTGTCAGGGGTAGGGGAAGCCCACAAAACTAAGACTTCAATGGCTTACTGAACATTCAGGTTCAGGTGGGAATGCCCAGGTACCTACCCTGGGAGAAGATTTAACAGTCTACTGCAACACTGTGGATCATGCACAGACCTCTGGTGGAAGGCCCCAGAAATGAGGCCCCAGGGCACTTCAGTGGGCTTCAATGGTTTATGATCCTTTTTAAGACATAGCTCCTTTTTCTCACACCACCATACTCCAGTCAGTTTTGCCCCATCAGAAGCAATGAAAACCTTCAGGCTTACACGTGAATGTCCTGATACCTCCCCCAGAGGAGAGCTTTACACCTGAGCCAGTTGTGTAAAGGAGGACATTGGCAAGACAGAAAGCGTTATCCCTCCTAACAGGATTTGTTTCTTTTAAGCCTCTTCCCTTACCTTTCTCAAAACCCAGCTAAACAAAGAAAAAGGTTCTTCACCCAGAGGGTGGCTGGGCACTGGGACAAGCCCCCCAGGGAAGTGGTCACAGCACCAAGCCTGACAGAGTTCAAGAAGCACTTGGACAGTGCTCTCAGTCACACGGTGTGCCTCTTGGGGGTGGTCCTGTGCAGGGCCAGGATCTCGGCTTGACGATCCTGGGGGGGACCTTCCAACTTAGTTTATTCTATCATTCTATGATTCTGAGAAAGGTTGGTTTGTTGGGGTCATTGTCTGGTGGTGGGTGCACACCTCCTCTGTCTCACAGTTTCACCACCACACACAAAGAACTCTCCTCCTCCCTTTTCAGCTGGGGGTGCAAACCTGGCCTCAACAAAGCACCTACTGCTTTTGCAGATGGACAATTCCTTGAGTCATTAACCATTACATTTCAGTCTCTCACAGAATCCCGTATTTCCATGATGGACTAAAGGAAAAACTAACAGTGTTTACTGTTTTTAGTAGAAATACCACCCTAACTTCACCACTCCAAGTTTTGTATAGCTATAGTCTTCTCAGTAAGAAAAGCACTTTTCAGAAAATAATGACAAAAAGTTTTTCTGGTGGTACATTCAACTGAATACAAATTTCTACAGCAAACAGATAAAATGTAACAAAGTGACCAGAACTGAAGTTTAGAGTTCTTGGTCAGTGTATCAGATTAATCATGTTTCTTACATTATTTGATTTACTAATATTAGAATCTTTTAAGAATAAGTTCAAAAACTAATCTAGAGTGATCTCAAACATAAATAGCATCTTAAAACATAAAATTACTTTCCCTTCCATTTACACTCTGCATTCACTATATCATCATACAAAGCAGTTACTTCACATAGAGCTCTTATCAAAGTAACATTAATGGGATTTTATAACTTAATGATGATAAATACAATTAACAACTTCAGAAGGCAAAGCAAATATTTAAAGAGAATACATCATAAAACTGTCGAATATGCATCAGCTCCAAAAGGACACTCGAGTGCTCACTGAATTATTTCCAGCAAACTACATTCTGAGTACAGAGCAAATGTTTTTTTCTAAAAAAGCACGTGAAACTATGCATCAGCATGCAAAACCCCCAGTATTTTATTCTTAGCAGAAATTTAATCTTACCATAAACATGTATCTAAAAGGCTTTAACTTCTTCATTTGATATTAAACATTTATTTGAAATAGGAAAAGAGGTGATACTAGAAAAAATACATGTATTTCTACATGCTATTGGTAGCAGACAGCTGCCACTGCTTGAGTAAAACAAGGCACAACCCAAATTTATTGTGCCCAGACTTACCAGAGTTAAAGAAATTAATATGACCTTTTTGATGAAATGAAAAATTAAAGGAGATACTAGCAGGTTTTGAAAGCAATATAAATTCAAGTGTGTACAAGTATCCTGAGTGTTGTTATTACAGGCAAGGCTAATAAAAATTCTACAGCAGAACAGGAAAAGAAACAGGGCCATCCTGATACCCTTTTTCTTATGAAATTCTTTCCATGTGTAGAAGAAAGTAATATACTTCTGATTTTACTGCCACCAGTAGATAGCATGGTATCAGAACTATACATGTTCTAGGCCAACACAATGGAATGAGACAGCCCTACAGAAATTATTCTGACTAGTGGTTCTGAACAGAAACAACACTTCATCCAAATTTTGAATCACAAGCTCAACATAAACCATAGGAAGAAATTGGTATGATCAATAGATCATGCAAAAAGGGACTTGAAATTTAGTTATAGGTAATTTGCATTCCCTGTGGAAGGAGATAAGTTCTTTCTGTAAGTTAGAAGGTCACTTACAAAAGCTTGACAGAACGCTGGTAAAGATTCCTCTTGACTTTTGCAGTCAGTAGGATCAGAATAAAAATATTCACTCTTAAAACACAGTGTTGTGAATTTATACCTGAAAATCATGCCGAAGAGCTTTTATTAAAGAAATTGAGTAACTATAGTTAGATCAGCCTGGAGCACTGTTAAATTAATCTGAGCTAACAAAAACATCAGTACTGCCACAAGAAAGCAAATTAGAGATGAAGCAGAGAGCATTAATGCAGGGAAGTACCAAGGAAAAAGTCTGCAGTATTCACTGTTGAGGCAAAAGTGTGGCAATGCTGCAACAGGACACTATCTCACCACCATCCAGCAGATCACAAGAAACTCACAGCAACACCACTCCTGATGTATTAGGCAGACTTCAGTAACCAGTACCATAGGAGTCAGCAGGGAATTTTACTCTACTACTGAGATCAGAGTAGCTACAACCATTTTTCCACCACTCCCTGTTATTCTTCCTGATACTTTCATGTGACTTCTTCAAGAAAAATTAACTTCAGGTGCTACAGAATCCTACTTCAAGTCTCCTTTACCTGCAAGTAGACTGAGGGCAAAACCATCCTGCTGACTCTCTCCCAAGCAGTCACACTGAGAGGGGCAATTTCTTCCCTGACACAGGCCACAAGTCTGTAAGAGTCAGCCCACCAAGCCTCTGCCTGCACACAGCTGTGTGCCTTGCCTTCCCCTTGCCATCTGTTTGCTGCCTCTGGCAACCACTTTGTATTGTCCTCTGTTTGATGTCTCAGAGACATCAAACTCACTCAGGTGTAGCTAGCCAGCCCTGTACTCCTTCACCTTTCCAGAACATGCAAAATGACTCTTTGTCAGATGCAAGAGGTCTGTTTTCTCAAGCTTCAAAATAAAATAAAATTAGGAAAGAACTTGTGATTTTATTCCAACTCAGTTCTAACATTGGTTCCTTACTCCATCACTAGCCATGTTTTAATTTCTACTAGTTATTCGTCGTTCATGACATTTTCAAAAACTGCTTTTCTTATGCAAAACAACTTACAAAGCAAAGCATATCAAAATTTTTATCTGCACTGGAGATAAAAAACTGCCAGAAGCAGTTTTAAGGAAAAAAAAGAGCATTCAGAAATGTATAATGTAAGGGAACCTGCAGATAAGTGTGTCACACAGCAGTTGATATTTCTTTTTGTAAAAAAAGAAATCAACAATCTGAGGAAGAAAAGTGCGCAACGATGTTGAGATACAAACCAGTAATGTCAAAAATACCTCTGCTCACTTCTTCATTGTCAGCTACTTGTATACTCAATTTTAAAATGAGTGAAATTTATCGAATCAGAAACATTTTCACTTTTCAAGAAGATCCAAAATAATAATATAAAACCAATAAGATAACCAAACTATCAAGGATTACTTAATTGCCAGAATCCTTCCTTTTAAGCTAGGCCATTTTGTGTCTCTGGAATAGGTCATGTTCTCATTCCACAAACAAACAACACAGGGCTGAGCACTTCGTGAAGCTGCTGTTTCTATTTATACACAGGCCCATGGGAGTTGCTTTAAGCATACATGAACCACAATGGGATGGCAGGAGCAGGGTTTGTGTGTGAGGCACATTCTACTGCCTCCCTGTCCCCACATCGTGTTAAAAACGTGTTCCTGAGAGAACAGTGTTATTTTATTAGTACTGATACATAATTTATAATAGAGAAACAAAAGGAGCTGCATAGGGAAACTTGCATGCAGATTACTGTATAACACATTAATAAATTCAGGGCCCTGAAACCAGAATGATAACAAAGCAACAGCAGAAAGAACCAGTGATCCACAAAGGAGCTATTTTACTCATTAGGGGGTTAGTTTTTTTCTGTTTTGTAATTTTAATTGTTTTTGTCTTGTAATGCTCTAAGTTATGACTTTAGCTATCAGTGTGACTTCCTTTCAGTTTGCTTGGTACTTCTACTGTCCTTCCCCTGTGGGTCTTTGTCACAGCTCTTCCGCTTCACAGCGTGTCCACCGAGTGTTTGATTTTGTGCCAAGAATTATTAGTGATGGACCACACTTTTGTAAAATCCTTCCTTTTACAGAAGCTTACCCAGCCCTTTAGAACAAGCCACACCTTCTTTACTCAAAACTTCAGAGTTTGCATTTTTATGATTTTAAGCAGATGAGGAAATGTAACACAACCTTTTGGAAAGAAGTTCCGGTTCCTTTTCCTACCCACAATTTATCATAAACAAAGAAGCCATTTCAAGCCTATCCTGATTTTCACTCACATAGTTGCTAAGTTACTAACTGCATTTATTATTACATATGATTTTCAATCAAATTCTTTTCACCAGAATATTGGTGTTATAGCAATTTTTTCTATTGCTTTCAAGACTGAATAAATTTCTTTTATCCACATACAGACTAATTACACACAAAAATAATTTTCTTTTTTATGATCACAAAGTGTTCACAGGCATTCAAAATTTTATGGTTAACACACTTGTTCACTTTTCCCAGTGTTATCTGCACTACCATAACACAGAATCCCTCCTAGATTTAAAGTTTCTTAAGGAAAAAAATCATGTTTAATCATGGTATTTCACCATCAGCTGCAAACTTCCTTTGTTAATTCAAACAGTCCCTTTTCAGTTGTAGTCTTTTACATTCTATTTTCAGTACCTGAAAATCCATGCTATTATTTTCCATCCTTTCATTGTTAAGCAAACTGTCTTCATTAAGGCTTTCTTACCTATATGTCCAGTTTACATCTTAATTTGACATAACTTTGAATTACTGCATCTTCTTCCCACCTTCCTGATATTTTGAAGCATTTCAATATTGCTTTTGGCTGCAATGTAAACTTTTACTGAGAAACCACTGAAAAAGGCTGAAGTCTTCAGTTTTAACAAGGAGCAGCTTAATAAGAAAAAAAAAAAAAAAGAAAAAGAAAGGAATCTATCAAATTCCTTGAAAAGTCTCCTTAGTTTCTTACATCACCTTACAGGTCTTGCTAGGAAATTAATGAGTCCATTAGAAAGTAGAAATATTATCCCTGTATCTGGTTTTTTTCAGATTACTGTTGATCTCAATTTATCCAATAAATTATGTATTTTAATTTTAAAATATCCTTGTAGCACCGTAAATACAGATAATTTCAATAGGTTTGAAACTGAGAGATTATTAACAGACTAGCAAATTTGAAATAAAAAAATTCCAAAAAATCACAGAATATTTCTGACACATTTTGTATCAGTATGGTACTGGCTTAGTGACTTCAATTCTTCATCCTAGCCTAGAAAAGCGATTTACTAGAGCTGAAATTTTAAGATTTTGTTGCCCTGTTTTCTGGCTGGCTCTGGTGATCATATCCAGCCTTTAAGAAGCTATTCATGTGCTTCACAAATTACATTATCTGTTCTGTACTACAACACTCAACTCACAGTTACTGTAAGCCTAAGTGTATACTTCCAAAGGCTTTTTAGAGACATATTCCTTCCCCAGTGCTCTATAATGGTAACAGTCTAGTTACAGTGTTTCTGTGACAATTATGCACATATATATGATAGATTTACTTACATATGCCTGATACAGACATCTCTGTCTAGGAAGAAGGAAGACTTTCTGAGACTTTTTCATAATAGATGATGTAGATTAAGTTTTTTTGTTTCTTTGCTTATTCTTTTTAGCTGGTTCTGTATCAATTGACTATTATTACAAGACAAAAAAATCAAGGAAACAAATTCAGATGAAACCGATCCCCATAATTAGATTTACATTACAGGAAACTGCATTCCTTTAGTGAGAGCGGTCACAGGGTAAGTGACCTAAACTACTAAATTAAACAACAGAGAAGACCAACTTTATTTTGAAATAAATCCACTCAGAAGAAAGATGATGGAGTGCAAAGTTACATATATTTGCATAGCTCTGCCTAGAGGAGATCAACAGTGTAATATACTGTGCTCTTTCTATGACCTCTCATACACAATTCAGCATTCAGTTTTGAGCAGCCTGAGAAGCCAAAAAATAAATACATTCTCAGTCAATTATACTCGGTTGGCCAGCCTGTAGGCAATAAAAAAAATAACATCTGGTACTCTAGAAACCTACATTTTATACCAGGTTTGCATTTTTCTGCATTAAAGCAATGAAGCAAAATTAGTGGTTTTCAATTCCTCACAAAACAGATGATTAGATGAAAATCAAGGTTCCTTTACCAGGAACTTGCAGCAGTGCAGGCTGCTGGCTGCAGAGATTGCAGCTGCTGGACATTCTGAGCAAATTACTGGCACAGTGAGGAGCATTTGCCTGAAGTCAGTGCGGGGAAGTTTGAGGCACAGGGCTCACAGAGGAAGACTGGAGGTTTGGATAACAACTTGGGTTATACCTAACTAGTAATTATGAACCTTGATGTCTTTGAGGAATCGAAGGCATTTAGGCAAAAGATACTTTTAAGATTCTGAGGCATTTTTCCTTAAGTCAGGGAAAGTAATAGGAATGCTCCAGGTGCCCCAAAGGAAAAGGCAATCTGTCCCACTAGGACACAAAGTCGTCCTACTGATGTATACCCATCTGACTCTTGTTACATGGAGCAGCAATGCCTGTGCTAGCCTGCTAACTGGGTTTAAGCCTCTCAAGTGATTTAACCTACACCTCTTTTCCCATTTATATCTGGAAGCTGACAATGAATGGGCTATGAACAATCTACTGTATTAAAATCATCTTTAACCGTATCACAGAATCTGTTATCACAACCTCCTAGAAATTCTTCAGAATTACACAACTATTGAAATGCATGAGACTGCTTCTTAATAGCATCCTGTACCTTTGCAACTTTAAATTAACTAGACAGTCTTCAAAAATATAATCACTGAATTTAAAATGGAATTTTCTATTCATTTCCAAAAGGGACGCTTTTCTAATTATGGCTGTCACATTAGGAGAGTATCCCACCAAACTAAAATCCTTTGAAAGGAAGGGCAGTCACCCTAAAAGACTGAAGTACACATCAAACATCATTTGTAGGGATAATAAGACTATTTTGCCTCATTAGGATTTTGGTTTTTGTTATGAAATGAAGTGCCCTTTTTTCCTGCACATTGGACAACCACCAACCCTGATGTAACAACAACTGTAAAAATCACAGATGGTTTATAATTGACTGTATCTCTTCAGTCAACTATATGAAGTATCTCTGTTATAATGAAAGAACATGTCCAGATCATTAAGCTCCAAACCACTAGGTAAGATCATGTGTAATAAAGTTCAATAGTATATTAATGACAAATTTATTTCCCATATGAAGGAATTTCAAGAAATTTTAGCTGAGAAGTAATTTTGTTGTAAAATCTCAATAACAACTGTCATCCCTAACAAACCTCAGTTGTAACCTAATTAGGTATTGATAAAAAAATCCACTAATTTATTCTGTTTTGTTGTTCTGACATATATAACTAAGTGTTCATCACATTCATGGTAGCAGAGTTTAAAAAGATAGCCTAATTACTATAAAATCTCTGCAGGAGAGAATTCAAGTTTTCATAAACTTCAATGCATGTTACTTGTCTGAGATCTTCAAGGCCCCCTGATTCTTCAAAAAAAGTCTGTCCTAGCAGGCATTTGAATCCTGCTGAAGTCAAATGGGTTGAACACCACTTTCTATAACCTCCAAGATCATAGTTTTTGAATGTAACTGTCAGTGTAAAAACTGGATTGGGAAATTCCTTCTCAATTACCCATTTCAAATAATAAATGCAGCAAAACAAAAATCAAAAGCATGAGCAAGTAACATATGCAAGAAAAACCTTCTCACAGTTCACAGTGTATGTGTCCTGTCACCTGTCCCACGCCTGGCTGGGGGTGGGATGGACTCTGGTGCCAGGCCCTCTCTCAAAGGATCCCTAAATTCCCAGGAGCCCCAGTTCTTGTTGCACCTTGGCACTATATATACCCATACAATAAAAAAGCATCTACTGCATTTTTATTTATAATTTTTTAAAAATCATAAAGTATTAAATATCTACAGTACACAGCCACACTAAATATTGACTGCTAATAATTAAAATATGAAATATGTGGTATAAATGCTGCAGGTATATAACTCAAAGCTCACTTTTTTTTTTTTTGCATTATTCTTGCATACTAAGTAAGACACCAGAAAAATCTGGCAAGATTGTGCATCAGTGCAATTAATTTTCTATATTAAATGCACTTTTCCATGCAGATTGGTATTAATGCTGCTAAAGCACTATCGTTGTGCTATGTCAGTATGCCATATATGGGGTTCTTTTTTATTGCTTTAAGACAGCTAGAAATTTTACACACCTAAACCTAAAAGTAAGTGATGTTCAAAAAAGACAACAAGCAGCTCCCTTCCCTTTTTTTTTTAAGAATATGGTCCAATACCAAGCAAAACATTTAAAAACACCTAAATGGAACAGATACAAGATGCAATAAGAAAATACTTTTGCTAAAAGAATACAATACAAGCATTTTTTCTGAGAAAGCTTGGTCAAAGGAGGATGACTTGCTAAGTATTCCTTAGCTATCTCATGAATAGTTTCCACACCATAAAACTTACAGTGCTTATCTGCCTGTAGCATGAATCAAAAGTTTCAGCTTCACTTAATGTCACACATATTTAGCATTAAACCTGCCTGGCTGGTGCACAGGTTATACTTTTCTTATTGTTGACACTAATTTGCTCCCATCTCCCCTTTCCAAAATTCCTCAAAAGCTTTCTTGAAACAGGCTTCTTGATGAATCTGTGTTCCTATGTTTGAACAAGAAAGGATACTGAATATGAGACTGTCCACATAATCCACTCCAAAAGCCATCTCAAAGTTTCAATTAAAACACTTTGTCAGCCTAGTATCAAACAGTAGTGTGGATATCACTCTGCTGTTCTCTTTTAAGGACTAACATATACCTGAACAGAGTTCAATATCAAGAGATTAGATTACTGTGCACCATGGTGTATGGGTATTTTGTGTTTTCTTTACAGACAGTGGAAATGAATGAATGGCCAGATAGATTAAAGCATGGGCTACATCTGAGAAACTTTGAAATGTAAATGAACTGAAAGGAAATAATTCCACAGATTTGATAAACAGCAAATTTAAGTGACTGACCTATGGCTCTGTAGGGCACCAGAGGCATACCTAAGCCCTCCTGAGCTTTTCCAAATCACAGATGAGTGTATTTTTTTACATGACTCATTTGCTCACTGTGCGCTTACAACTCATTTACGGATTCCCAAGCACAGTCGCAAATTTTTCATTTCATATTCAAACTGCTTTTGCAGACTGAATTAGTAGAAACAAATCTGAATATTATTCCTCACAGCTCTATTTAAATTCCTAAGAAGGTAGTTTGAAGCACAAGATTAAATTATCTGTAACTTACTAAAATTCTATGTACATTTCTATCCCATAAGCACAAGTTATATCTCTGAAAGAAGGCTGCTCTCTCAAAACACAGCCACTCTTACTTCTAATAAAAAAAAAAAGTTTTCTAATTCCTGTCTTGTTACAATCACTTTCAAAATGAGTAAAATTTAAAAACTAAATAAAAAATGATACCACAATGGTCGATGTTAGGGAGATCTTTACACATACAATACATGTGAGATATAGGCTTCAGGCTACCTACTAAGACCTTTTTCCTCTAAAAAAAAAAGAACTGTCTCACTGTCTTCAGCTTCACTTTGCAGGAGACAGGAGACAGCTTAGGACAAGAAAAGCATATGTGCTATCTACAAAGGCAATTTGTTCATCATTGATTGAATGCAGTTGTAAGATTACTCTCAATTTTCCTGCAATGTTTCCACCAGCTGAGTGACTCTGAACAAAGAAAGTAAAAAATTATCTACAGCAGGTTGTCTCCTCACTCTTTGGTGCAATTGCTCCTCCATCTAAAATACGTGTTTCACAGTTTTTCAGAGGAGACAGTAAATTATGAATGAAAAGAGTCATCTTCTTCTGTAGGGGACAGATAGACAAATGAAGAATTTCATCATGCAGGAGCATTCCTACCAACAAAAACATAGAGTAAACGTCATTAAAAAAAAAAAAAAGTAAACTGCTCTGCACAAATATCACAATTATTTCCATAACTTTTTCACCTGGTGTATAACGCTGCAGAAGAATTTAACTTTGTTAAATTAAACTTCATGTTATATTTTGCGATACAAATTGATAGCTTGCTTCAATAAATTGCTCCTTAAATAATTTGCTGGAAGTTTCTTCAATAAATCAGGGGCAAAATACCTAAATATTGGCAATTTATATGGGCATATAGGCTGAGTTAATTTTTTTCTTTTAAAAGAGGAAACATTTGATTTTAGACGAGAGAACAAGAACTAATTAAAGAGAAGCATGTCCTCATTTTTTCTAAATACTTTCCCTTTAAGAAAAGAATTAACAAGATCAAGCCACACCTCAGTATTTTCTCATCTTTTTTTCTCACAAGCTATGAGCAGAGACAAACATAAATAAAGTCGGAACTGGAATGTTTGTGGAAGGCAAAATAATTACCATGTGTCCTTTTATTAAAACAGAAGAGAAATGGGCAGATAGGAATTTTACACCTACATGAAACACTGATGAATTTGATATCTCAAAAAAGACAAAAACCTCACATATGTGGACATTGTCCTAAATTAATCATTATCAAAACTGGAGTGTGAATGGCTAGCCAGAGTCCCAGCTGCTCCTCTTTCTAAATCATCATAAGGAAAAAAATTCATTGAAATAAACAGTGGTAAGTAATATACCATATTCATGCTGATTTGAGTGTTTAGCAATTAACTGTTTTAATTTCTAATAGATTCTTTTTACCTTCTACAGAGCAGATTTTTTTCTGATTTGACAGCAAAAACCAGAAAAAGACCTCAAAATTTTCTTTTCATTTCAGCTGATATGTTTTATTCTAGATGAAGGAGATTTTTATTCTTTTTACATAGGCAGATTGGAGGCAGAGGACTATTTATAAATGAAAACTGTAAACATTTTATTAAGATGTTAAAAAATGTTTCAATGTCTGTAAAGAAATGTCTTTAACTTTTCTATTTTTTTTCTTAAAAAAAAACAATAACCTAGTCATGACAAGCTCTGAAAAATAGGTCTGGCTGTCAAAACAGTAATTTTTAGATAATAATTTCTTCCTTCACAAAATAAAGCCTCTACTGCCAAAACTGAATTCTAAGTTTTTTAAAAATTTATTTTCAAAGATGCGTTTGTATTAAATGTTTTCAAAACATTCCTTTAAAACTGTGGCATTAAAGACTGGAAATATTTTAAAGAGTTTCTCTTTCATGGAAAATGCAATGTATGATTTAAAAAATAATGTTTTAGACAACTAAAAACATTTTACTGTTTGATTATGCAATGACATTAATTTTGCAATTTTTTAAAAATAAAAATCAATAAAAACTTTTCTACAAAAGCACTTGAATTTTAATAGAAATTGTTGGTTATCAGAACATGTGTTATTACTGTAAGAACTCCTCCAACAATAGCAGTTCATCCAAGACTGGGTATGCTCAGCCATCAGTGCTTTATCTGTATTCTTTGTAAACCCGTTCTTAAGAGTGATTAAATTGCTCCCAACAAGTGCGTATGTTATGAAAAAAAATTCCTTTCAGAAGGCAAAAGTTGCAGAAGATTTTTGGGGAACATTTGGGACATGGGAAAAGAACTTCAAGTCTCCAATAGAGACAAATTTGGATTTTACTGATAGAAATTAAAAGAAGCATCCTGAGGGATATTATGGCTAAAACAAATTATATAGCTTGTATTACTATATTACAAAATTATCACCCTGTCAAAAAAATAAATATATTAGTTGACTTCAGGATGTACAGCATCTTCCTTTTCAAAACAGTTGTCACAAACCATTTAAAATCCTGCTGATGTATAACCTTCCATGTAAACATTCTAATAATATCTGCTGTGTCTTTGACTTATGTCACAGTTCTTCATACATTGCACACTTTATACTCACAAAACAAGTCACTTCTGGAGGACGATGTACAACAATCATGAGTCACAACTGACTCATGGAATAAGACAAGGTAGGCAGGTTACTTTTCTTACTCAAAGATATGTTCTGTGCAAAAGTGACAATAGAAAAATTTTGCAAGGACAATCTACAATGTGCTCTTACTCCTCTTAGAAGCAGGGCTGTTAAGAGAACCCCAAAAGTATTTTTCATTTTTAAGTACCAATATCTCTTAATTCTTCCTCCTTACTTGTGGAAAACACTTGCATTTATGAGTCCACTAAATGTAACTTAACTGAATGTGGTCACATCTGTTTTTAGATTTTTAAGTGCATCTGAATCAGTAGCTTGTAATTAATTAGTATCACATATGCTTTCTTGTATTTATTTCATTGCTTGCATTCAGACGACATACATGTACAAGACAGGCATGTTTACAAATATCTAAGTAATTTTTTTTGTTGTGGCTGATTTTTCATATGTGTTAGGTCTTCGTGGAGGTGAGGATATCAGCTGGTGATATCCGAAGTGATAAATTTTTTAAAAATCCAAAGAAACAAAGTAAGTGGAAGAGGCTCAACAGTGGCTAAATCAGTTTTGGAACACAAACACTCCTATTTTAGGATTAGCATATAAACTGAAGTTTAAAACCTGCCCTCAGCTGCAAATGACAGAAGTCTGAGGAAGCATTCTGGAGATCAGTAAGGGCTTGTCATTTTCTACCTCCTTTCATTAAGCCCTCTCTGTGAGCAGCTGGTATGTGTACACTCCAGAAACAAATTTATGGGGTTATGAACTTGAAAACACTTTCCTGTATGTTATCCTGGAAGTCATTCTCCCATCTCTGGAAATTCAAATAAAGATTTGTAAAGCTGTACAAGTTCTTAATGTATAGGCCTAGAAAATTCCTGCTTTACATTCAGTTCAATGCCATATGAATTCTGTTTGTTTTCTTGTTTAAACAACCAGTAAGAGGAATGTTATTTTCATCTGGATGTCATCTTCAAAATAGATCTAAAAACATCTGTAAGTGCAAAATCTTTCTTTTTTCGAAACTATGAGTAGAAGAAACACTTTTGTGACTATTTAAATAGAGTTCTAGCACATCTTAACATCATGCCAATTAGGTAGCAAGGTTATTTTGAAAAACAGAGAGGCATCATGGTGTAGGGCTCAAAAATGCAGTACTGGATTGGGACACACAACATTTCAGATATTTCATATCTATCTGCTAGTGAGTACTTCTATCTGGAAGGTGAGTACTTTCTGGTTCATTCTGTCCAAGTCAAAAGCGATTCTATTTCTGTAAGGTCTGAGAATACAAATAATGACCAGCAATAAAGAATTTATTTTTCTGTCTTTAAACATAGATTAGAACACTGATTTTTTTATTACCTTAAATTTCTACTGATCTTCTAGTAATGCTTACTATCATAGCACTGTAATATGGAAGTAAGAAAACATATTATTATGGATATATAAAAACAGAAAATAACTATTAGTGTATGGTTCAGATTCAAGCATGACTGTATTAAGAAGAATTGCACCCAGCTGAAATAGTGCAACCAGAAATTTTATGACAAATGTACACATCTTTGCAAGTCTGATTTAGGTTGAATCTTGGTGTAACCATTTGGTTTGGAAGTCCAGTTATCAACTTTCATACTTAAATGCAGGTTCCCAAGCAGTCTTCACTGATACTTAGTAAGTATGCAGAGTTTCTGTTTTGCATAAAAGTACTGCCCATGCACAATATTATTTCTGAAGACTTAATATGAGAATTTATAAAGGCACAGTTGTTAAATTTGTGACTGTGCTTGAAAGCACTTTTTGAAATTACAATTTTCAGTAAACAATACCTCAGATCCATCCAAATATTAAGCCTCTGTAGGGAATATATACAATACATGTGAGTTACTATTAAATTGTTGACTGTATGCTCATAACAACATGACACAGTTGTGGCAAGAAGTAGTGGTACATCATCCTGAAAATCATTACGACTACAGAAAAATAAATATAGATTTCTTTCTTAATACAGTAGACTTTTAAATTTGTATTACAGATAAGAGCCTAAGTACTGTTACATGGAAAGGAAAATGAGCTACTGAAGGTAGTTGAATATTCAATAAAAAGATAAAGAAGTAGGAAAAGTCAGTTGATTTACTCTTCACAAATACAGGGTCAGAATTTTAAATGTGTTTTGGCTGACAAAGTTTATATCTGCTAGTTTATAGCAGATACAAAGAGCAAACCAAATTACAGTAGAGTATCTGTATCTGGTAAGAATGTGTATCAATTACTGAACAAGAAGTAATTCTCTATATTAAAATACCTCACTTTTTCTTGGACTATTTCTAATATCAAGATGTTACTGCTAAGGAAAAATCAATTAAATGGGGGCAATTATTCATAAACCTAGTGTTCACCAACTCCGAAGTATTATCTAGACAAGTTTGGTCCAAAGATGTACAACAAAATGCTTATGCACCTATTATATGTGATAGTATTCATCCTTGACCTTTGAGAAAACATTGCAAATGTGTTCAGTGTATCTTAATGTCTTGGATATTCATTATTTCCAATGTCAGTCTGATATTATTAAGCAGAGGAGGTAGAAAAACACAAAATTAGTGTATAATCTCCCAGTTCCATCTAGAAAACACATTTCCCCAGATAGCACTTGTATTCCCAGTGCTAAAGAAAGTGGTTTTGGTTTTTTTCCAGGAGATGAAAAATCTTATTTTTTGAATGTAGTAATTGTCTCAGTGTTGAATACCTATAAACTATTTGTCATTATGACACGAAAAAAAAAAGCAAAAATCAGAATTTTGCACTTCATAATCAGATACTCTCATGAATCTTATTTTGATAGTGAGAATGTCCAGGAGCACTTTTGATCACAGAATCACAGAATCAGTTAGGTTGGAAAAGACCCCTGAGATCATGAAATCCAACTTAAGACCAAACACCACCTTTTCAGCTAGACCATGGCACAAAGTGTCAGATCCAGCCTTTTCTTAAACAACCCCAGGGACGATGACTCCACAACCTTCCTGGGCAGCCCATCCCAATGTCTAATCATCCTTTCAGGGTGGAAATTCCTCCTGATGTCCAACCTGCCCCTCCCCGAGCTCAGCTTGAAGCCATCTCTTCCCGTTCTGATGCTGGTTTCTTGTGAGAAGAGACCAACCCCACCTGGCTACAGCCTCCTCTCAGGGAGTTGTACAGTGAATAAGGTCTCCCTTAAGGTTCCTCTCCTCCAGACTAAACGACCCTGGCTCTCTCAGCCACTCCTCACAGGACTCGTGCTCCAGACCCTTCCCCAGCCTTGCTGCCCTTCTCTGGGCATTTTCCATCACCTCAATGTCTTTCTTGCAGTGATGGGCCCAGAACCACACACAGGACTCAAGGTGGGACCTCACCACTGCCAAGTACAAGGGCACAATCCCTGCCCTGCTCCTGCTGGCCACATTATTGCTGAACCAGCCCAGGATGTCATTGGCTTTCTTGGCACCTGGGCATAGCTGGATCATGTTCAGCTGCTGACAACCAGCATCCCCAGGTCTCTTTCTGTCCCCTTGCTCAACTTGCTCCTTAACTACATGCTCTTTAAGGACCAGTTTTATCATTGATTTGAATAAATGGGAAAACCTCCGTACTGATTTTCAACTCTGGCCTTGGGACAGAGGGTTCCTGTCCAGACTGACTTTCACTCTACCCCTCCTTAGAGAATTCTGTCCCTTTGATACAGAAGTATGGTTTATCTACTTGTGCATTACCTTTTCCTTATTTTTCCTTCCCTTAATTATCTCTATATTCCCTTCTGCTTTGAGTATCGTTAAAAAAAAAAATCCCGTACAGGAAAAAATCTGTAATTTTGGTTACTTCGTAATTTCAAATAAGCCAACCTACAACAAAGAACCTTACTGTAAGTCTCCAAGATTTATTTAATATTTTCTGTTTTGACAGATGACTGACTGTCATAACAAATCAACTGTCACAGCATAACTGGGATTGTTTTTTTCAGAACTCCTAGAAAGTTCTGAAAAACTTTCAGAATGCAATTCACCAACAACAATTAAAAGAAAAATAGCCTATAATCTGATCCTAAATAGGAAAAAAATTAAAGGGTAAGATATACTCAGCAAATTATGATTTGGAGCTAACTCTTGGGTAGACTATAGAAATGTTACATTACACAAAATAAAGTAAGTACCTACCTGGCCCTTAACTGCTATACATAGAAGATTCCTGGGGATGATATGAAAGATACATATTCATCAATACAAAAAAACCCTATTTCTTCAGAGTCAACAGAAAAACTCTACACTTCAAGAAGAACTGAATTATCTCTACTTCTGAAGTAAAAAATTTGCCTCTTGCATAATTTCATGTTTTTGACTGAATACTCATTAGTACGGGAAATTATTCATTAAGATAGAAGATAGCCTAAATAAGAAACTTCTACAAGCTAATTCTTAAATATTCTTCATTTCCTTTGCTTTTAATAGAGAACTTAAAGAGAAAGAAATGTGTTTTCAATATATTTTTGGATGATGTTTCAGACTCTACCATCCACTTTCAGGTATATGAGCAAAAATAAACTATCAAATTTAAGCTTTACAAAATTGCACTATTTTTTCTAGCTTTTCCTCACTGTGTAACAGGATAGAATAGTTCAGTTAGAAAGGACCTACAATAATCATCTTTCTCTAATGCCTGACCACTTCAGACTGACCAAGTTAAATCATATTGTTAAAGACATTGTCCAAATGCTTTTTAAACACTGAGAGGCATGACTATAGCTCTGTGAAAACTAGGAAAAAACCCCATGATTATGGCTACAGTGTCTATCATTTTGATGGCAACAGCTTAATTTATAGGGACTTGGATAACCATCTGTGCTCTATTCTGTTGACCAGCACCTTTATATATTTTTCTCATATTCATTTGTATGTCTCTTTAAACATTCAGATAATGAGCCATCAATAGTTAATGTAGCAGCTGATGTACCTGGTTCAAGCTAAAATAATTGATATCAATGTTTATGAAGCAGATACAGAGTGAAATGGAAATACATAGTCTTGTTGATTGCTTCAGACATTCACCACATGTTCCTCCTCCTCTAAATATTTAAGTGTCTCTCTTTTTTCCCCATATCCCATTTTATTCCTCTGCTGGATTGCCACATCAGTCTTCTTCAATCATCAAGTATTTATTAAGAAGCTTTTAAGAGAAAATCTCCTGCTTATAATGACTTGCAATAAATATGCTACTGAATACACAGAACTTCACAATAGCAAGGGAATAAACTCATACTTGAGAAGAATTCAAGTTTTAACTTGGATGTACAATTATACCTTTAACTGTGCTCTGTTGGGAATATAATGTTTAAAAAAAAAAAAGATAGTCAAGAGAGGATGCAACTAAAACACTGTCTCAAACCACAGATACTGTCACTGTCTTTTATCAGATAATATTAGATAAGAGTAATCCACCAGAATAAAATTGGTATTTAACACTATGAAAACAACTTTCATTCAATTTTATGTGGAAAAAAGAACTGCCATGTGCTGTAATGTTACATGTTCTCTTACTGAGGAAGGAAAACTTTAAGATTTCCTAAAAATTTGTTGGGTTGGACACAACTAATATTCAGCATTGCGTTGCACTTAAACCATTGCAACTTTATGATGCCAAGTTTTCTTTGAATTCCAGATGCTTTGTCTCCCCTCTATACATTTAAATCCTGTAAAAACATGTATTTCCATATTTACTCTATTAGAACTAATAGTTAAGGTTAGTATATGCTTTTTATATACATCTCAATATGCTCCCCTCAATGTAAATCTCTTGAGACAAATAGCTGAGATAATTAACAAAAAAAGCATAATTCCAATTTGTTTATGAAAATATTTCTGTAATTTAGTAATCTAAAATGATTTTGGCAGTCACAAAGACTTGGTACTTGCATTGATTTTAGTAGGAACTGCATGGAATCAGAACACCTGAAAATTAACATATTTATATTTGAAGCCTGCAAAAATATACATCACAGAGGAAATTCAGAGATAGAAAAAAACACTGGGTCAAGCTTTAGTTTTTACACATGAATACAGAGTGTATCAATGGATTTTTGAAACAGAAAACTTGGAACTTTCACCTCAGACACATTTCACTCAGATCTCCATTTCACTGCTTGGAATTCTTTTTAAAGTATTCCCTGAAAATTCGAGAAAAATGCATAATCTTGCAATATAAAAAAAAAAAAAAGATGGAGAACTTACAAAAGTCCTTCACACAAGAGGATGTTTTTTGACCCTCAGAAAAAGTAGTGATTATTCATTCAAATACACAGGATGCCATTGGCACTCTATGTTCTTTAGCACAGCCAGAAAGAAATAAATAGTGAAAAAAGCCATCATTCTATCTTCATCATAAGAACAAGAGCTGCTTTGAGAAAATACTTTTGATCAAGCTACTATTTTCACACAAAGAGCAAATGTCGAATCTTAAATAAAGTCTATTTTAATTTTTACTGTTTAAATCTGTGCATTTATTTCTGTTGATTTTTTTTTATCTGTTTATGTGTCTATGTAATGGCAGTATTTTGTATCCATGTACAATATGCACACACATCTAAATATTAAACACCTCAGAATAAGGCCCCACTGAGTTCCTGTTGTCTCCCTACAACTTTCTTCTCTCTGGCAGTAAAAAAAATTCATTGCTCACTGTGTTGGAAGAAACTGCAAGTCTATCAACAAAATTATCAAATCACAATCCTATTAAAGGTTAACATTGATCAAATTACATCAACTGGTTCAATAAATAAGGTCATTGCATTTCCCTCTTTGGATTTTCCCTTCTATCATGCCTCCAGTAAGCATTTCTAAATGAGTAGTATGTTATTATATCAAATAAAACCTTAATGATTACCACTATATTTCTATTACTGATTTTATTACTGAATTATTGTAGCTAACAATTACAATTTAGTTGAAATCTATAGGGTTCCAGAGGATATCAAAGGATTCATTTTAGTATTGCAGTTCCACACCCCGAACAATTTTATTATCTATATCCAGAAAGATCTGCAAACAGTACTGACAATAATATCTATTGCAGGGGGAAAAAATATTTTTGCAGCATTCAAAACAGTTTAAACTCAACTAGAACTAGGTGTTTAGATCTCCACCAGAGTGATTCACTCGAATCACAACATACTCAAACTTGCTGGAAATAAACAAAGTAAGTTTTACAAAATAAATAGAGTTCCAATGGTCTCGCTCAGTACAAATTATTCAATGATTGCTACCAAAGATTAACATATCTGGACTGCTTTAGTTTTAAAAGGTCTGTTTTAAAGACAGGAGGTTTTATACTCATGCATAGCAGAATTCAACTCATTTAAGTTAAGCTGTTTAAAATCATGCAAACTACACATTATGCTCCAGCCACACCATCCTGAGTTGCAGAAAGCAAAGGCATGGACTGGAAGAATGCAGAACCCCTCACTGAAGAGCAGGTTTGAGATGATGTACATCTAAGGAACCTGATGAGATGCATCCACACATCCTGATTTGGCGGATGAAGTGTCTACGCCGTTACCCATCATCTCTGAGAAGTTGTGTCAGCCTTGTGAAGCTCCCACTGACAGGAAAAGCAGAAACATCACCCTAATTTTTAAGAAGGGCAAAAAGAAAGATCTTGGGAACTGAAGGCCAGGCAGTTTCACCTCACTGACCAGCAAGATCATGGAGCAAATCCTCCTGGAAACTCTGCTAAGGCATATGGACTATAATGAGTTGACTGGTGACAGCCAATAGTACTAAAAAAGATATATCATAGTCACAGATTCCAATAATCAATACATTAAAAGATTTACAGTCATTAAGAAATAAAATCTGCTCCCATAAATGATCAGTAAAATTAGGACTTTCTGGTAATGTGATATTGAGGAGACAATGAACACAAATGGAAACACAGAAGGTGCCTCCTAACATCAGAAACATTTTTTACTTTTACAGTAAGGGTGACTGAGCACTAGCACAGGTTGCCCAGAGAGGCTGTGGAGTCTACCCTCAGAGATATTCCAAAGCCATCTGGACATAGACCTGGGCAGCCTGTTCTTAGTAACCCTGCCTCAGCAGACAAGCTAGACAAGGTGACCTCCTGAGGTCCCTTCCAGCCTCAACTATTCTGTGAATAATAACTTCTAAGTAAATCAATGAGTAAATACATTATTAATGAAAAAAATAAAGTTGACTGGAGAGTGACAACTTATTGACGTCTTCATATAAATAATATCTTTCATACCTTGAAACTTATTCTTGAAAGGCTAGAAGAAACAATAAAACAATCAAAAAACAAGACCTGTTCAGCATTGTTTATCAGAGCATATTTATAACTCTTATGATTTTGTGTGTCATTCAAAGCCTTACAATGACATACACTGTATTTTTTCAGTTTGTTTACAAGGTAACTAATCAAGGTGATATTTTCTAGATAATTAAGATTAGAGAAGCTTATGGCTAAATTTGCTTGAGAAAGTTGTAACCAAACATTTTCCTTCTAGCACTCAAAAACAGAGTTAGAGCTCCTAACCTTTTAAGTAGAACGCTTTCTTGTGCTACAGAAAAAGACCTAATTTTAGTCCAATAAAATAAAAACACACTATTAATATTTAGATATTATGCTTCCTCGTTATAGTGTAGTTCATTGTATTTAGCAATTTTTTCTGGACTCAAGAGTCATGACCTAAATGCAATAAATTCCTGTTGTTGGGGAACATACAGTGCAGACCCAAATACACTTTCCTTAGAGGCTTCTGCTGTCAACGGGCAGCTTTGGGAAGAATAAAGAAGATTACTTGTGAACTAGATTCTGAATATCTCCACAATAAAGTCTGAAATGAAGAACCTGAAGGGGTGTTCTGGGTCAAGTACACAAGTTAACCAAAGGTATTATGACATATGTCTTTTATACCAGCTTCGTCTTGAAAACAGTTTCGGTTTTTCACCGTGCCTTTGTCTAAGAAATAAATTCTTTCATCATTCAAGACCTCCTTTTGGTGAATGATCTATCTTTATTCATGGTACCCTATTATCATTTATTCCTTCACCAACATTATTTTTGATTTAAAACATTTCTTCCATCTTCACTTGTTCATTCCATCTTCCTGTCTCTCCAAGAAAATCTATGAAATCACTCATAGTCCCTCTCAAGTCAGTTTCCCCCAGAAAAAGGAAATCTTCCATTAGTCTTTTCAGGCAGAAGGTGTTATTTCCTCTTTCCTCTAGCACTGTTTTTCTTAAATCTCTTCCAATTTGAGGTTGACTCTCAATCACTACTGAGCAAAAACTCAGATAAGTAAGGTCCAAACCACCCCTTGGTTTAACTGCATTAATATTTACCTACTTCCAACAGAAGTCTCTTATCTAACACATTTCAAAATGGTACTTTTCATTTTTTATATCCACCTCCCACTGGCTACCTATCACCATTGTAAACCATCTCTCTTTACTACTGCTACCTAAAAGGTCATTAGTTTTTTTATTACCTGCTAGATATAAGGCCCTCACCCTTGTACCATGCACTACCATCCCACCTCTGTTTCTCTTGTTCTTGTCTATTATAATATACAATCCCTTAGTTGACTATTCAACTGAATTTTGTGTCATCTGACATTTCCATTAGGATGCATGTTCTTATGCTCAAATTAATAAAAATTGATCTCAAAATACGTTAACTACTACTATGCTCCTTCCATCCTGTCATTAAATGAAAATTTTTCCTCTCTTTTATTACTTACCTTACCAATTATTATATTGCTTTTCCTTACACACCTCCCATCTCTTAGTAATTCACATGAGGTGACTTCAAAAGACATCTTTTTAGGGATACTGTAATTCCCCAGTTTAAAAAGTCAGGTACCAAAGAGTCATATTGAGTTACTTTGTATAAAGATAATTTTGATAAAACTTGTCATATTTTTAAGTTCACTTTTTGACATATTATTGGATTTGCCTACAAAATAAGTTTTAAAGTCTTCTCTGTTATTTTATTTAGACTAGCTGATCTGTAATTGTCTGCTCACTTTTTCCCTCCTTTCTTAAACATAGCTGTTCAGTTACACATAGATGTTCATGAAGTTAAGACTGCCAATCTAATGGAAATAAAATTTATTTCAATGATAGCACTTAGCATGGCAACTATGTTTCTGTAACTCAGACTTGAAAGACATAGTTAATTATGCATTGTTCTGTTGCACTGCAGACCAGTATAAAAACTTAAAAACATTTACAGTCATTGGCTACAGCATTAACAGCTATAACAGCATTAACTAATAACGCAAGCTTCCTATTTAATGTTATTTATGATTTCCTATTTCCCATCAGACAAGATTTTTCAATGGCTGAGTTTTCATGCAAGCTCTTTTTGTTCAGGCTCCAATTATTACAAGTGTGATGATTTTTCCAGAACATATTTTTCACTGTAAACAGTTAAATAGACAATATGCAAAAACAGTGTCCTAACGAAAACACTTTGGAATGGAATTGTGTCAATACACAACTTCTATGCACAAAGCACTATGTAAATACCAAGAAAGAGCTGAGTTTTGAAAACTATTCAAGGGATCAAGAACTAAAATAATAAATTCTGGTAAAGCAAGATGAATGAGATGCTACATTGTAGCTAAATTATAATCATCATATAGATCTCTTATATTTATATATTCTCCTCCTAAATTGAGTGAAGAGAGAATTCTTCCTCTCCACTACGTAAAAAGTCCTAGGTAATATTTTGTCACAAGGCTATAACAGGCAGTTAGCAAGGCAAGCTTGCCATTCATAAAACCATAAACCCAAAAACTGTAAAAGTACTATGTAGAATATCTCAAGTCCAGAATTGAAACTAAATAGTATGTCACTGATATGAAAATCATATTCTTGAAAGACTATTACTAGAATATCATATTACTAAGACAGTGTTCTCTACTTATAAGAACAGATTTCTAGAGAATTTCATTACTTATATAAATATCTAGATAACATATTTGATATACAAAAAATCTGATTCTGCTTTAAAGTGTGAGCAGTGTGTCACATAGCTTCTTATATGGAAACCTACATCTCTCTTAGATGTAAGGATGAATGCTACCTGAAACACACATTCTTAACGGTACATGGTAGACCAAAGCATTCATATGCTTTTAGGAGGTGAATAGCTATCATTCAAAACTACATAGCACAATATAATTTTATTCTTTATTTCTTACTAGAAGAAATAAAGAATAAAATTATATTGTCATCCATTTCCTTAGAATTTATTTCTTTTAGGCTCTGCATGACAATCATGTTGAATAATATTTTCCTTAGCTAGTCTCCAGTATTTTAGCAGGAGTTCTGCATATGCAAGACACAGAACTGTTAGGGCTTAGACACCTGCTAGTGCTCACCAAATTTACCTCCCTATGGGCTTAGTGAAGAATGCCTCTGCCCACTGAGCAGCACACTGAATGGGACTTCACAGACACAGAGTGTCCTCTCTTCTTTCGATTTCCAGCAGTAAATCTTTGAATAACAGATTTATGCTGTCTTTCACTTACTCTTTTTCCACCCTTCTATGGAAAGACACCTGTACAAAAGAAGCTCAACTGCCCACAAATAAAGAGAAAAAAGGAAAAAAAAAAAACCAACCTTGATTTTACAGTATATCAAGATCATTGCTATTCCTTTTTGTTTGTCCCAAGACAGCTGCAGGCATTCTTATTGTCTGGAACTAATGCTCAAGTTGCTAATGCTGTTCTTCAAATGATTACCAGACTCTCTCTCTCTTATTTAGTCCTATCCCAAAATATTTCCATAAACTGCTGAGGTTAGCCCTTGAACAACTGCTGTTCCCTGTTCCAGAGGGTGCCACTTCAAAATTTTCTTATTCATTTCATTCATCCTTATTAACTCTTTATTCCAAACACACACTGTCCTAATTCCTCCCTAGACCCTCATGGGCACATTCCCTAATAAGTGGCTGCTGAGAAACACAAAGAAAAAGCCAAGGAGAAAACCTGAATTTGAATGGTATCTTTCCAACCTCTGGCCACATATGCAGACTGAAGTGAGATCTTTCTTTGCTTTTAAGTCTAGTTTAATTCTTTACTTTTTAATTCTATAAAAAACAATCATATTGACATATAATATTGAAGTATAATATCACATTAGTATTTTACCTTAAGTAGTTCATTTTGAAGTTCCTAAAAAAGACTTCAGATCATGAGATTTATATAAATATTTAAACTTAATTGAATTAAGATATTAAGGTATCTGTTGTTTTTGTGTGTTTGTGTAGTACCTTATTTAACCTATATAAGTTTGTTTTATTTGCTGTTTATTAGAAACCCTTATCTAGAAAAGTCTCTAGAAAACATCCTCATTCTTTTAGCTTTATTTCTACTATTAGATCTTTTATTTAAATGATCCCTCACCTGTTGTAAATGCTAGAGCAACAGCCAAAAGAACCAGTAGCTACAAGCCTTCATATTGCTCTCCTTCAAGTCAACCGCATTACTCCTACTCTTAAATATGAAAAGAGGTCCCACAGAGGTCAAACCAGGTACTGTTAATTCAATAGGAGTTCTGCAGCTGACATCAATGGGAGCAAAATTTGGACCTCAAGGAATACCTACTGATTAGGGTTAAAGTACATGGTATTAAGTAAAAAAATGAGTGAACCTAAACAGAAAAAAGAAGATCTTTATTAAGTGCATACCTGAGGCAGTGCTGAGTTCAGCTGCCGCTGGAGGGAATCTCTGTCGTAGATGACATCCTGTAGGCGTTGCTGAGCAAGTGACAAGCTTTCCTGTGTCTCCCGAAGGGTATCAAGGAGACGGTCCCTTTCATCCAGCATGTTCACCATCAGCTGCTCAAAATGAGAATCCGAGTCCGAGCCACTGCTTTGGGACCCCCGTTGGCTCATCGGGGTGTCCTCATTTATCGTTGGCATCACTTCACACATCATTTCTTTAAAAAGAACACAGATCAAAGAACAGCTCTTCAGTAGAGAAAACATTTCAGGATATTTCGTAAGAGGAACAAACCCTGTCACATGGACACAGCAGATTATTGCATTGTTCCCACTTTCAAACTTGTGCACAATGTTAATCATTGGTCAATATAGATGGTCAATAGAGAGGGATTAAATACAGTGACTAATTCCACTGAACAAAGACTTTGAATGTGCTTCCCAAAACTAAAGAAGACTGACTGGAAGGAGATGGAGGGTTATAGAATATTTTAAATTAATAGTTTTGGAAATAATGGTCTCTTAAAATAACAGAAAGTACTTCCTCTGCAATTGTCCCCTTACCGTTGCTTTTCTTCCTTCTCTTACTTAATTTCATTGCTGAATTGTTGGTATTGATGTCAGTAGCTACCACTAATTGCCAGATTTTGTCCACCTCTAGGCAATTCTGCGGAACAGCTCAGGCTAACCATTGATCCAGTATCATGCTGCCTTAACAATGCCAGGCTAATCTATTTTTCTATCTAGTTATTCCCGTCCTCAGGGGAAATTATTCTCCAGTGAGCTTGTTCAGTAAGAGGTCAAGAACTAGAAACCCTGCTAATTACATCCCTATGATATCTTGTGCAAATTGAATTACCAGGAACAGAATCACTGTTGTTTGTTTCTTAAATCTGTCCTGAGCAGAGCAAATAACATCACCTAGTCCCACGCTTCAGCTACAAAGCTTCTTACATAAATCTCAAACCCCCAGTTCATGTAGAGGGAGAAGCTTTGGGAACCCTTGGGAGAGCTTGCTGATGTTAACTGCTTTGTCCACTGCCCACAGGGACCTTAGGATGCAAAATGCCAGCCAGGGAAGCCCTTCTTGCTTCCAGGAACTCCTCACAACATCGTGTAAGTACACTGCACTCAGCAAGGGGCTATCGCCAGTCTCCACTGAGCTCCCACCTGTGGCTAACCAGTTTGGGATGGTCAAGTTCACAGTGAGCAAAGGGATAATTAAAAAATTCCAAAGCCGTCTACAGTTTGCTCAGTTCAATCATAATTTTGCAGTATGCAGCAGGTGGCCAGACGACCATGCTCTCTGCATGCCCATTCTTCAAGATGAAAGTTAACAATCTGGATTGTCACCAAAAGCTTCCTGCCTCACAGTCATCAACATCTCATGGATCACACTTCTTGTTCCACGGGATTCTCATCGGTGAAGCTTCATCATTCAAGAAATTAATTCCAATGTCCTACACGTGCAGATCAGGTTTTTAGTGTGAAGGTCACAGCATTTGCTACCCCTGCACACAGGCTGTGGCAGAGTGAGAGTGGTACAATTTTGCAGGAACACTGATGAGTGTGTGAGAACAGGTAGGGAAACCTCTGTGCGGACAGCTGTTGCTACCTCAGCACCTTGCATTCAAACTAGATAGGAGATCTCCTCTTAAAGTCATTATGGTGATGTGGGAAGCCATATATGCAAGTGGTTGTGGGGTAGCGAGGTAATCCACGAGTTGAGTGCTCATGGCACTATTACCACATCTTGTCCCTCCCAGCTGTTGCCTTCATGGAAGGCAGGGGGCCATGCATTGTTCTTCATTTGAATCACTGGTCTGCATTGTTCTGACAGCACAAGTAACAAACTTGGGCTATGACTAAGACAGCAGAGAAGGCAGGGAATGGGTGGGCAGTTCCTGGTGTAGGCAGTTGCTATTTGGAAGTTTTCTCCCACAGCTCACAGCCCCAGGAGAATCTTTAAAAGGTACAGCAGTTCTTGCAGTCAGCCTGGTGATGTACATCACTTTCTGGAAGTTCGCAAATGAATGCCATTATTCCACTGGAACCACATGCATCCTCTCCCTCTTCCACCCTGGGAGTGGAGGGAAATACAGCAAAGCAGTCTGTTAACCTGAGACAGATAGAAATGCTGATAGGGTGTGACAGAAAGGGACGCTTTGACTCTTGCAACAGTGAGGAGCAGGAGATATGGGAATCCTGGACTATGCACTCACATGGATTATTTGTGGGGGTCTTTAAGGACCCCAAAAAACTCTGAAGGCAACCTGGCTTCTCACAGTGCTCCTGGGTCATCAAGCCACTAAAAAAGGAACAAAATCTCAACCAACTGCAGGTTTGCTGTGGGGCTTCCGAAGAAAAATTTCTTGCAGCCTTTCATAAAAGACCGAGTATGCTGTGCTGATTGATTTACTATGGTTGTGTCTTCTTGCCTTTAGAAAAGCATTTTTGTTTTCCTTTTCTTAAACTTTTTTGGCATTTATCACTCTTACATGTGCCAACATATGGGATGCTTTCAATGTCCTGAGGCAGCCACCATTTACATTATTCCCAAGCACATGCTGGAGAATAGAGCTACTTCCCCAGGTGTACTTATTACAACTTTTATGAATTTCCTGCATGATAGCAGGAATGAATCAAAATACTGAGAATATTTGAAGAATTTTTAAATGAAGAAAAAAAAAGCAAAGAAGGCTCATGAAGAGGGACTGCAACAGAAGCTAGGGAGGTAAAGCTGAAGAAGAACTTCACAGAAACAGAGGAAGAGTGTCAGCAGACAGTCTAGTAGTACAAGCTTGGAAGCTGAGGACAAATAAAAGGGCACATATGCATCTGGATCTTTATATAGGAAGTGAATTATGTCACAAGAGTTCTTGATGTTTCCAGAGCCTTCTGATGCTATGTGCATGTATTAGTCAACCTTTGGCTAACCACAGGATGATGTGGTTCACACACAGGGTCAGGAGATTTAAGAGTCAACCCCCAGTTCAGTTATCACTGAAAGGAATTTAGTTTGCATATTCCAGCAGCACGTAGAGGACCAAGAAAACACATACAGACAGAAACAACTGAGGGATTCATGCTGAAACATAAAATAAAAATAGTATTCCATGATCAGTTTGGTCTGATTGCTAATGTGGTGATATCCTGAGTAACTTGAATTTTATTTTAAAATTTCCAATAGGGGAAGAGGGCCATTTCTGATTTTCCTTCTGTGTCATTTGAATTTTAAACCTAAATTTGGTGATTAAAAACCTCCATCACCCCAACATTTTTTTATTCTGGTTTTATAATATAATCCACTGGAATATTTCGTACAATGAAATTTGAAGGAATCAGTCTACCTACCTACTCTTCCTCACTTATCACAGACCATAAATCAGTGTTAAGCTGAAGTATATTTTATACAGGAAGGATTTCAATCATTAAACACTGAAAGTGATCTCTCTAATAAATTTACCAGAATAAGTCATTCTTTCTGTGAGAAATACATGCCTTTTTCAATTGTATTTATAGGGGAGACACAGCCACATTCAATGCTGTAGCTCTAAAAGGCTCAAAGTAAGGCTATTGGCAGGCCCACTCCTATCACACTTCAGAACTACCATGCCACACATACTTTTGTGGCTGATCTGTGAATTTACATAACTTTTGAAAAAAACTCAGATACCTTTCCCTATATATGCATGAATCAAATTTCATATACACAGGACAGCTGCATCCTGGACTTAATGATACACGTACACCTCAACAGATTCATGCCTACATAGCAAGTATGTATCTCATGTACTCAGTTCTTACTAAACATGTAGATATCAATTCTACTCAGAACAGTACTGAGAAAGATTAACTCTTTTTGTTCTCCATTCTTACTGCTCCAAAAACTGGCTAGGCTCAGAGAACTTCATTTTTTTAACCAAAACTGCTGGCTAGACCAAGCACATTTACAAACTGGTATCTGGATATTCCATGTTTTCGAACTGTGTTTATCAACCTGTCCTATGATTGATGGAATATAACCAAATGCCCAGGATGGCCCCAAAAGAGCGAAGATCAGAATGAAGACTCCCAGCCCTCTACTCTTTTGAATTAGTTTTATACAGCGTAATAGGCTGCTAGTTTCTCATTCAACTCTGAATGCACACTGAAAATCAGATGCATAAACATCTTTGAGTCTGTGCATGTATTTTAATCTCTCCACTTGGTCTGCACAGCTCCTATGTTCAGATATTTGTTATCCCAGCATAGTACCCCCTTCACTATCTATACACTCCTATCAACTCCTACAAGGCAATTACAGTTACATTTCTTTGATGAGTGCTATTAGTGAAAAAAGAGTTCAGAGGTGACAGTGACAAAAAACGGAGAATAAGCAAAGACCATCAACAATGTACATGAAGCATTAGAATCCCATCTCTAAAGTTTAAAACAGAAAACTTGAATTGCTTTGCCACAACTCTAAATTGCTAACTGACTTCTCTTATAAATTTCAGGTAATGTGACAAAATCTAAATGTGACAAAATTGGAGTGCATAAATATCTGTCTTAAATTTCTGAAAATTACAGTTAATACTGAATCATCTTTTTATATTCAAAAACTACATTGAGCAAGACTTTGCCCAGCACTGGGCAAGGGGTTGTCACTGATGACTGCCAAAAGTCCTTTCCACACAGAATAATTCCATGGGATAGGAATCAAACAAATCAACCACCAAAAAGATCCAAGAGCCCAGAAACAGAGAATTTGCTTCTTCTCAAAGGAAAGATGAGTGGTGTCGAATTGAGTAAACTCAGGTATCTGTACCCAGCCATAAGGAGGTACCTGTGCAGAGACTGAGTAAATTCCCTCTGAAGGATTTTGCTATGGATTTCTTTACCAAGACTTGATGCCAAATCCTACTTGGTTATACAGTGGTGCCTTACCATGCATCTGGCAAGCTACTGCAGCTGATTGTGCCACCAGAGAACTTCAGGCTTTTGCCCCAGAAAATTACTGAAGAAAAGAAGTTGGGGGAGGAATGGAAGTAGAGGGGGAAAAGGTAATTAAGACCTGAATTGACCATCCTGGTCATCAGGAGAAGGTGAGGCACAGGCCAGGTAACTACAGCAACCCACTAGTGAGTAGACAGCCACCTTGCTCTGTCAGGTTATTCAGAATCACTGAATTCTTATGGTTGCAAGGAATCTCTGGAGATCATCTACTCCAATCTGAAGGCATGTTGAGTGGAACACAGGCAGCAAAGAATGAACACTGAGGAAGCTTGAATTTCTTTCCAGTGGGTGTTAAGAACTGCAAGTGGTGGATTAAACACCTCTGTCCCATATTTTCAAGACCACAGAAGTCCATGATAACTGAATAAGCTCTCCTGTACACCATTGTGTGAAACACTTCCCATGCATCCAGAAGAGGAAGGAGAGGAGAGAAAGGGATAAACAAGGTGGCATATCCTTCAATTGAAAGAGGTGGCATTGATAGCTGAATGAGCATTTATACCTCTTCATTCAAAGGAAGAGAAGGAATGCTCGTGTTCTTTGCCAGAAAAAGGCTGACTTGCCCTGTAGTAATATAACTCAACTAAAGTTATGCTTGAGTGATCTAAGCCAACAAAACTAAGACTTTTCAAATGTGTTTCTCTTTCTTTAAAAATAAAAATAAAAGCTCCATTGATACTGAACTTAATACTTCCACAGTACAAAGTTTATCACTTTACCCAGCAGCCTGAATGAAAGCAAAGCAATCCCTCAATGAAAGATGCATTAAGTCACCAGCATTTTACTGTTAATACATAATCACTGTTCCTCAGATCCATCCTGAGCCACAGAGCAGACACTTCAATTCCCTTGGTCAGCGTGCCTGCACAGCATCCAAAACTTGCAAGGACTGCAACATACAGTGAACTTGTATAGCACCTGCAACTATCCCAAACCCCCAGAGAGGTTCTGAAAGGGGAGCAGGATACTGACAAATTCCTACTGCTCTTGAAATCCATGTAGCACATAAGCACTCCCTAGAAATAGACTTTTAGGTAGTGTAATAACTTTATAACTCTTCTAATTCAAAACAAAACCTAGGCTCTTATTTTAGTAATAGTTCTGGCCCTGAATGCTCAGGCATCACAGCCATACACAATGGCAGCTTGAGAGCAGTACACTGAAGTTCTCTACATATATTATCTTTCCTGCCCATTGTGTACCTACTGCACCATCTACTACAAAGCCTTTTCCAGGTTGATTGGTTCTTAGTTCAGTGTTTTCTCCAGTCATTTGCATGGAATCTAATCCAGCAAATGCTTGAATTCATGGAAATTCTATCATGGACTTCAGTGGATTTGGATAAGTACAGATGGTTGGAAAAATCACTAACATAGACAAGCCATCACTCTCCTGTCATTTTACCCCCTCCAAACAAAGGCATAAAGATCACAAATGCCTGTTATGTGATACCAGGGAGCATGCTGGATGGGACCATTCCCTACCATATTACCAGAAATCATGAACAGGTTTCCTCTCTAAACACACAACACTCAACTGGAAAAAAGCAATGACTGCTTAAAGTAATCTGTCCTGCTAGAGGGGGAAAGAATGTGGTTCACTGTGATTACATTAAGATTTCTGAGGCTGTATGCAAAAATGTCACAGCAAATCTATAGCATTAGCTGCATTATGTCTCCATCAAGAGTGAAGTCTGTATTTCTCAATTAGGAATTCTGCAGCTCAGGCTAAACATCCAGATAAGGGGAATGGATAAAAATTCCAACACAGAGCACAGTACATGGCCATCCTTGGTTAAGAGTTATATAAAGCTATTTTCAGGAGGGACTCAATTAACAAATTAATTGACAGCAACTCTCTTATATTAACTTCCCTCTGATTATGATCATGTATAGACCAGGTATCAAAGTATGTCCTCAATACTGACTTTCTCTAAAACTACTTGAAATTTCTGGGGTATGTATTCTATAGAGGTGGAAGATGAAAAAGTTGTCTTCCTTCTTTTCACTGGACCCCACCCAATCTGGCATTTTCTGTTATCTCAATTGTCCAAGAGTCCTGGAATTATTTATTTAAGTGAATATTGCAACAAACACCTCTGCAATCCCATTTAGCCTGGAAATAATTTACCAAATGGAGTTCTTTCACTTGGGAAGCTCTGGGAATAAGAGGACACAAAGCTACTTGGCTTCTGCCTGACAAAGGCTCTTGGACAAGAATTCATTTTGCTCACCTTGAAGGCTACCACCTTAGATGTGAATCTAATTTTAGTCCCTCACCTTTCTATCCATAACTGGCTTTAAAAGCTTGTTTTCCATTAATACTGATGTTTGATTTGCACACCACAGTTGAGGAGTCATTTCAAGTTACTTGTAATTTTGCTGCAGGAAAAAGAAGTAGAAATCTACCTACCATACATTCTAGCCTGTCCACAGTGACATCAGCTCGAAAACTCATTTCATTGGATCATTCTAGGTATTTTGCATTTACAAGCTATTTTTTCCAAATCGTTAAATAGATATAGTGACTGATAAAAGCAGATCTTACTGCAATTACGTCTCTTCAGATGTCCTCAGCGGGATCACTCTTAGGCAGCACAGTGTAATAAGGAAAATCCTTCCTATTGTCTGAGTTGCATTACATGCATATTCCTCCTCCTAGTTAACTCCTTACCTGCCAGTCTCCACTAAACTATGATATCACCTTTAACAGAAGCATCCTGCACTCCTTCCACACAGGAGGGGTGGTCAACACAGTACCTTAGAAAAAGGACTCATTCCAACTATCCGTTCTTTATGTCATCCCTCTGACCTCCTACCTCCCTTAACCACAACCAAAAAAAAAAAAAAAAAAAAGGTGATTTCACATTTTTTTCAAGCTGAAATCCCGCAACTCCCATACAGAAATGCATTTAAATACCACACAAGTACTACCGCAAGAGCAGACATCTAGATTTTGCATTTGCACCTCATTCCCCGAGGATATCGGGGCTAAGAAAGGAATGTGTAACTCAGAAATAGAAGGTTCAGTACCTAGTATCTTTTATTTCGGCGTCTGCTATTTCACTTGATCAAGAACAACCGCAGTCTCCACCGGCTTCGAGCGGGGACTCACACAGCCGAGCACTCCTGGACCATCTTCCTAGCAATGGTGACACAGGCGTTGCTCCGAGGAACCCTGAGCCCCCGCACCAGTCCTCCGGCGAGTCTCGCTGCTTGGCACCTCAACATTTTCTTCGGTCACTTCGTCAGCAGCCAAGAGGAGAAGCATCCATGGGAAAAATGGCATATTACAAATTTTGCTTTGGGAAGCAGAGCTCGGTTCAGACCATTGTCGGGAGCAGGAGGGGGGGGAGCGGCTCTTAAAGCTCCAGCAGCCCCTTTCGAGCAACAGCATCTTTGCAGCTGGAGGCAAACGATCACAGGGGGAGGGGGCAGGGCGAAAGCATCTTTCTTTTATTTCTTATCTTGTGCTAAACTTAACTAAGCGGTATCTGGCTTCCCCGATTCTTCGATACCTCCCAGACCAATTATGTCTCTGTGCGTGACTGAAGTCCACACGCACGCACGACTGCCTGCATGATCGAAAAGCGAACGCGGTTTTCTGCTTTACAGAGAGAAATCCTCTGCCCACGGCTCGCCGCTGCCTGGCTGGCACCTCGCTGCCTGGCTGGCACCGTGCAGAGCCCGCACGGTGACCACGGGAGAGCCCCGCCGGCGGTGACCACGGCACGTGGCCGCGCCCCGGGCAGCGCCGCCAGCCCCGCATGGCCCGGGGACACCGGCACCGGGAGTGGCACGGCAGCGCTACGCTACTACAGCCCGTAATTTAAGGAGCTCAGGCAAACGCCACAACATCTCTTCTAACCGTAGAGCGTATTAAAACGTATCATCTGCGGTAATCCGACCGTGAGAAAGCAGGGATAAAACATGCCGTAATCTCTATAGTCCGGACGTGCAATTAACATCACACACCGGGGAACGCCGGGCTCGGGCCGGAGCCCGGCCGGAGGGCGGGGGTGGAGGCGGAGGGAGCGGCGCGGCGGTGCCGGGCTGGGCGCGCTCCTCGGCGCGGGGACTTCCCCTGGAGCCGCTGCAGTGGTTTTCACCAGTCCTTAAATAAATTCTGAAGTAATCGCGTCTGCCTCCTCTGCCTCACGCACGCTGCTCCCCAGATGCTGCCGCCGCTGCTTGGCGGCTCGCTCGGCGTTAATTCCCTCACGCCCACTCCTTAGAAAAAGAAAAAAAACGGCAAAAGGGGACACCAGGGCGTGACCTGGGTGTTGAGCAGCGCTGTTTCCAGCCCTTACAATTCCTCTGCCTACTGCCGTGCGGTCCCCGGGCGGCTCTGAGGGGCTGCGGCATCCGAGCCCCCCGAGCCACCTCCCCCGGGGCTGCTGCCGCCTCCGGGGGTGCCCCCGCCTCGCCCCTCACAGCCCGGCACGGGCGGCCCGAGGCGGGCGGGAGAAGCGGGCGGGCGAGGTGGGACAGTGGCGGGTGTCCGTGGAACCGGGCATTTCATCGTGAATGAACGAGTACCAGCCGGCGTTTTCAGAGCATTTGCTTGAAATTAGGTTCAGCCCAGTCTGAGGATGATGATGTGCTTGTATCAACTACTCAAACTTTGTTCTTGCAAAAAATATTTCAGTATTTGTTTACATTTCTTCCTCATAGAAGAATTCTCTCATCTGTGAGAGATTGACTGTGTTGCTTCAGAAGCCTGAAGTCTCCTCCTGCTCTTTGGAAATGTGCTGTAGAGAGGAGGGAGCCACAGCCAGCAGCGTGCCGAGACTGCATGGTGCTTGCTGCCGAGCTGGCTTCACAGGAGGTGTGACACCGTATTGTGGGAAATATAAATGCATGGAGGATGCTCATCCACACTGTGAGGCGAATAGCTGAGGAGTTGTCAACATGGACATTTCAAGACCAAGTGCAAAGAAAATGACAGGGTGTGTTGCCGGAGCTTGGGCTTTCAGTGCAATGCATAGGCAAGAAAAGAAAAAAAGTAAGATAACTCTTCCTCTCCACCTGTGCCAGTATTCCAAGCGGCTTTTGTCATTTCCCTTGGTCATTTCAGATCATTATCTTGACCTAATTATCAGCATACAAACTGTTAGAGCAGTTGCCTGATAATCCCACTGTAGCTGAGGGCAAGAGCTGTCATCTGTGAGATTCTTCTACTGCATGACTATCACATATCTGAGCTTTAAGTTAGGTGAGTAAGGGAAAAGAAAGAGCCTCAAAAAGCGCTCGTTGAGAGCAAGCATGCTCAGGAGGCACCACCCAGGCTGGCTGGTGTGTACTTCTTCAAAGGAGGACATATCTGATGCATTTTTTCCCTTATTTTGAAATTAAAGATCAGGGTTTGCAGCTCCAAACTCACCACTGCTACTTTTTATAACACATCTGTATATATGGAAGTATCAAACTTTTCTAAACATTGATAAAGATGGGAGTTACTGATTACATCCTACCTTTTTCCCCTTTCAAACAGCATTTTGCTGCATGAAGTGTTTGCCAGGCATGTGAGAGATCTGTCCATGTTCACCCAAGGCGACTGTTTTCAGCATTCACCTTAGAAAATAGTCCAATCCCTGTACCATGCACTGGAGGATGCAATTATTTGCAGGCTGTATAGCAGACAGACCTCCTTCACAGCTATTTTATTTACAAACACTTGTAGAATAGTTTGACAAGTCTATTGGCCCCTCAGCTCCTTGTGCCCATCTTCCCTACTGACTTTCAATCATTAAAGCAAAAACCCAGCACAGAAAGATGATCATGGCTACTCAAGGTATTGGCATTCCTGCCTGTACTAGTGGACCTGCTGCCCTTCTCTCCTGCATTGCAAATTCACAGTGAGTGGCTGAAGTGCTGTGTGTCACAGCACTGGAGTTACTGCAGAGTGCAGGTTACTGCCAGTTAGCACCTGGGCTTTGTGGCACCCATTTAAACAGCAGCCTCCTGCTCTTCAAGCATGTAGGGGTCTGAGGTCAATAAGATGAAGAAGGGAAAACTCTAAAGAATGGGAAATGAAGAACTACATAAAAGCCACAAAAACCAGGATGGAAAAAGATACTTGAGCTTGGTAATAATAAAGGAATTCTCCCTACAGTAGGTGACATCTTTTGGTAAAACCTAACTAACTGGAGAGTTTTGATCAAGAGCATATTTCCATATTCCATGGAAACTTTAGTAGTGAAAGGTATTTAGTGTATTATTCAATTATGAGCTTAAAAGCCCCTTGAATGTAATTTGACCATTAGATCTCCTAAACATACTTTTGCTTATCCAAGATCCAAGTATTACATTAATTACATTATCTATCATCTATATCTATTCTATTAATTCTAATAATTCCATTAATTACCCCGGAAGTATGAAATGCCCTGTTGCTCTGGGAGATTCTACATTTGTGTATGTATGTGCTGGCATCAGATGTTTGAGTAACTGGAACTTACAGCTGAAAAAGTGAGTGGGTGAACACAAGTAAGAAGAGTATAGTGAGACTGTATTCTTTGTCACTTTAGGAAGTCTTCCTTACCATTTGCCTGGTTACTTTTTAAAAAGTGTAGAATCTTATGTCAGAGAGACACATCTGAAAGCTGTCTTCCTTCCCTCTGCCAGTGTTGCCTTGGGGCTTTCTCATTTGCAGTCTCCAGCAAAGGTAAAGTGGAGAATAATGAAATCCTTTGCTATGAACAGGGTAAAAGAGGACACAACCATGCTCTCAAGGAATAACTGATAACAAAGGGAGGTGAAAACCAACTTAGGAAAGACTTGCTGTTACTTTGGAGATGTACAGTGCAAACTGAGGAGGAAGTAATAAAGGTGGCAAACTTATGTGATTCAGTCAACAGAGTATGAGTGGAAAGTGATTCCTGAATCATACCCGAATCATACTAATGATGCACCATTTCGGTTCTTAAAGCCATTTAATAGGTACTACAGCATGTTGAAGGCCTGAATAAGGTTTTTATATTAAAATGGAGAAAGGAAGATATGTCTTAGAAATCTTACATAGGAAAACAAACCCACAAAAAAAAAATTCAGCAATATTTAGAGCTTGTCTTCCCTTGATAAAAAAGCCATTAGAGACTAAGAGAGAAGCACAAAAGTAAAGTTCAGGAGATCTTGGCTAAGACTAGGAAAAATGTGATATTGTGTGAATAGATTACATTCCAATGTAATTTGGGTTAGAATTCCAGTTGTTCTTTACAATTACATTCATGCTTATTTCCCAAAGGTTCTCTGCATATTATCATAGCTTTAAGGGTTTCCCTGTAGTTCCTCACTTTAAATTGCTTACCTATTCAGCTGTGAACTTGATTACTGTATTTTATAAGAAGACTCTCATAAACTGTTCTCTCTCTCTCTCTCTCTCTCTCTCTCTCTTGTACACACAATCCATATGTGGCCTCAAAAATCAACATGGCAGCCTTGAAAGTCTCTCATTGCAGACATTTAATGGGGAGGGAGAAAGTTCAAAGGAGGAATATACCTTTAACTTAGATGTGACTTGTTTAAAGCAAATTGAAGATCTATATAATATAGGCCTGAGATTTTTTATAGCATAGTTAGCACCTTTTGGTACAGATGGAAGTTCTTAGCTGGGAAAGGACAGTTTTTATTTCTGTCTCAGTCTGATCTGCAGGGCAGTCTCTAGTTTGCAGCTACAGGATGGCTGATTGGGCCACTGGAATTTGTTGCTCTTATTGCTCTCTTGTGTGATTTTTCTGGTGACATGGTTCAAGGGCTGGTAAAGACCTGCATGGGTATCCCAGTTCCTCTCATACTGTTGCACCTGAGAACCTGAAACAGAAGGGGAATTTTTTGGGGGGGGATCTAAGAGTAGGTTCAAGACCAATAATTTTGTTCTTTTTCCATCCCGTCTCATGTTGGTCAGCTGAAGTGTCACTTGAAATGAAAATGGTATGAGTAAACCTTTTGATTCAGTCTGCTATTGAAATACTTATGCTGTAATAGAAAATTTTACTTTACCTAATTACCATAAAATTCAAAGCTTGTCATTCAGCTGTATTGAGACTAGCTAGCTGTGCTATCAGATTCTCAGAATACAATTTATTTATTATTTTAATTATCTTCAACATATAAGTGCAAGCAAAAGCGTGCATGAAGGCATGAAACCTCTTGTATTTCTGGCATAATGTTTGTCTAGTTTCATGATTTTTACCTAGTGCCCTAGATTAGGCTTTGGCAATGGTATGGAACAGATCTGAGTGGGTAACAGTCAGGTCTTTAAAAGCTACTGAAATGAAGACGTGAAGGAGAAATTTGTGTTACATGCACATTGTTCAGCTATGGAGCTTCCTTTTAATACAGGAAAATGAAAAACATGCAGACTATCAAAACAGCAAGTCTAATCAAGAAACAGTGCATTATGGTGTTAAAAACACTTTAAGCATTTTCAAGTTTGTGATCATAATGCATTTGTGAAAGGTCCTTTAATTCATAATTCACTTCATTACATAGTGTGAGTCAAGGGAGGAGCTGATTTCAAAGCAAAGCTCAAGGACCACAAAGTAGATGTTGACCAGAGCAATCAGCAAAGAATAACGTGACACATAACTGCTGCTGCTGAAAGATCTTGTCATTAAGAAACAATCCAATTTATAACACCATTGGTGGTAAAACAGGCATCATAGCCAGCATCACAACAAGACTCTGGTCTATCTGTCCACCCCTAAATTCTTGCTCCATCACAAACAAAAAAGTTTAGAAGATAAAGACCAATAACATTCCCATCTGAAAAAGTCAAGATGCTGAGGCACTGCACAGGTGTTTCAGGTCATGCCTGGCTCCTTCACATATAAATAAATAAAACTTGTGACTAAACCCACATCAATCTGATTTTGTATCAGAATTTCCTCACTAGATTGCCAGGTGAGGTATCTTGAGCTAGTTAGATTTCATCATCTTTCAGCTTTGCTGCTAAAGCACTATCCCTCTGGATGAAAATCCTTCAGTGACCAGGAAACTGCATTACTGCATTGTGGTGCAATATTGCTCCTCAGCTAGACAGGTTAGCCAGAGAAAGCCAAAATGTGCACTCTGCTTCTTATTCCAGATTTTATGCACAGAGAGAGAGAATTTTAAAACATGTCCTGATTCTCAATAGTTTCAAATATTCCATGTCTGTAATTTAAATTAATTAAAGTTTAGGGATTGACAGTTAGTGTTCTTTTATTATGAAAGAATGCTTCATTATTGAAAAAAATCTTATCTGCTCAGCAAAAATAATAAAATGAAGGACTCTCATAGGATTTTCCCAGCTTCTGGGCTGAATGCAGCAGTGTATAAAGATGCCAAAACAAAGACACACAAGAAAACATGCTGAAGTAAGAAAATTCGTTGTACACCACCTGCCTGTGACAAGATAAAGTAAAAAATGCACAAGAGATGTTAGTTAAAACAGATGTTTGGGGAAATGCTTTGTGAATTACTTGATAGTAATATTGATACTATCAGAGAGAATAGGATATAAGGAACCATAGGTTAAACTCATTATCTGGAAAGTTAAACAAGCTTTCATTTAAAAATTATCTGTTTATCTTTAAAAATGTCTATGCATCTTTTAACCTTTCATTGTAGCCAAAGCATGTCCCCTTCCACTTTGGTGCAGTTAAGAGAATGATAACTTCTGGTGCTACAAAATAATTTCATAAGATAATTGGTTGCCAACAGGATAAAGCCTTGCTTTGTCAATGGGCAAAGTCAATCATTTAGGAGATTTCAGCACTACAATCTGATACCTGCTGTTGTTCATCCCGGGTTTGTGCAAAAAGCTTTAAAGAGTGCTGAGTTGATGTGGGGCTGTGTTACATCTGGGAATTCTTTCTCATTCATATGCAAAATAATATTAATTCGTTTTTCTGTTTTTTTTTTTTAAATTTTGAAAATACTCGTATACTTACAGAACAAAGTAACAATATAATTGTAAATCTTTCTCCGCCATGGTATTGTTTTAGATTTAACATACACATGTACTGGCTCTTTCACACTTTTTTAAGGTTTGCATTGTGGGGATTTTTGTTTTGTTTGGGTTTTTTTTTTTCCTTTGTTTGTTCATTTGGTTTTTTATTTGGATTTTTTTTGTTGCAAATTGTTAATGAAATTACATTGAAGCAAAAGAAAGTAGTTTTCTTGATTTCTGGACAATGTACATTAATTTTGTTGAGTACATAGGGCCAGTTATGAAATCAGACCTTTAAATAACAAAGAGACAACAAGAAAAAAAAAGGAATTATTTATTTACCGTGTAGTCTAACAGTCCTGACAGACCTGATAATACCAAGTATTTTGGAGAGATTTTCAGTTTCTTTTCTAGAAAAAGGAGACTGACTTTAGAAGTTTCATCTGTACAAAATATTTTCTCAATTGATGTAAAAGTGAGGAACAGAAGTCAGTATTTGAACCATACCTCTTTGTGGTACAACCTTAGATTTGCAATCCTCAGTAGGAGAAAACTAGTGGAAGGTGTAGGAGTACAGAAAGTCTACTTGTTTTTGTAGGTCATGTGCTCACATGTGTTTTCATACCCAAACCATTTTGTGATGTACCTGCTGAGTGTGCTGCCCTCAAAATCCACCTGACAGAGAATCTCCAATAGTAATAAAAAATGACTGACATGAGCAAAACAAAATAAAAAAAGAGGGGAAGAGAGAGAGAGAGAGAGAGAGAGAGAGAAAACTGAAGTAGCTGGCATGCAACTGTTCCCTCAACCAGAAGTTTATTTAGCAGTGTGGCCCAAACAGCATTAACTGCATTGCAAGGGGGTTGTTGGTTTTCAGGCTCTCCCCTTGTCACCCTGCACACCAAATACAGAGCTCTTGGCTTTGCTCTTTTCTGTACACAGGTACAGTAACATGAATACTCAGCCATCCCTGAACCAAGAACTATGACTGCTTGTGGTGCCATTAAATATGTAGCATTACAAATTTAAATTTACATTTAACTCACTTATGTTGAGCTTACTCTGTATTTTTCTGTCTATATGTTAGATTCTTATGGACTACATTAGACAAAAGGAAGCTATTCTACAACATGTGTTGCATTATATATTATTATCAAATACATTACTTTTTCTTATAAGTTCTAGTATTAGTTAATTCTTGTTATATTTAATGAAAAATATAAAAATGCAAATTCTGTGTTTTTCAAGTATCTGTAAAAAAATAACAGAAAAAATAGTTATGTCCTAGAAATTTAGTAGGTATGTATTTGCAATATTTTTAAGTTTTACCCTTTAAGTGAGTCATATTTTCTGCTAATTATATGCATTGCTGCTAGCAATTTATCATGTTACTTTCAAACTATTTTCTGCTATGGCAAAGATCTCTTAACATCTGTATGTATATGGCAAACTTCACACTTCTCCTACCATTAGCTAACAGAAGGGAGGAAAGGCAAGCAGAAGAGCAGAGATGAACAAAAACTCATTGTTTGCACTGTTACAGATCCCAGCTGAAGACCTGACATATTTCATGAATATGCACATATTTGTGTACACACCCAGCAACAGATCCCCAAAAGAGTTAAAAAATAGCAAGCATGCCTACAAAATCTCAGTGCAATAAGAAATCTTCACAAAATAACCAGAAAAAAAATTATCAAAATCACAAATATTATGAAAGTACTGAAAATGAGCAAATGTTACAGTAAAATGTGACCAGAAGAATCTCCATTTTGGAATTAAATTTTCACACACACCTAGGAAATTATCTTTTGTTGTTCACATTCTTCTTCTCCATGTCTACTTTGTATCCTGTAGAATTTTTTTCTCCACTTTTTCAGCATTTGTTTGATTTTGGCAAGAATATTTTTCCAGTTTACTATGGGAAAGCTGAAGATGACTATTAACAGCTATTATTGATTGTTAATCATTTTCTTAAAGAGCTACTCTACCTTTCACTTCTGGAGAGTTGGTTTCTGTTTGTCTTCATTTGTTGAGATAAAAGCAAAGAAAATCTAATATACATAGACACCTATTATAAAAGATAAAAATCTGTCAAGAGATAGGAGCAACACTATCTGAAATTTGCAAAGAGGAAAAATATGCATTTTAAAGTTTAAAAATAATCTCTGTACAAGGAATTATTTGAAACACTAGACAGGATGGTAAGAGAGAGATGTAGCTAAACTATGCATTTACCTACCATTCTCAGGAAGAAAAAAAGAACCATTACAATCATAGGTTGATTAATAGAATTAGTCAGTTATTTTCAAATTAAATGGAAGCTGTGTTCAGAAGATGAGTATCACACTACTCATTCTGCTAAGGAGCTAAGGAGAGAGAAGAATAAAAACCATGACTACTACTAGCAGCAGAGTTCAGAGGCCAAATCACACACAAAGTATAGGTTGCTCTTTTCCCATATGATTTATTTTTTTAATAAATATTTACTGCAGTTCTCATCCCACAATGCAATATGGCCCTCTGAGAATGCAAGACTAAACCCTGCTTTCCTTCGCAGCTTCCTTTTCGTGTATAGCTCATTTTCTTGTGTGGCTCTGCTCAGATGCAGTAGGATACCCCTTCACCTAACACTTAACTCAGGCCCAAAGAGTAGGGTCGGTGTAATTAGATCTTAAAAAGCTGAGAAATTCCCTGCTATGGAACTTCAGTGCTACAGATGCAAATGGAGGAAAAAATATTCAACTGTACTCCTGTCAGCAAAATTATTGAAAAAAATATTGAATTTGGCATGGAAAATATTTTACTGATGAAGGAAAAATTATACATGTGGAACATACACAAAAAAAATGGGGTCTTAATGCCAGCCAAAAGTAAATTATATACTTAAACATGGAGAGAGGTTCTGCAGATCTTGAACTTAAAAGGATGTTCATAAACATCTGAACAAAAAAGTCCATTTACTTTCTTTAAAATCAAACTTATTGAGTTTAACTAAATAAAGTAAGAATGGTTTTTAGACCTGCTACTCTTCTTGAGATAGGTTTTAACACAGAAAGACAACACCAAAAAGTGACTACATTGTGTGCTAGATACTGGTGTAAAGAACTGAGATGAAATTCTGGCATACATAGTCACGGATTTTAGCCTCAGAAGACTTGGGATTTCACAGTAGTTAGGTGTTCAAAAGTATCATTCATTATGTCTGTTTAATTTTTAATTACAATTACAAAAACAATTTATGATCTCTTTTGTTCATGTTTTTTAAAAACTTGAAATGTTTGCTCCCATATTACTTTCTGAGCAGAGAAAATTATTGTTTTCTGAGTCGTTATGGAATTTGAACAAGGGGGGAATCTAAGCAGAAAGTTACCAGCTTTTGTTAATATGTCCCAGAGCCCTCAGGCTCCAAATACATTACAAGGCATTTGTAAACTTCTGCAGCCCAGTGCAAGAAGTGGAATCCTGTTATTTCATAAAGTCACCATATCACAGTACTGTCAGCTCCACCCTGGACACATGTGATGAAGTTTTCTTTCTCCGGATTATAGAATATCCGTTACAGGCTTCATTTTCTTGAAGTTAAAAAGGGACTGTTTGTATATATTTCTATATCCCTTGAAAGTTCAATGAACCCCAGGGCACTATCTCTCCTGACTGTCTCTCTCCCCCCAGCCTGGGGCACAGAACCCTGTGTTAGCCCGCAGGGAGCATCAGCCCCCGGCCCAGTGGCATATCAGCAGCTCTCCAGCTCCACACAGCCCTGCCCTACCTGGCCATGGGCCCACATTTTAGCCCACTGGCCAGGGCTGGGGCTGCACTGGTGTCCCCCAGCTGCCACTTCTGGTTGGAGGTGGGATGGGCCTGGCACCAGACTCTCCCTTGGCTCCCACTCTGCCCTGACAGTCACCCTATGTGTTCTTCCCTACAAGGCATTCTCAGTGAGTCTTTTCTGTTTATCATTCTTCTTGAAGTACTATGTTGCAGAAAATGCTAAGCATATGATAATATAAGAAATGAAATTTTATGGCAGCTCTCCTAAATTGCTCAACAGATTGCCTATATTTTAAACTGTGCTTGTCTGCCAATTTACCACACATTATTTTTACAAATAACTTCATACTGACTGTACACAAAGACTGAATGCTTTAAATAGTGAGCCGCATAAGTTAAAGAATAGGAGACTGAAGTACATGCAACTTTCTTGCTTTTGTGGTTTGTTGTTGCTTGGAGAGAGGGTTCATTTGAGGTGGCAGAGCTTTGTTGGGGAGAGGCGTAGGTTGCCGCGCTGCGGCAGCGAGGTGTCACTGGGTGTGCCCGTCAGCCTGCGAGGCCAGGGCTCCTCTGCAGCTGCCCTCCGCTGCCTTGGCACAAGTCATGCCTTCTGAAGGACCCCTCCCAGGACAAGACAGGCATTTGCTCGAGGACATTTCTCTCCTTTCCACCTCTGGAGATCTTCTTGTCTTCTCCTGTCGCTGCTGCCACAGTGTCACTAGGTCCCCGGAGCAGCTAGTGCTGGCAATGTGCAGAGCTGCAGGGATGCCCATCTGTGGTACCGCACTGTCAGAAGCACACTGTGGCTGTGAGGTCTGCACTCTCCTCTCCAGCTGTATCTCATGTGACAGATTTCAGAACTTGGGCTTTCTGCACATATGGCTGTATTTGTTACATTTAGCCACATTTTTAAGACTTCTTTTGCAGCATAATGGAACCCGAGAGTTTCATATTTTGTTTAAAAATAAACTTGTTCTCATGCAATCTTATGACTCCGGGATTTGAAGTGATAGGCATGTCAAACCTGCAGTTTAACTGGGACTTCGGAGTAGAGAGGATGAAAGAGACAGAATAAGGACAACTAGAGTGATGCTTGTGAAAAAAAATCATTGAGTACATAAGTGTCATCTTTCATGTTGTTTCATTTTCCTGTAACACGTGGATTAGTGCTTCTGAACCTGAAGGGAACAGTTCCAATGAGACTGAAATGGTGAGCTCAGTCTGGGAGAATTAGGGAAGGAGGTAAAAATAGCATGAGAAATCTTTAATCCTTTGTCCTGACTTCTCCACATAAACTGCAAACTCCAAGGCAGGCAGACTGTCCTGAAGACATTGTGTGTTGTTTAATATTACCTGCAAAATGCAAGTGTTAAAAAATCAAGAGAGATACTTCTGTCTGTCCATCTGTCAGTTGCTCTGGGCTCATATAAGCTGTTTGTCCTATAGCCCAGATCTGTTTTCCAGATAATAAACAGAAACTCCTGTGGCAGAATTTCCAAATGCTTCCATTACTTTGGTAGAGTCATGACTTTTATTGGTATGTATATAAAGAGACAAAACTTTCTTATGCAGTTACTACCCTGACTACATTTCAGAAAGTCGACTCATAAATCGTGAAATTTATGTGTAACTTATGATACAGATTTTTAAAATATGGATTTGTGAAATACTGATTATATATATAAAATATAAATAGATATACATGTATATTTATATGTATATTTACATGCATGTTCCATGGCTTTTTGGTCTTTATGTCTGAAATGTCTTCCCTGCCATGTGCTTGAATTTTTAGCATTCTTACTATATTAGGTTTGATTATATTGTAGTCAATATTTCTAGGAAATATAGATGTATTTATGTCTGTTTATTTTTCTTCTGACAACTTCCTATACTGATTTTCACTTTTAATTCTGTATTGAATTAATCCTTGCCATTATATCTAAAGTAGATATTTTCTATGGGGATTAAAGGTGAGGTGTTCCAAGCTTCAGATAAAATTTTAAGAGGAAAAAAAGTATCTTCCAAATGTATTAATATGACTTGTTATAAAATGTCTATTTGGGAATAAATGCAGTTAAACTTCCCTAAATTAATCCAAAACTGCTTATTAAAGAAAATATTTGATGAACATATATGATAATAATTAGCATACTATAAATACACGTACTGTGTATTTTGTTCTATTTTATTTTTTTACTTGCATGAACCAGTTTTCAAAATTTCAGAGTATTCGACAAAGTATCAAGAAATCAATAGACATATAATGTTTTCAAGCATTTGATTTTTATTTTTTTTAGTAATCCAGGAATGTCTTAGCAATAAGGAGAGATGTGATTTATCTGATATATCTCTCATAAGTCTTGTGTCTTCCTTATGTGAGACATTCTGTCATGTTGGATTCAAATCTATCTTACTATCAGAAAGACCTGGTGTTTTCCTCTTTGCCTTTAAATTAGGTACTAACAATAGAAGTACTCACTAAAGAAACCATGGTTACAGTGGGGATAAGCTATATCTGCATCACTGTGAAGTCCTTTTCATTTTTGCTGTGTCCTTCATTATAGACATATGCAACACTTCCATTAAGATCAGTTGCTCTGGTATTTAGAAAAAACAGGGAGAGGGAGGGCAGCAGGAGCAGAGAGAGATCCTAGCTATGGTCTTCCTTCAAGAAAAAGAATTCAAGAAAGAATTCTCAGTCTTCAAAATTCTAAATACACCCTTGTGATTCTTCAGCAAGTTGAAGAAGAGCAGGAAGAAACATGCTGATTTGACATCACTCCTTTTCAAACGACATATCAGTTGTCCTTCCTTCTACATCACTGATGTATAGCAAAGCCAAGTCCAAACACATATTAGGCACTTTTCCCCCCAGAATCAGGGCCATACCAAAAATCAATGAAGCTGATACTGGTCAGCAGAAGTTTAAATGTGTCAGAATACAATTCTAGGTGGTCAGCAAATAAAGCAATGGATATATCACTTTTCAAAACAAATTATTCATCTCTTCCCCTTATATTTATATCTTCTACACCAAAAAAGCAAATAGAGCAGAAAACAAAATCTTTCATATTAAAATTTTTCTCAACAAGGATGACGTTTACAGCTATAGGGCTTGAATTTCATTTGCATGTACTGTTATCTCACATCTGCCTTTTCTTTTTATTCTTTCAATAACTACTTTGGCAACCAGCTTGAAGACAGTGAGTCTAGTTGTGGATTAATGGCACGTTTAGAATTCACTCATTTAGAAACAACTTGGTTTAGTTGTGTGAAGCTTGGGTTGGTTGGTTTGCTAAGGAGTTTTTATGCAGGGGAAAACAGAACATTCATTATCACTTCTAATTTTTACATGATACTTACTGTATTTTTCTTTGTAGAGTAGTTTTTGCTGTATAATAGCAAAATAAAAATCAAACACTCTTCCCCCCCAAATTAAACCAAAACAAAAAATGAGCCACCAAACAGTTTCCAACACAGCTGTACAGAAAGAAGATTCCTCAGCTCAAAAACCTGAATGAACAAGCACCTAAAAAGATTGAGTTCAGACCTGTTATGAACAATTGAGGAGTGCTGCTGTACCTGTTAGAAATGTGTCAGTTTAGACCAGGTTTAAACAGTCCCAAGAAAAAGAAAAAAAAAAACAGTCCAGGGAACTTCTCTGCCCTAGCTAGCTAAAACTAACTAAAAGCAAAAGGAAAACTCTGACTGCTGCCCTGGCCGTGCTTCAGGGAAAAAAAAAAAAAAAAAACAGTCCAGGAGCTGGAATGTGGAGGAGGTGCTGGTTCTACAAAACAAACTCCGTGCTTTCTTTTTCTCCCCCTTCGCTCTAGGAACCAGTCTTAAAGCTACAGAACACAATATCTAACACAGACAGAACAGACGATTTGGGGATAGAAGCATCATACAGTCACCCTAGGACAGCCCACTATTTTTCATTTTTCTAAACTGCCATTGCAATTTTAATTACAAAAATAATCTTTATTAATTATTCCTTAATAAGTGGGGGTATGCACTGTGCTAAAGCATAACATTGAGGGTATTTTGATCACCTCCAAAGCCCCTAACCCAGTAATGAAAGCTTGTATACATATAAGGAAATTCAGCAATTTGCAGAATAATGTCATCTCTTTTGGAAGAAAAGGTTATATAATCAACAGAAAATTTTTAGAATGGACCAGGAAAGCTGATTTTTAATAATCATAAACAATCCAAATCCATCCTTATCAGGTCTGCAAAAATGCAAACAGGCTTTCTGTCCATTGTGAATATTCCTACCTTTTCTTCTATCTCCTATTTTGTGCGGATATATGTGATGGAATTGTACAAGTACTCACTTGAGCTGAGGAGACAGCAGTGTCATATTTTTTTGTTGCTACGTCTGCAGAAACTCAGCCTAGATGACACCAACTCTGTGTGATCAGCATCTGTGAGGATGACTAGAGGATGGGCTGGCAACAGAAATCAAGCAGGATGCAAAAAAAGCTTAATTGTTTGAATATGGAAAATAGATAATTGAATTGCCCAGTTGAAAAAGACATTAAATAAAAATGGACAAAATGGAAGAAAAATGGAAGAAACTCCAGCAAAGGAAAGGAGAAATAAGTTAGTGTGAAAACCTGAGAAGGTCTGTTTCCTAATCCAGCAATAAAAGTGTTGTCAGCACTGAGCTAAGATATTTTACTTCATAAAAGTATCACCTCATTCTTTTTAAAATCATCTATCTTTTGACAAGATAATTTGTTTGTATATAGCCAAAGTGAAAGCAGTTTGATGCATTTTACTTTTTGTCTGAGGTGTTTTAGTATTACTTATTTTCTGTAGTCTAATGTGAATGAAGTATTTACATCTCAAAATATGACCTTTTTTTCCTACACACCAAAGAAAAGCTTTTTAGGTTTGCTGTCGTCATAGAATAATGCAGCCTTTCTTATCTGTGATGTTTTATCCCCTTAGGAAGATAGAACCTTCAGCTGCAGGTATGAAAAATACTGTTCATCTTTAAACCCAACATCAGTCAAACATCCACAGGGTTTTTATTTCTTTTTCTGCCCTGCACACACATGGAAACATTTGATCTCCAGTTCTGAAGAAAATTTGGAATGAGCTCTAAGGAAAAGGTTTCACCTTTGAATACCTATGTAAATATTTCCTGTCTGTAGGTTCCTTGAGGAAAAAATGAATTTAAGCTGGGAAAGCTGAAAAAAAATTTCTTTCAGAACACGAAACACAAATTACAATGAAACTAAAATATCTTCAATAAAATAAAATTATCAAAAATTATATCATTCCAGCAAGAACAATGAAAGTAAATGTAAAAGCCAGTGACATTTTTAGAAATAAATAAGTGAAGTAATAACTTGTAATTCAGGAAAATTTTGTGACCTGTTAAGAAGTGAACAATGGTCTTGGAAACACCTCTGTAAAAATAATATTGTGGATATTGTATTTCTTGTCACTGTTTAATATTCCTTTTCAAATGAGCAATGCAAAACTGGACAGTGTTTGATGTGGCTGGAAGGAGTATAAGAAAGCATGGATGTTCTCACTTGAAATTATAAGCAAGCAATATGTCCTTGAGTCATGCTACTACCAATAATAAATATTTAACAGTTGGAATTTAACAAGTTGGCCTTGTCTAGATACAACTAGATTTGCACTGTTTCAATTGAAATTTTATCTTACATCTTTAGCTGAACAATATACAAAATGAGATTATATTATTAAGGGCTCTTAATACTTGTGGCTGTAACAAGACTGGATCTAGGAATACATCTTAAAAGCAGTCTGAAACAAAGAAGAGGCTATACTTGGAGCAAAGGAAAAAATTATTTCCATGTTAAAATTCTATAATGAAGAATTCTTTCATGACTTAAAAATCTATATATTAAATTTGTAGGTTATGAGATAAACTTTAGGTTTAGGTTCTGTGACTAAATCTGCTGAAGTAAATTATTCTCTCATGTAGGTCTACTTTAGAATTATACCCAGAAATTGATATCTTATTCAGCAGGTAGATCACATTAGCAAGAGTTGAAATAAAAAGGAATTTGGTTCCATGTGGTTTATGCTCATATGCAGCTGGAAGAAATATAAATCTGATATTTCTGTAGTTCAAAAAATCCAAGCAGCTCGTTGCAGGATGTGAGAGTGATTTGGAATAGAGATCAGAATTGTTTAGTAAATATTTTAATCACAGAAAAACTGTTATTTATTTCAAGATCAATTTCCTTTCTACAGTGTTTCATGAATTGTACAAATGGGTTTATTTGGATGTATTTGGTTGTCATTTCTGATACTTGGAATGTGAGCAGTGGATGATAGTAAGGCTGAAACAAACCTCCCTTGGTAATTTGCAGAGGCTTTAGGAAATTTTCCACTGTTGTTGTTGTTGCTGTTGTTGTTATTATTATTATTATTATTATTATTATTTCATTGTATTGGGAGACTGTGGTAAATTACAGAATCAGGATACTTAAGGTTGGAAAAGACCTCTGAGATGATTGAGTCCAACCACTGGCATAGCAGTTCCAGGTCCACCCCTAAACCATGTCCTTAAGCACCACAAAGTCAGTTTTATCAACAGAATTAAAAAACCCACTTCTGATTATTTTTGCAACATTCCTATACAAAAAGGCATATAGCTTCAAAAATTCGTTTTCCTAAATTTATAATGCATTGTTTAAATAGAATTATGCATGCAAGGCTACCTGCCTTTTGCTCATTTAAGCATCCAAAAAAGAAAGCATCATTTAAGTGTAAGGCCTTAATATGTCCTCTATATATTAACAGAACTTGCTGTGTTCTAGATTATGTTCTAAAATATTCTGGTGGAGCAACATCATTCACACTGATTACAATTTGATTTCATATTGTTTTTGTCAAAATCTAAAGAGAGGTGAAGAGATGACAAAAAGTACTCTGAAATCCCTGTCCTCTGCAAGCCCAGGAATAATTTCAATTTATGGACAAGATCAACAAAGAACTTAAGATCTAATTTACATTTCAAAGTCTTTAGCTCCACCTTGGATTTATGCATCAGTGACTGTGTGTCGTGAGCAGATGAGAAGATTACCCAAACACTCATGCTGTCCCACAGCCAGTCAAATAAAACTGATGGCACAGCTCATCAACTTCTGAGGACCAAAGCCTGGTCCTACCAGGGCTTTACACCAGGTACCTTATTCACCAAATGTAGCATATAGGAGAGAAAACTCCTGAGCAAAAGCCTGCATCAATTATGAGTCCATTTGAGATGAGAGGTTTTGGATCACATTCCTAGTCTACCTGAACCTGTATTTTTGGCAAATGTCCTAAGTTGATCAATGTGAAAGTATAAAATCCCAGTCCTACATGTTCAAATTCTTCATTTTTCTGCAACTTGAACCTCTTTTGGATCTAAGTTTAAAACACTAAAGAAATATAGGTAGAATGACCTCTAAAATAGGATTGTCCTGTTCAGACCTCCAATGATTGTTACACTGACTTTGGCAATGAAGCCCCTGCTTCAAACAGGACTTTTGCACTTTCAAATGCCTGAGGAACTTTAATTGCTAGGGTATTGGTTATTCTGTTATGCATAATGTTATTTTCTTCATAACAGAGTACTAATTTCTGGACAATTAATAGGAGAGGGTTTCTATCAAGGTATCTCAGTCAGAAAGAATCACCTATCTGGCTGGATTTAGACATTGATCTTAAATAAAGTCAAGTTTTGATGATTATGTTTTCTCAGTTTTCTCATTCCTATTCATTGTTGGCTCAAAGGGATAAATCATTACGTCCAGATTTTCTCTTTTGGCAAGTTGTTGCATAATTTGGCGGACTGCACACTCAAATCAGAGATGGCTGTGTTGTGAAATGGCAGGAGGTTTGAGATCATAGTACTTGGAATTGGAATAATTACATTTCTTTGAGGGCTTAAGTACAAGCTATAAGTTTCTTTAATAGCAAACATTTTCCAGGCAAACTTATCTAAAACTTTGTGACAAAACCCGAATCTTGGTCTGCTTTTGCTGATTTCCAGAGATCTTAAATCATATTAACTTATAGACAAGCTGAATGTTAAAGGAAATGAACAAGTCTGAAAACCTGTGTGAGGTAGAAGTTCAGTGCAAGTTTGTAAGATAACTAACAATGATGCTGTATTATTCAAATTAGTATTATTACTGCAATGCTGAATAATTTAGACGACTCATTAAGACATTGTGAAAAATAATGAACTGCTAATGGAAGAAATGTAAATCGCAGTAAAAAAACCTCTCACAGTAACATTGTAGATTTATGAAATACAATTTTGCATTTTTTTATTTGCATCATTAACATATAAAGTCAGTATGGATATAAGCACATCTAATCAAATATAATGCCTTTGAAATTCACCATGAAAAAAGGAGTACAGATAGAAGTAACTCTGTAATGGGAATGTTTCTACGAAGTGTAAATGGGAGCAAAGTTCTTTAGAAGGTTTTTTACCACCTTGTCACCTCTCTCATGGTTCTCCATAAGGCTTGTCTGAGTAGTGTGCATTTGGATTTAGTCATGTGCTAAACCTGCCTAATTAGAAATTTGGTCCATTTCTTAATCCTCTGGTTTATGAACCAGTGCAGTTCATCTGCTTCCCAGGACTCTCCCTATTCTTTTAACAGTTCCCTTGTTATTTAACATTACTTGCTGACACTTGAAGGAGGCTGCTTTGGACAGAGTGATCACCTGCCTCACAAATAGGACTCTGCAAATACTGAGATATAATTAAAAAACAATGTTGACTTGCATCTGCATTGTAGAAATTTAAAAAAAGAATGCAGCTGTGTTGGATGGATTGGTGAGTTGGATTTGCATGGAAACAGGGGTGGCTTCTGTGAGAAGCTGACAGAAGCTTCCCCCATGTCCAACAGAGCCAATTCCAGGATGGCCCCACCCCTGGCCAAGGCCTGTCAGCAATAGTGGTAGTGCCTTTGGGATAATAGATTGAAGGAGAGGGAAAATCTGCTGGGCAACAGCAGCCAGAGAGAGGACTGGGAACATGCAAGAGCAGTAACACTTGGTGGACACCAAGGTTAGTGAAAACAGCAGTGAGGAAGGAGGTGCTCCTGACATGGACCAGAGATTTCTCTGCAGCCTGTGCTGAAGACCACGGTGGATCAGGCTGTCACCCTGCAACCCACAGAGGTCCGCAGTGGAGCAGAGATCCACCCGCAGACCATGGACAGTGTGCCTGTTCTGGAGCAGGTTAGCTGGCAGGACCAGTGACTTGCAGGGAATCGGTACTTGAGCAGTGTGATCCTGAAGGACTGCGCCCTGTGTGAGGGACCCACGCAGGGGATGTTCAGGGATAACTGTGTCCCATGGGAGGGACCCCTCACTAGAGTAGGAGAAGAGTGTGAGGAGTCTTGCTCTTGAGGAAAAGAGGAGCATCAGGGAAGTATGATGAACCAACCACAGTCCCCCTTCTGCATCCCCCTACTCCTCTTGAGAGGAAGAGGTGAAGAAAATTGGGATTAAAGTTGAGGCTGGTAAGAAGAGAGGGCTTTTGTAAAGATTTTGTTTCATCTCTCCTTGTACCCTGTTTTGATTGGTAATAAATTAATTTCACCAATTCAAGTGCATTTTGCCCATGATAGTCATGGGTGAGTGATCTCCACCTGCCCTTATCTCAACCTTGGAATGTGAGCGGTGAATGATATACCAATAAGACTTTCATTGTATTTTCTTCTCCCCTGCCCAGCTGAGGAGGGCAGGAATTGAGAAGACTTGGTGTCCAGCCAGGGTCAACCCATAACAATTAGATCTGCCTCAGTAGGTGATCAGAGGCAGTTTCTTCATTGACTGGGAATTCAGACAAGCTGGATCAATAACTTCCTGGAGCAGTCATCTGTATTTCTGGTGAGACAGTATCTCTGTTAGTTCCCAGCCGAGATGGGAAGATTGCTTTGAATCTACAGATACTGGTAATTTATATTGATCCCTACCTTCTGTTTAGTGTTGCTGTGCTTTTGTGCCATCATGATTTTTGTACCTAAAATTTGTTCTTTTCCTAAGCTTTTGTGTGACTTAGGTCATCAGTAACCTTCCTCTTTGTAATGTTGAATGAAAAGGTAAAAAACCATAGTAAATTCTAAGAGGTTGCTTAATTAAAAGAGACAGGGCAAACCACAGGCTATTTTGCAGGATGCTGTAATAGAAATGGTTGTGGTAGGGTGAAGACAAGAAAAATTTCTGGAGCTTGTATTTACTATAAGTCACTGAATCAAACACAGATGTAACACTAACAAACCAAACTTATCACATTTCATGCCATTCACCTTCCTACTCTGAAACAGTATTTTCCACTACTTGTTCCAACAAATTGGGCGTCAAAGGCTTTTGCATGTCTTGGGCTTTTATAGCACCAGAGTATTTGCCAGCTTTGTCAGCTGTGAGTAGTGAATGTCAAGTGAATGTATCTGGGCATTCAAAATAATTCTTTCATGTGCTCTACTTTCAATTATAGCTTCAGTTGACTCATTTGCCGTGTTGTGCCATTTTTTCCATCAAAAATGAATCAGTCATGCTTAGAGGTAATGAGCCAAATTGTGTGGGCACGTCCTCACCAGCACATTGGGCAGAAACCAAAATAAGCTTCTCATAGCATTAAAAATACCATTTTATATGTTTTCTGGATTGCCAGCCACAAGTTAAAATAAGCAGCATATAGATCCACTACTAGAAAAAAAGGATTTTGTTTATAAATGTATATATATTTTAACCAGTTTGAAAGATGACTCATTGCCTACTATAAATGTTTAAGTAACATACTTAATAATCATTGCCATGTTCCAGTTGAGTTTAGACTGGTCAGTGGCAGGAAAGAAAATACTTTGTTTGGAATCTACAGCACAAGTCTATCCACATATTTCTATAGCTTGCAGAAGTGAAGCATAGTTTCTTCAATAATGTGGTAGCTATATTAAAACAAAAATGAAGGTATAAAGGTTTCTACTGCTGTAAACAAGAAAGGGAAACTATGCCTTTAACTAGCTAAAGTGCTCCAATAAATATTATCATAAGTAACTCTGCCTGAAGTGAGGGAAATCAATGCCAACATTGTGTGCATCAAATATTGCCACAGTAGCAGAATCTCCACATACTCAAAAATATGTCATTTTTAAAAAATAACTTGCCTACAGGACAGGTTAGGTCTTCTGAAAGAACATCTTTGTCTCTCCTTGTAAGAGCACACTCAGTGCTCTTATGCACACTCAATACATATAAATATTGGTCATCTATTTTTAATGTATGAGTCATAACTAGAAAAGATTAAATGACAATCTAAAAGAAGATAGAACAGTTTGGTCACTGTATTCATCAGTAAAATAAAAATAAAGTGCAAACATGATGCTTTGTGATTGATAGGTTTAGCCTATTCTTAGTTTAACCCTGTATTTAGAAATATTGCTTACAAATTATAAGAGCACTATGAATAGAAGGAAAAATACGTATTACTTTGAATATTTATATTTGTACTACTGAAATAATGGAAGGCTGTGAGCAGGAAAAGTGAAAGAAGGGCTTGATAAACAGCAGAACCCCAGTGTTGCATTCTCATTTAGTCAAAATAAGAACCTGCAGATCAAAAGAGTCAATGGGAAAAGGATTCGAACCACAAACAAAGGAAGAGGACCTAGAGATACCCCAGTATGATTTTTAGATTGTAGCAACTCATGACAACTGGAAACTCTAAAATTAAATTCTGTCTGTCTAAGGGATTGGGGAAAGCCAGCAGAAAGGGTACATACACATAGAGATCTGTTACTTTTAATTCCTTTGAGAGCTGTAAATCAGAGGCTGTTTGGAGGACAAGCTGTAGCATTGAGCCAAATTAGTGTTCACAGGTCATGAAAGCAAATTTTTGCTGGGCTAAGGACTGTAGTTTGATGAGTGATTGAACAGAACACGGACAGTCAGTTAGAGAGACTGTGAATAAATGAGAAGGCATGGCCTGGAAGAAAGGATGCCTCTCAAGAACTGGAACAATTTACAATTACATGCAGTATATCCAGAAATACCAGCATTTTTCTGCAATGTATTGTTAAAGACAGGGCACATATTACAAAAACAAGGATTATTTTGCAGTTTGTATTCCTCTTAACATAAATACTGTTAACTTCCCCTGTCACCTTTGGACACTGAACTTGCAAGGTTGCTGAAGCCCACATCATCAAATACATTTTGGAACCCTGACATTTTGGTAAGTCACTTACATTTCTTTAGAATCTCAGCATTATTAGGAAACACAATTCTCTACTTAGTACAAAGAATTCTTGATAGTTTTTGATGTAATTCTCTGAAGTAGCTCCAGGATCACAGATACAAATGGAAGATACATGAGTTTCTCCATGGAATGTCTTGGATCAGGCAAAAATGGAAAGAAGCCTTTCACAGAATGGTTCATTGCAGGGACACTTTGTAAATGGGTTGACAACCACTGAGTAGCTCTCAAATAGACTGAATGAGCTTAAGGACTCTTGGAGAAAAGTAGTAGGGCACTGTGTGCATTAAATTGAATGAGGGAAGTGTGAACATAGAAGAGTTTGAAAGTTCTAGGAAGGAAGAGCTTGGGAGTAATCTCTGAAGCAGAAGCTCTGAAGTTCTGGGAGAGATAGAGGCTGCTGAGACGGGAAGTACTGGAAGCTACAACAGGCCCTGCATGGGTTCAGTGGGTGAAGATGTTGATATAATCCTCACGTTGACCTTGCAAGTTCTTTCCATGGTTTATCCTCTCTTTTGTTTCTTAGGATGAGCTCATTGACTCAGTCATCAGTCTGTGCTCTTGGATCTCCATGCCTCCCAGACTTTCTGGTGCAGGCCAGCTGGCTCAGAGTGTGTGTGCAATGAGCCAATCTTGTCCTACATCTACTTGCATAGAAGCATCCCCTTAAATTGAAACCAACACAGATTTATCTGTGCTGTTCATTTCTTCTAAGTTCTTACTTTTACTACACTTTGTTAATTTTACAGAGGACCAAGTCACATCATATGTAGAAATTTGGTTTCTTCACAAAACATCCATGTGATCCTCAAGAAACCACCAATGACACTTTGGTATCAGTGTTAAAATGTTTACAGCTCCTGCTCATATCCATTTTCCAGGGGTGTGGTGTTTTCTGCTGGTACTTGGACTGAGCACTAGTTTTGAATGAAACTTACATTTCTGAAAGAATTAACAGTGAAGAACAATACCACTGCAAAGTGGATAGCAACACACACACACAGCCTAGTCTTTGAAAGTGCATGAAGCTACAGAAATTGCTCGTAGTTTTGAATATCTGTAAGGAGCTAATTTCTTTCAAAGACCAGAGTGCTTCTTACTAATTCAGGGTTTTTTTCCAATGAGAGGAAACTTTATGAGTTTAACTACTAGACAAAGGAACCTAATATGATATTAAGAAGTCTATAAAGCTCTGTGAGTCTCATTCAGTCTCCATAAAGACAGATAATTTCTACTGACTTCAGAAGATAATGGATCAAACTCCTGCTAAACATGACAACAACATCTGTCACCATGTGCATATGCATGCAATATTGTTGTTTTGTTCAGGTTGTTCATTATTTTTATCAGCTTTTCACCCCGTATAAATTAGTGTGTGTTAAAACAAAGCTCCTTTTTAGTGGTTCTAGATGCCTAATAACTCTCAACATCTGCGTTTGAGAAGTTTGTCACACAGAGTGTATTTTAGATTTTAAACTAGGTACCTTTAGCCTAAAGTCCTGTCTCACAATAGAGGTCACACCCTATTCTTTTACACCCTATTCTTTTGAATTAAAATAAAGAACTGTGTTCAAGCTTAATCTGTCAAACACGTATCTTACTAATATACATCTGTCATGAAGTTGTAGAAATACTATGTCGTAATTAGAAGCAGACTGTTATCAGCTTAGTTTTTTTGTTCTTTGAAGGAAAGCATTGAGGTGCTGAAGCATGTTGAGAGAAGGGCAACAAACTGGTGAAGGGTCTGGAGCACAGGTCCTGTGAGGAGTAGCTGAGGGAGCTGGTGAAAAGGAGGCTCGAGGGGGACCTTATCACTCTCCAGACCTGCCTGAGAGGAGACTGTAGCCAGATATCTGCCTCTTAACCCAGGCAGCCAGTGATAGGACAAGAGGAGATGGCCTCAAGCTGCCGAGGGGAGGCTCAGGTTGGATATTAAGAAAAATTAGTGAAGGAGTGACTAAACATTGGAACAGAGTCCCTGGTGAAGTGGTGGAATCATCATCCCTGAAAATGTTCAAAGAGGGAGTAGATGTGTTTCTTTGCGATGTGTTTTAATGCTCACTGTGGAATTTGGTTGAAGGTTGGACTTGACGATCTTGGAGGACTTCTCCAACCTTGATGATTCTATGATTATATTCTATGATAAGTATATTTTATTAGCCTCACAATTTTCTATGTGGTAGATATGATAAAAATGTGTGAAACAAGAAACCAGTGTGTGTTTTTCTAAACTGTCACTGAAAATAGTGAAAGAATCCATTATCTTCCAACATAAATTCTTATATTTATTGCAAAAGAATTTTCTGCATGTATTGTACTGCTCTCCACATAATTAGTGGAGAGAAATATTAAAAATACCGAATTAGTACATTTAATTATATAAGTGCACAAATTAATGTGACTATAACCTAATTGTAGTGTGGGATATGTTTATGCATTTTGTGGCACGAAAAATCATCAAGTCAAGTCAGTCAGATTTATTGAGGGTAAAAATCAAGGAAAGCAAAAGGCACTTTTTCCTGGCTTTCTTTTAAAGATATGTTTTCAAGATGAAGTTTACAACTCTACAGATTATTTGATCTGTGGTTGCCTGAAAGTGTTGGTTTAGATGAGTTTCTTGTTTTAGCCTCTCCTTTTCTAATTTAAAATAACTTTTATCCTTGCTTTCCCTTTTGCAGAGAGAACTGGTGTAGCACAACCAAAGACCTTATATTGTGTTGAACCAGCAATCCTAATGTGCAGATTTAGTAATTGTAAATTACCTGAACCATACCTGAGAAACCAAATGTATTTGACTCTCAGCATTTGATTTATCTCTCCACAAGAGATTTTATGTTATATCTACATTGCAGCTAGAGGCATGATTGCAGCAACTATAACTATACTTAAACCAGGTTGCATCCAGCTAGCTGAAGCAATCATTGCACAAAAGTCATACCTGTATTTAAGTTTCTGAAAGTATCTTCTCAGAGGCCCACAAGGAAACCTGAGCTGACAGCTTTTGATTGCTTTACCCTGCTAAATTTAATCTATATTAGATATATCTTTTTAGGCTGTGCTCATGCATCTCATTTGAAGGGTTAGCATGATCCTAGATAGATAGATAGATAGATAGATAGATAGATAGATAGATAGATAGATAGATAGACAGGCAGATCCCAAGAATACTGGCCAGACGGTGATTTTAAAAAGGCTTATTTTATCACCATAGTATTTCATGTGTATTACAATCAGAATGGAAGTAGAATGGGTAAAAGAGGTTTTTTTTTCAATTTTTGAAAAAAGAGGCTCACATTTAAAAAAACTGGATCTTTATCACTGTTATGATAATAATCTTACTCTAGGAAGACATGCTTCAGCAAAGGCATTTCTTTTTCAAAACAGAAAAAAAGGTGTTGGGGGAGTCATCTTGAAAGATTAGTTGAGAAGGTGATGACTTTTTAATTTCCAGTCAGGTTTTAGCATTACTCTGGGGTATAACTGGCAAGAAGAATGGCATGAAGTCATGGTTATGTATATAGTTATATATATGGTTATTTTCTCTGCTGAAGACAGTAAGATGTTGAATAATATAAGAGTTATTTTCATAGACTGCATCAATGATATAATAATATATTATGATTAATGTTCTTCAATTACTTTTAAGACAATCAGTTTCTTATCAGAAATAATTTAATTGTCTCTGTCAGGACCCTACCGAGATTCTTTTATTGTTTTTACCATTAATGTGACTTTTTTTTTTCTTTTTCAAAATTTATTAGGATTTTTTAAAATAGTTAAATTTAATGGTAAACAGGGAGATTGGAATTAAAAGGTATTATTTTTTAAAACCATGATGTTTTTTCAAAATGGACATCTGAGTTCCCATCACCTTATGCATTCCTTTCTAAGAATAGTATATATTTGAAAGCACTGTATTTTTTATCTCAGTGATTAATCTAATAGAGAAAAATCTTCAAAATACTACTCAACTTTCTCCCATTAATATATCAGTAAGGCTTTTCCCTTAATTATTTTAAAATATATTTATGAATTCATTATTTTACATTCAAGTAATGTTCTTTTATAATAGCCATTTGAGACTCTTTCTACTCCTGATACCTCCACTTTTCTTCTCTAAAGGAATCCTTTGAAGTCTTACTTCTGTTATTTAAACTACAATTAGTTGTCACAGTAACACATCAATCTACAATTCTATAGTATAATCTAGGGAAAATTATCAGTAGCTGTATAGAGAAAGATTATTTGTTCAATTCTTAGTTCTCCTGCAATTAATAATTTTATTTTTGTGTAAAATGAAATCTCTATAAGCAAGTGAACTTTTATATTTCCTCTTAAAGTATTGTAAGAAGTGACATCATAATTTCACTACATATTCACAGTTTTAGAAGTATCAATTTATTTAAAAGATTATCATACATATAGGTTAGGTCATTAATTTTACATACCAGAATTAATATAAAATCTTGGTTAAAATGGTTATTGTTTAATACTGTTATTATAAAACATTGGATTAAAGTATTTGAGAAATAGTTATTAGTCTAGGACAAGTACAGTGCTTTTGAGAGAAGCAGTTGTAACTAGAAAATTTTTTAAAGATCATTGTCAACATTCTTAGAAATACAATACCCAGCCATATGAATCAATGTAGCTAACACACTCTGAAATGGGAGGAGTTGTTCAAACTGATGTATAAATTGTATCAATTGCTTCTGAGAAGCCTCCTTGGGGAAATTAATGCTCACGTCTGTCCTAGAATAAAAAAATTGTTGTCTTCTTGCTTCCCCTTCTTGATATTACTAATGGTGAGGTTGTGAAATTAAGCCCATTTTACCCCTTCCTGAAAAAAAGCTTATTAAATAATCCAAATTCTTTTGCATCTTTTTTTTTGTGTGTGTACACTTATTCAAAATCAGTGCACTTTACAATAAACCTTTGCTTTGATAGTCTATTTATTACTTGCTGTTGAAATCCAGTAAATAATTGCACAACCACTTGAGATTACTAGCATGCTCTGCTGTATTTATTCCAGGTCATAATACCACTCAACATTTTGTTGCCAATGCCCTTTGACAGAGAGTCGCAGAGAGTATTTGATCCTGGTACCAATTAATTCATCTGAAAACTGTCAACTATGTGTTTAGTTATCAATGAAAAGTGATTCACTGTTTGGGAATGGAAGACCTTTGTTTAGAAGTAAAAAAATTTAAAAAGATATATCATGCTATAATATTTCTAGGCATTTGATTTTATTTTCACTCATGTTTCTTCTACTTAATTTAAAGAAAATATCCATTCATCTTGTGGATGATATGATGGAAACAGCCTGATTTCCTTTTCTGTTTACCCATGGATTCAATGTTCCCATATTGTAATCATTCAGCAAAAGATTCATTCTGAGGTTTCATGAATTAGCTGAAATATTTTAATTTAATGCACTCATTGTAAGACATCAAGCAATAATAACACATCGCTCTTTTAATTTTTAAGGTAGTTTAAACATTGATTAATTAATTGGACAACTTCATTGATGCTAGTAGCAGATGTTCACATATTCTCTATCATGGAACACTGCCTTCAATGCAGTTCCAAATGAGTATGCAACGTTTCCTTCCATGCAATATTGCAAAAGAGCACAAAAAGTGCTACAAGCTGGTCCAAGGGCAAGACTGGACCATATCAAAGTCAACTGCAAGATCTGTTGAGGCAGGGCACCTCTATTTTGTGCAGTGTTGTAAAATCCTACGCATTGAAATACAGAGGGCATGTTAAGGCATTGCTGTATGCCTGAACTCTCTGTGTACTGTGTGCTACAAAAGTAACAGAAGGCTTGGAAGGGCACTATGACGGCAGCATGAATCATTTCATGAATATGTTGTGAACCATTATCTAACAGTTAGAAAATTCTGCAAAAGTGGTTTAAATTACATCACTGGCATTCCTAACACACAGACAAATAATCTGTGTTAAACCTAGGTGGTTTCTTGAGCAAGAATAAGAAAATTATTAGAGTTTTTATAGCCAGAGATCTATGACAAACATTACAATCTGCTTTGTTTCCTGTCCTGATAACCTGAATCCCATCAAGCTGAACCTGAATGAAGGTCAGTTTTGAAATGAATGTGAAGAGATACTCAAACTCAGGCTTTTGGATATATAGCAAAAACCTTCAGCCCCACTACAACTGCACATTTTTACAGCAGTGTGTACCTTGTTGCAATATTCTTGGACAAAATGGGATGAAATTATTTTATTTTAAAAGGTGCCATTTTCTGATTGTTAAATTAACTTTGGAAGCTGTTTCCATTAGGCTGACCTCAGGGAGCATTTGCTGAGAAACTGAAGTTCCTACATCTATTCTTCTCTGAGGAACTCCTCACTGGAATCTTTGCCCATCAATGGTGTTTTATCATTCCCCAATTTCTGTCTTTTTTAAACTTCAGTTCTTTCCTCGGTGTTCTGTTCAGAGTGGAAAGTTGTGGCATTTTATAGTGTGATTGTGTTTTACTCAGATTTTAATTGCATGGTCTTGAAAACAAGATGATGCAGGGGCAGAACCCAGAATGCATAGCCAAGTGAAAACACTGCACCCAAATTGTTTTTTTTTTTCATGTGTGCTTGACTATTGTGAGATACCTCCTCTGCCTTCATCCAATACTTTCAGATACCACTGGCCAATTTTGACCAGATTTTTCACTTCAGAATATTTAAATATTATTTAAATCTTTCTGAAAATTGATAGTTGTATAGAGAAAAGAAATCCAATTGCTGTTCCCATGGAGAAACATGCTAATATGATCTCTTCTTAGTACAAATAAGGGAATCCAATTAAGTATTTGTTTTGAAATAAAGACATAAGAATATTATAATCTCTCCCAGAAGACATTACTAAAACTAAAATTTCACTGAAGGTTATCTTTTGTTTGATTTTTCATTACATCTGTGGACTTTAAATGAATTTTTGGTCATTATCTGAACCAGAGCTACAAGCTGATTTTCACCTGAATTGCCAAGTGATTCAGGCAAATCTGGTAATTAAAGTGTTTATGAAAAGAGCTTTTTCAAATCACTTGCTTCCACACATCTTGTCTAAATCCAGTTACTTCCAATTCTGCAGCGCATGATTTTTCATTTTTTTCATCTTTGGGCTTTCCTTAACTAAAAAGTTGCACAGATAAGATTTGAAATGTCTTTACTGTCTATAAAGCTGAAGTAGTTACATATAAGTTGCTTATTTAGAATATTATTTTAGTTTAGAAAGGAAAAAAACCAAAAGAATTCTGTAAATCCTAAATGAATTTTATGCATTCTTTCCAACTTAGTATATTCCATGATTCTGTGATTTCTCTCCTAACTACTATAAAACAATCATCGTTGCTAGCTTCAGCCGTAATTCATCAAACGTTCATCAAAAATTTCAGCCATAATTCATTGCTTTAAGTACATCAACAAAATTTCAGTTGTGAGATAATGAAATTTATTTCATTTTAAATATAATACAATCCATGATTACACGCTGTATGTGGTATATCTGTTTGTTTCCCCTGGAGGAAAGTTATATTGAATTTATTAAGTTCCCACAAATTGCATGAAAACAGCTGTATAGGAAACAAATGCTGCTAGGGAGAAACAAGCTGAGCCTGACTCATTGCATATAGTTACAGTTTTTGCTTTCCCCCTAATTTCACACACATGCAGCGTACTGTCCCACACATGCAGGGCATTGATGATGTATTTCCACTGTATTCAGTTGGTTTGTCCATTTCTAATTTTTTTCCCTCTTCCTTGTTTTACTGTATACTCTACCTACAGTTTCATGGATCATCATGAAACTCTGTGCTGGGTTAGGAACTGGTTGCATGGCGGGGCCCAGTGTGGTGGTGAATGGTGCTACATCCAGCTGGCAGCCAGTCACCAGTGGTGTCCCCTCAGGGGTCTGTGCTGGGACCAGTTCTGTTTAATATTTTTATTGATGACATGGATGAGGGTATTGAGTCTTTCATTAGTAGATTTGCAGATTTACTAAGCTGGGAGCATGTGTTGATCTGTTAGAGGGATGGAGGGGCTTTGCAGAGGGACTTGGAACGGTTGGATGGATGGGCAGAATCTACTGGGATGAAGTTCAGTAAGTCCAAGTGCTGAGTCCTGCACTTTGGCCACAATAATCCCCTGTAGTGTTATAGGCTGGGGACGGTGTGGCTGGACAGNACTTGGTGCCATAATCTAGTTGAGGTGTTAGAACATGGGTTGGACTCGATGGTCTTAAAGGTCTCTTCCAACCTAGAAATTCTGTGATTCTGTGATTCCTGACTAAGTCTCACTTCAGTCTCTACCTGGACCACAGAGAGAAGCCACCCAACACGCATCCTTTCAGAGAACCAGTATGACTCATCAGCATCAGGTCCTCTTCCTCCCTGTGATTGCACACTGAACAAAAGAATAATCATGTAAATTCACTTCTTTGTAATTAGCAATTTTAATGATTTCTTTCTAGTTGTTAGTACAAATGTAAATTACATATGAGAATTTATAGCATGGGATTCCAGTGCCCTAGGGTAGTGCAGACAGTAACACTCTCAGTAAGCCTTTATGTCTTTGACATGCAGTTCTTTATTGTGATTACTGTGTATAAAGTTGAAGTAGTTATGTACAAGATTTTGTATTTAGAATATTATTTTATTTTAAAAAAGGAAAAAAAATCAGAAGAGTGAAATGCACATAATGATAATAAACATTTCTGTGGATTATCTCCGTTTAATTTGCATTTGTTTGTCAATACAATGGCAATTTGCTGCATAGCACAAACACTATGTTTGTGCTAGAGTTCAAGAAGTGTTTGGACAACACTCTCAGGCACATGGTGTGATTCTTGGGGTGTCATGCACAGGGCCAGCAGTTGGACTCAATGATCCTGATGGGATCCTTTCCAGCTCAGGTGTTTCGTGGTTCTATGGTTTCTCACAACAGCATTCTTTGGCTATCTGTTTTTTGTGGGTTTTTTTGTTTTGGGGTTTTTGTGTGTGTGTGTGTGTGTTTTTGTTTGTTTGGGTTTTTTGTTTGGTTTTTCTTTTTCTTCCTTTGTTTGTTTGTGTGTTTGTTTGTGTTTTCTTTCCCTGAGGCTATTGTAGTTTCTCTTTTACCTGTTTTTGAAGACTTCTGAAAAAATATTTCATTAAATTTACCTATGTTGCTCCATTCATGAAGCATTTTTTGTCTTACACCATCCTTCCAAAAACTAGTAAAATGCTTTCTTGTGTGGAAGTAGAAAAATATGGGACACAGCTTCTTACCATCCAAGTTTGACCAACAAAGTACTAGCAAAGTAGAAGAGTGTTTCTCAATTTGAATTGTATATCCACTATACAGGGAATTATATATCCCATAGGTTGCAAGAAATCGCAGGATAACTTTCCTCTGATTCTGGGGATAGGGCAGTAACTGGTGATGGTGATGATGACAACTCTGCCTTCCCTGGAACACCTGCCCAGTGAATGAAATCCAGAGTCTTCTGTTCAGCCCCAACTATTCTTCTCCTTTCCAATGGGCATCCCCGAGACAAGATCAGCCAGAAGAGGTTAGAAGATAGCTTATTCCAGAGATGCTTACCAATAGGCAGCAGCAACCAAGCTTCACCAGGAGGAACTCCTTCAGCTCTATGTCATCTTCCAACATTATTCTCCCACCAGGTTTTGCGACCTCTAAATACTCTTGTGCCCTCACCATGGCACAGGTGATAAATGCTTTCAGTTTCATTATATGACAAAGCACCATTTTGATGGACTACAGGACACATATTGACATGCATTGTTGCACTCAAAGTAAACAAAAAGGGAAAGGGTAGACAAAAAATGCTTATCTATAGTTCAGAGAGGAAATTGTGGGGTGGGAATTACCTTGAGCCAAATATTATGAAATGTGGACAGTCAACCACTCAAGCACTCTCTGACCTCAGAGTCAAAACAAGTCCCAAAGGCCTTTCAGCACTACAGCATCCATTTTTAGGAATATGAAGACAGCTTCTTGGCTGCCATCCTCCATCTCTTGTGCTACCGAGTTTACTTGTTTTCAGGCAGAACCTTGGTTAGAAATACCCTCCAGATCAACTACTCTTAGCCAACTAGCTCATCTCTTAGCCAGTGTTTGTGCTCTCCTTTTTGGGAGGCTGTGATTGGTGATGAATAGACTAAACAAGAAGTTCATCATCATCGTCATCATCATCACCTTCATAACCATCATCATCATATCAGGTACAAGCACTGTGTTGAAGGAAAGGCATTTAAAACAACAGACTGCCTACACAAATGCCAGTGTCAGCTGAACTCCACTGTTTGGTACAGCCACCCAGCCTCTACTTCTGTATCAGTCCTTAGAGCAGTCCTTACATTCCTTTTCCATTTTGCATTTCACTTGTGACTAAGTTTCTGTTTCTTAGCCTGCTGTTGGGCTTCTGGGGTTTTTGGGGGGGTGTTGGGGGTAGTTTTATGGTTTGTTGGTGTTCTGGGGTCTTTTTGTTTGCTTTTTACTGAGGCTATTGAAAAAACAGTTTAACGAATTCAGTAGGTGGAACTAGCCTATTCTGTGACTCATTTTCAAACTACTCTCAAGTGTTTGCTGTGGGATGCTATTCTGCATCATTGTGTTGCCTTCCCACATGCTTATCAACAGCTATCCTAATTTAACTCTTAATGAAAAATGACATTCTCCAGAAAAAAGAGAAACCTGGAAGGAACTGAGTCAAGTTGAAGAACTTTCATTATAAATATACTTTTATTCAGTAAAATTCACTATGGTCACTCAATCCAAGATTTTTTTTTGTTTGCTCTTTACTTATAGCTCTTTTTTAATGACATAATTATTTTTAAAACTCACATTTAAAATAAGGTAGTCTGTTTTCAGTTCATTTCATATGGTAGAAAAATCTGTAGGCCATCATACCTATTGCTATACATACTGCAGAATAGCCTAACATTGGCTTTGTATTACCAGAAGCTACAGTTTCTCATATCAAGATATTTTTGTCATTATTGATAACCTCTAATAATGTTAGTGATATTCATATCCAATCCTTGGGATCTATAAAATCACTATCCAGATAAGTCCCTTTTATATCCAATTCCAAAGTATGTTTGAATGAAAAAAATAATCTCTTCTATCTTTCTATTTCTTCTTATTTCCTAAAGTGGATCAAATCCTTACTGTCTAATACTGTCTTAGAGCTATCTTTTATACATAGATGTATGTACAATTTAACAAGACTTCTCCATCCTTCAGTAAATGTGATCTACTTGGGAAGGTTACTTACCTAAACTTCAAAGTTGATTTTTCTTTTCTGTATAATTGAGTAAAGGTTTTAAGTGAGTTGCATAAAACAGACAAGAAAACGAGTATTTCTTGCATTGTTTTGAGTTGCTCTTTTGAGCAGATGCAGAGCTTTGAATAATTGCAGTGGACTGATTACACTTCTGTCTGTTAAGCTCTTTCCTTTATTTATTGAAGTATTGCCTTGTCAGATAAACTGGCATCAAAGCATTCTCTTAAGATAAATTAAAAGACTAAAGCTCTCAATTAAGCTACCGTGTATTTTAATGGAATAAGTTCTCATTCAAAAGAAAGATAAATGTAGTTGCTTGGTTATTTGCTTCTATGGTGTATCTGTGCCATTGCTTATTTGAATGTGGCTTGTATACAAAAAATGTCTTTTCATATCTCAGTTTATTCTTCAAGTCTTTTTACAACTTTGCATGGGTTTACCTCTTCAGTTCTGTTGTGCCCCACAAATTTATTTAGCATTGAATTTACACCAAAGGAAGTCCTGACAAAGAAAGAGGAAAAACAAACATGCGCAGAAGGCACTCTACAAAATGCTTGCTCCTTTGCAGATCAGTTGGCAAAAATCTCTTTGAAATCTCGAGAACTTAAATAATGACAGATGCTTGATTATTTCATGCAAATTGGAAACATTCCTTTGAAAACTAAAATTATTTGGCCTCTTCAACTTCTGCTCCTGGTTGGAGTTCAAGTTGTGTTTTTCAGTCCATTTACACATTTGCAAGCGCATTCTTATGGTGACAGGTCTGAGTACTCTTTTCTCCTTTTCCATGGAGTACATCACGGAGGTCAGCTCAGCTGGAGCATGGTGCTAACGACATCAAGGTTTTAGGTTCAACCCCCATATGGGCCATTCACTTAAGAGCTGGACTTAGGGATCCTTGTGAGTCCCTTTCAAATAAGAATATTCTGTGAGCTGGTCATTTTGCCATCCTCACACCAGGGCATATTGACAGAACAAATGTATTTGGCATACAATCAAATATATCTGCAACCAGCTCTGGGGTCCTCAGCACAGGAAGAACTGATTGGAGTTGTTCAGCTTGGAGAAGAGGTGACCTTACAGAACCTTCCAGTAGCTGAAGAGGCCTGTAAAAGGGCTGGAGAGGGTTTTTTTCCAAGGGCATGTAGTGATAAGACAGCAGGGAATCATCTTAAGATGGAGGAGGGGAGATTTAGATTTAGAAACCCTTTCCTGTGAGGATGGTGAAACACTGTAACAGGCTGCCTGGAGAATCTGTGGATGCCCCACCCCCAGAAGTCTTCAAGGCCAGGCTGGACAGGACTTTGAAGAAGCTGCTATAGTGGAAGGTGATCCTGCCTGTGATGGGGGTTTAGATGATCTTCCAACCCAAACCATTCTATGATTCAATTATATAATTCTTCCAGAATCACTAAGATGCAGGCAAAGCAAATTGATGCTTTCAAAAGCATGCATGGTTTACTGAAAGGTATGCAGCTTCAAAGACAGAAACTTGTGTTATGTCAAGTTCCTTGATTAGAGAAATCTGTTTAGTCTGCTTTCCTTTGCGAGAGGGACTTTCAAATCCTGTTTAGATAATACTGTTCCATAAACCACAGGGCAGATGCTGATCTCCATGAAAGCACATGGGTTCCATTACAAACACAGAGCATTTAGTGCCATTTGTGATACTGTTCTTGAACTGTACCAAACCAGGCTATGGGAACCCTTCAGGTGATGCATGGAGGACAGGCCCAGGTGAGTGCTTCAGATACACAAAGTCTTGCTGGGCACAAGACACCTCAGTTTAGCACCCTGTGTCTTGCCAGATTTTGTCATTGCTGGAGGTTTCAGAGTGGCTTGTCTCTGGCCTAATTTTGAAAACATCAGTTATTTGTGTTTATAATGTGTCAGTACTGGAATGCAGCAGCCATGTTAGCTTTGCACATCAAGAACATTTGAAAAATTAAGTCCTTTTAAATTTTTATTCTTTTTTTTTTCTGCTAGATGACACTTTCGAGTGATCTCAACTTCAGATACAGTATCTATTTTAGAAAAAGGAAAAGAATATATGCTGTTTAGCTGTTTACAAATCCTGAGGATTTGTATTTTCATGCCTGTAACAGCAAAACTTTTCACCTATGTTAAAAAAGCTTTTTCTCTGTGCATAGGAAAAGTTCTTGGTATACATATACATGTGTGTAGATATCTATACATGTTAATATTTCAACTGTAACACTCAATTCCAATGGTAGGGGGATTCTGATTTTGTTAGAATATGGAAGCTGGACTCTTCTGTGCCTGAAAGATAATTAATTATATTAAACTTTACCATTGCATAATTTTACATTTAATTTCAAATGCAATATATTATGGAATTTTTTTCATATTTTAGCTTATTTCAAGCAAGACAACTAAGCAACAAGAAAACAAGATTGTTATGTGAGCTCTCTGCACTTCAGAGAGATTAATATTTTTCCTCTTCAAATATTTGTTGCTTACATAAGCCTATAAAGTATTTAGGACATGATGTAGGTGACCTATCTCTTTGCATGAATTAGTATAGTACCATTGAAACTATATTGTCAAATATTCATGCACTGTTGTTGCCACACTAGTTTGCTCAGGAAGCACCCCTATACTTGTCCTCCTGCAAATTTTTTTCTAAACACAGGAATAATTAGCAGCACACTAACCAGTTCAGGACCATCACGAATCTGACCACATTTATCTTCTTCCCTTTAGGTTGTGCATATGAATTTAAGAATACACTATAATGTAAATATGTCTCATTTCAGAAAATCTACCTTTGTTTCATATATGCATTTTAGGTGATGATTTCTTGCACTTATTTATTCTTGGGGCCTCCATCAATATTTTATTATCTGAAAAGGTAATGGCTACAAGACCATATGCACTCTCATTCATGTTGGTGTATCTCTGAGTATTTCTTCAGTGAGACAACTGTTCTCAAAGTAGAAAACAGAGACTCCCAATAGACAAGGAGCTTTGCAGAACATATTTCTTGATTTCAAAATCTCAGACTGAAGTGTATCACTTCCTTTAAAAATAGAAGTCTGATTACGCTAAAGGAGAATGTGCTCCGATGCTAATAATAATCCAAGTGATGTAGAGCGCTGATGTTTTTGCAAAAGATCTTCCATTATATTTTCATAGAATCATAGAATAATTTGGGCTGGGAGGGATGTGCTACAGCTATTCACATGCTATGAAATTGCCTCTTATGTAGTGGAAGCCACTGGGTTTTTTGAGGATGAGGTGTTAGGTGGCCTAGTTCATTTCTCAAATCATGAATTCTGTTTTAAACTCAGAAAAGCAACATAACATAAAAGCAATGTATACAAGCACAGATTGTGTTCCCTGAAAACATATGCATGGCACTCTTCAAAACATAAAGTTGAGTTTACATAATCTTTATGAATAAGTAATAAGTAACCAAAAGTCAGTACTAAGTGGTAAACTTTCCTAAATCCTCTTGTGGCTGGACTGAACAGACACTTGAGCCAAGGTACATAAGTCTGTCTTCATTTTCTGAGCTCTCCATCACTCATATTAACAATAGATTAGGATATGGAATGCAAATAATGAATTAACCTTCCTATGTTAAAAATTTCCACTCTTTCCTATTAACTGTCAACTTAATGCCACTTGTACTGGTTTGAAAGCAAAACCAGTGAGAGACTCTAAGTCAGAAATACAATTTAATAAGAAAATTATAAAATAAATGTAATAGTAAAAGGAACAAACAAAAAGACCCTTGGCAGAGTCAGAATACAACCTGACACCCTGCTCCTTAGGGTGATGGGTAGCAGTCCAAATGAAGTCCTGTTCAAGCAGTGATCCTGTAGAAAGATCTGGCAGCTCCTGTCCTCTGGGAATCCACTCGGTGCCTATACTGACCAAACTGCAGATTATATCCAGGTGGGAATGCTTGGCTCCTCCCCCCTGGGCAGAGCATCTCACAATGGGCTGATGTCATTCTATGAGTCCTTGATTGCCCATTAAGCAGAGACAGCTCCCGAGGGGAGTTACCTGTGAGTCCTTGGCCAGTGCACTGATGGGCCATTAACAGCAGATAGTCCGGAGGGAGGAGGCAGGGAAACACTGCCCAACCTGGTTCCAGTAACCCGTGCAGATGGTAATAGAGTATATACTTTGGGCACATCTTACATTGCAACCTAGGACACACTTTACAAAATGATGAACTTTTGATGGGATAGATGGCCGCTGCTAACTCTACACAATGATTTTCAGATAACATGGTCTAAGCCTTTCTGTTATTTAAAACTGAAAGAAGCATAGTTGTGTGTAATGCTGTCTGCCTGACAGTGATCATTATGTTCAGGAAGGTTTTAGTGACACAGCTAACTACGTCACTATTTTGCTTCAAGAGTTTTTTTCTTTTACATAAGCTCTCCTCAAAGATTACAGTATAAACTTTTATTTGAAACAAGTGATCATGGTAAAACTGCACAGTAGAGAAGCTAAGCAGAGGGATTTATTAATTCCACTGAAATTTTTAAAAACATATAAGTACTGTCAAATCTGCACTTGCCAAAAGTTGTTTCTGCAATGTGCAGAGAATTTATAAGAAAACAGGCTCACATTTATCTTCTTCTCCTCATGCTAAAACAACAATATATTCCAAGATATGACTATTATTTGAGATGGAATAACTAAATCCAGTGCTTTTTAAGAGAGAAAAAATGAAAACTATGCCAAAGATACACACAGAAATATTATTAATTGAAAAAAAAAAGAAGAAAACAGAAAATGTTTACAAAACAGTATAATTGCTGTTCTGACTTTTATCAAATACTCATAATGATGATAGAAAATTCAGAAAAGTACTGTATAGAGAGCTTAGGAAATAGCTTCAGTCTTCCCATCTCTAAAACTAAATGAGACCTTTACCTCCACCTCAGTGAAGACCAAAAAGAAAGCATTTTCTTTTAATGAAACTATGTGTGAAGGAAAACCTTTCTGGAACCTTACTTGCTGTATTCACACCAAAGAATTGAATAGTGATGGAAATCTCTAGTATTACACAATAATATATTTTCTTCTTCTCCTGAAATGCATATTGAAATGGCAAAATTGGCTCAGGCTACATTAACTAGGCTTCCTACATCTCAATACAGTTTTAATTGAAAGATGAATGTAATTTTTTTCCTCAGAACACTGTGTGCTGTAGTGCAAGAAAAAAGAGTAGTATCCTTTGACAGGATATCCTGAAGTTATTTTATTTGCTTCTTCTTCATTATTCTAGGTGCATGAATCCATCCATTATTTACTGAGCACACAGAATTGTTCATTCTCTCATGAGCTTTTCTAAATGCTTGCCAGTGCATCCAATGCATTTTTAAAAGATGCAAATGAAATTATCTACATAGTCCTTCTGTGAGGTAACTCCACTTCATACCTGGAGAATTATCAAAAATAGCTTAAGGCCAAAATTATCCAAAGTATCCATTTTTCATAGTGTTAATTTGAAACTCACAGAGGTGAGTTTTTTCAGAATAATTAGTACTTTGATAGCATTTGTGTGCATTTTACCTCTCTAAATGATGAGAGCAGGGCTCCTTGTTCTTTTCTGCTAAATAGATCTAAAATGAGTTCTCTGACATACCCAAATCCGCATACTAACAGTCTTGTTTAAGTGCACTGTACAGGCTCTCACAAAGACACGCAGTGACAGAAACAAAGACACCCTGCACCCCTCTAGGATGTCACTTTTTTTTGGTCAGCCCTCACCTTGTTCTCTGTGCTTCTGAATTGATGCAACAGAAGTACTCAGATCACTAGCTCATTGTTATTATTGCCTTGCTACTGCCCTTACTTCTATTTGTTCTTTTTAATTCCCACTGTTGCTACCAATTACTATGTCAACAGCCTAGATATAGCCTATATTCCAGGTCCAAGCTTGTTCACATAAGTCAGCAGAGAGTGGATGGGTCCCAGTGGGCAGAGCAGAACATTAACTGACATTTGCATACTGTATTTTTTTTAAAGCCCATAAGTTGGCCAAGTTTGAGAGAACATTTACAGAAATATTTTTTAAATTATGGTTACTTTATTATAATTAATAACATTAGAAAACATTACACATTTCAAAAGAAAGAAAAATATCTCTGCTTTAAAGACTTATTAATATAAGGAATCAAAATATTTTCCCAAGTATCTTTCTAGCCAAAGACTGAAGTATTTTAAATTCTATATCCTCTACAATTTCTCTCCTTAGTAGGCATAATATGAAAAATTCCAATCTAAACAGTAGATTAGGTCTGACAAGACTAAAAGTAATTAAAAACTGAGTCTTCTGATGGAAACTAGTAGCCATCTTTAAATACAGGATTTACTACTTACACTGCCAGTAACAAACAATTTTATTGAATAAGCATAAAACTCAAATCTATTGCTCAATTGTACCACTAGAATATTTTGGACTTTCATATTTTTCTAATACATCCTGAACATTCTATGTACACCTGTTTATAACCTCTTTAAAGCAATCTTTTTCAATGTTAGTATTAGAAACAGGTTTTTAAATTATAAAATACATGTTTTTTAACAATAAATGGGAAAAAGCAAGATAAATGTTCTGTTAGCGTATTTGCATGCTTTTAATAAAAGAACTCATACAAACAAAAACAGCTTGTCAGTAAGCACCAATAGAGCTGTTTCCCACTAATAATACTGCACCTGTTATCTGCACAATGCTCAGAGACACACTAGTCAATTATTATTGGGTACAAAACCACCTCTTGTAGCCAGAAGAATGCACGTGAAGTCAGTTTGTTCTTTGCTTTGAAGGAATTCCCTTGCTCCTGTGAAAGAAAGCCAAAATCCCATACAACCAGTGTGGGAGCCCAAGATGCTGGCACCGTGGGCTCTGCTCCCCTGGGGCGAGTGGAAAGTTTTAATGAGGATTTCTATATGCATAGAAGCCTGAAAGTCATTGGTTGTTGTCACTATGACACTCACCAGTGGTCTGTGTCTCATTGGTCAGTTCCAAGTTATCCCCGCCCTCGGGAAAGTTTTTAAATTGTTACCCTTTCTTCCGGGCTTTCAGCGTACAGCAGCTCCATAAGCTGCTTGTTCTGCTGGAAATGAGTTTCCCTCATCCTTACCCCGAGAGAAACCCTACTTCTGTTAGAACCTCACCCTTTTCCCCCCTGCAAGCTCACACGCACACACAGACTGCTTGTGTCCTCCCCGCAGAGGAGAAACACGGCAGGTCCAACACACACCGAGCCGGGACCACAGCTGCAGGAGGGGAGAGGGACCCGAGGATTTTCTAACAAACCAGTGTATCAGTACCAGAAGATGCTGACTGCTCTTAGGACAGGGTTGGGATGACTTTGGTGTAATTATCTGCCTTGCTTAAATAAACATGAAATGATAACGTATGAGTAAAAGGTTGTAAAATTCTCTCAAGCCACAAATTCATATCCTAGTAGGAATGAATGGGCATTTCTTTCCCTTCAAGTTGCCTTGAAGACTTGAGAGGCTGGAAGGCATCTTTCTAAGCTCAGTGGCCAGAATTCACAAATGTCTCAAACTTCCTGAAATTGATTCCAAAAGAACACAAAATGCTTCTGAGAGAGAGAGATCAGGCTGGAGTAATCTGTTTGCTGGCAAGTCTTTATCAGCACACGGCTCTCACCACATAGTCATAAATGGTTTGATTTACACTGTGTTTCTGTTTCTGTTTTCATTTGCAGTAAAATGTGTGAATATAAAATTCTGTTAGCGAGTGTCAGTAATGATGTACAACCATTTTTCAATGATGGTACGAATGAATACAGGAGATACAAGCATGCACAGAATTCTAGTCCTCCTTTATTCTTTAAAAAAATTCAAATTCATAGAATTCAATATAATAAGGAAACAATTTTAAAAGAAAATGAGAAAGCAAATAATAATGTCATGATACATTCTACACTAGTACAGCTTTGTTAAAAACAAGAATATGGAGATGTTCATTCATACACATTCAAAATAGAAACAAACATTTATTTTACTCACCCTGGAATGTTGGAGCCTCCTATTTTATTTTCTCCAGTGAATGACAGTGAAGATACAGAAAATGCTTTAGAAAGTGGAAAGTGATGACCTAATCAATTGCCTCTATTCAATAAAATATTTATGTGCCATAAGCAAATATAGTTGAACTACGAGCTTTCAAATTTTTTCTGTCTGCCTTTGTTCACTTCAGAGGCAGTAGAAAACTATAGAACAAGTAATTATGTTATTATGCTTTGAACTGGTTTGGATAGATAAATGAATGGATAGACATAAACATAATTATAGAAGGGTTTCAGTTGGAAGAAACCTTAAAGATCATCTGGTTCCCAACTCCACCATGGGCAGGAACACCTTCCACTAGACCAGGCTGCTCAAAGCACCATCCAACCTGGCCTTGAACCCTTCCAGGAATGGGTCACACACAACTTCTCTTGAAAATATGTGAAGTGCCTCACCACCCCTATTGTGAGAAACGTCTTCCTTACGTTCAGTCTAAATCTACCCTCTTTCAGTTTAAAACCATTGCACCTTGTGCTGTTACTGCAGGCCCTGGTTAAAAGTCCCTCTCCAGCTGATAAGCCCACTGTTTTAATTTTTCCTGAGCAGTGCTGACACAGCATCGAGGCTTTTTCTGCCCCTCACACCACCCCACCAGCAAAGGGGACTGAGGGTGCACAAGAAGCTGGGACAGGACACAGCCAGGACAGCTGATACCAACTGACCAAAGGGATATTCCAGACTGTATGGCTTCATGCTGAGCACATAAAGCTGCAAGAAGTAAGAAAGGAGAACATTTGAAGTGATGTGTTGTTTGTCTTCCCAAAGCACCATTATGTGTGATGGAGCCCTGCTCTCCTGGAGATGGCTGAGCACTTGCCTGCCCATCAGAACCAGTGACTAAATGTTACTCTGTAGCTATTTCTGAGGTGAATTGCATTCTGAAGTTATGACTGCATTCCAGGTAACTAAAGGGTATAGAAGTTTGATTTGTTCATTTTTGGTAGCAAATGCAACAGGCACACACTCATTATAATCACACAGTCCAAGTCCACTCAGTCCTTCTTAGATAGCAGTCATTCACCTATCACAACATGCACAGGCATAGACTACATTTTTCACTTTCATGTGGAATGTGTCTTTTCTTTTATTGTGACAAATATGCCATTGTTATTGAAAGTTTTGATCTCTCTGGCATTCCATATTTCATATTTCATAGATACAGCTTGGGAATGAGCTTACTAAGTCAAGAAGGCAGTCTGGGAGGAAAATATTCGAGGTAGTTTTTCATTTTGGTGTTCTTGTGGACATGTGTTTTGTTGTGGTTTTTTGTTGTTGTTTTTATTAAGAATCCACAAGAGACACAGTAATTATAGTCTTCAGCTAGGAAATACATTGTTGTCAAATCATGCAAAGTCTTTCTTTTCAAGGCTGTAGTTCAGTAAAATTACCCTTTTGTAGCTTCAGGAATGCTATAATTTGTATTAAAATTTTCATCAATTAAAAAAATATGAAGCAACTAAATTCTGCAATTATCCTATGGTATAATTCTGTGGTAAGAATAGAGCATGAAAAATGTGACAATACTGGCTCAGGACCTAAAATTTCATTCAATATCTATATTGTATTTACAGACAATGTGTTCACACACGCCACGTGCTGATCCAGACACTGAGGTTGCACTCACCTCTGCATGTTCAAAGCTGCAGAAATACACAGAGGTTAAAAAAATGTCATCAATCAATTTGACATTGGAGGCAACACCGCAAAACTGAGAAAAGAAATGAAAACTGTGAGATGATGGTGTCAAAACCAGAAGAGTACACCTACCTGCTAGGCTAAGTCCTGGTAAATACCTACACTAACAAAATGGGCTGTGTTATAAGTACAGGCACTTTTCAACTATTCCAGATCTTTTTTTTTTTTTCTTCTGTTTTGTTTTGTTTGGTTTTTTTTAACTTGAGAAGGAGAGCTGTCTTATGCCACTTGCTTCATCTACTTTACTGAACTAGCAAATGCAGGCTGTCAGACTGGTGTTCTCATGAGGTTTGTGCGCAGCTTCTTCATTGGGGCAAAACAAGAAATGAGAGTTCTCCAGGGACATGGAAGGCAGTGGATGTAGTCAGGAACTCAAACAGCTGGTACCCCTGGGCTGGGCATAGACACAGCCATCCCTCATCTCTGGCAGTCCCCTTCAGCTGGAAAAAGCCTGAGAATGAGACAGGAAGGCTGGGGGAAAGGAGAAGTACAGACTGATGGTGGCAGAAACTGAAGTCTCTGTTTTCAGGGTCAGATAATCCAACTATCTGTATGGTAGAGCTCGACCTACATTTGGCACAGCAGTTCATTAAGCCATCCTTGCTAATGTCACAGACTTCACTCTCTGAAGTGATGTTGCCATGACCACTTCCCTTGATAATTTACTCCACGGTCCAGTTGCTTCTGCTGTTTTTTGAAATGGAACTGTAAATTAGAGTGTTAATACACAAAGACTTGTGCATGCTTATTCTGGATCAAAAAATTTTAACTGGTGTAGTGGGGCTTTTCTATTTGAGTAAGAATAAATGTTCCTAGAGTGAAACCTGAGTTAATTTTTGATAACTAAGAAATTTTAGTGGATTAATGTCTATATGATAGATATAATTATGCATTTTCTTTCATTGTAAATGACTGACAAGTACATTTACAGTTATTATTCAGAGCCCTCAATTGGTTTACCAATAATTATATTTATTTTGAAACAAGACAATTAGGAGACATATCTGTGATTTAATAACAGAGTCTGCTTCATTTTAGACATCTCTGGGTACAGCTGCTACCATAATTTTCCAGTTCAATTATATATATTTAAATAGCTTCCAGATACTGAAAATCAGCTGAAGAATGATTCTATATTAAGCTATGCAACTATGAAAAAGTGTGTGCATGCACACAGTTGTAAATTTTTCTTTATTGCCATCAGAATTAGCACACCAGAATTAATCTGGTTGCAAATAAATAAATATATAAATTCCATGTTTAAATTCTGTCCTAATTCACTAGAAACCTAGGATCGAAAGATATTATAATTTTCAGACAGATAGACTTTGAAAAACTTAAAGGGGGACAAAACCAGAAAAGTTAATTGATTTTAGCATTTTGGTGAGGCTAGAAAGAAGAATGACCCTCCTGAGACACAGAGTGCAACAATATGATCTTCTTTCATGGGACAATAGCGATTTTGGGGCCCATAACTTCCATTTTAGATATGTTCCAAACTTTTTCTAGTTTCTGCAGCAATTCCTCCTTTGTTAATTTGTTGCTGTTTTTCTGTGTGCTAGTCTGAGCTCTCAGTGCTAAAATTTTCTTCTGTTCCCATTACTTTTGTTCTCACATATTTCGTGCAATGGTGATATCTCCTTTCGACTTGAATTTGTTAAAGAAAAGAACTTCAGCTTTTTTAATTCTCTATGTAGCAAACACTTCAATCTTCTTATCAGTATAGCAATCTTTTGTATCCTTCTGCAATTCTAACATCTTTCTTCAGCAGAAACATATACAGAATTCAGATCTTGGGAGGATAGTGTTACTTCATGGCTTCAAATCATCTTGTAATGAGCTTGTGTTTCTTTGCTGTTTTTCTGATTAAATCCAACTGAGCTCCTGACATTAAAAAATTACAGTTTTTGTTTTCCAGAAACAGTAACTTGCATTTTGTCTTGTTCAATTTCAATTGAGAAATAATTTGGCTCAAAAAGCATTGTGTGCTTGGATTCTCCCTGAGGTTTACAGTTAAGCAAGACTGTAAACCAATACATTCATTCTAGAGTAGTGTAAAAATTATGTGAGTGTTAATTGCTTGCCTGATTTAGATTTAAATTTTTATTTATTATTAATTTATAATGCTGAAAACATCCACCTTGGTCTGTAGCTGCACAAAGAGCAATCTGTTTGTTAAAAATTTCTCTCAGTCCATTTACTGTCCTTGTTCCAAACATAGTCCTATGTAAGCAGCCCTGGGTAATAAATCCTGCTTCTGTTTCATCTTTGCATCTAAAAAAAATGTCAGAAACATCTGGGTACAAATACAATATTTAATGCTTTTCCAACAAAGTATATTATTGACACTGCACCTGTTCTCTAATACAAACAGTTTTTTCTTCAAAAAGTGACATTTAACTCCAGTACATTTATGCAGCAAAGGGTTAATCTGAGATTTAACCTTCATAAGCAAGGGGAAAGAGTTGCATTGCAGTTAATGATATACTTCTAAACAGGTATGATCACAGATACAGAGCACATGGGAAAAAATAGGATGTAGGATTTTCTGCTGAGTCTCAGATAAAACTTCTGTCCTAAAGGAGAAATTAGGATTATTTCTTTTATATGCAGGTACTTCAATGCAAACCTTAAAATAAAATCTTTTGCTTAAATATTCCTTTCTAGATTTTTCTTCCTTTTGCTACTCCATGATTTTTTTTGTTTGTTTGTTTGTTTTATAATTGTCATATTATTTCCTCATCACAACTGGGAAAAAAAAACTATGTGCTATGCCATATCACTTATCGTCCCCATTATTGTCAGCAGTAAGAGTTTTCTATTTATTTTAGTAGCATGGAAAAAACATTGTTTTAGTTCAAATTGAAAAGGCAGATAGCAAAGAGAGCACAGTGCCTCTGTTACAGAAAAGAGGTCCCAGACTTGCACAGGACTCCATGACATCAAGGGAAGGCTCTCATATCTTATCTCTCATATCTTATTATAAAGAGGCAGCGAAAAATGGGTGAAGTCTGAAAAAGCACCACTATCTTTGAAAGCAGTTCCTGCACAAATTCTCCTGAAACAGTGGCCTAAAATTGTATGCTGTGGAGCTAGGTCTCAGAGGAAGAAAAACCCATACAATCTAACAATCCTGAGGAAATCTTGCGGGCCATGGATGTTAAGAAGGACTCTTCCAAGGTTTACATTGTAATCTTCATTTAAGTCAAAGAGAAGACTACCAGCTCAATTGTAATATCAGTCTTTTAGGGGAAATCTTTGTGGTTTTAAATGTTTTCCCATGTAAAGGCCTAGCTTTATGCCTTATTAAAATGATGTAATGTAGTTTTTCTAAGAAAATGGTTAAGCACTACAGAGTAAATTATGAAATATCATTATCAAAATTATTCTTAATTTCCCTCATCTTGCACAACAGTAGACATTTCCTTCTATTTGAAAGGAATGTTTACAATTGTAAGGCTTTTCTTCTTTCCTCCCTGCCAGATTTTCCATCAGGCACGTCATCTGCAATTCTCCTAGGAGCCACTACTTGTCAGTCTGAAAAAACTCAACAGAATGCAATCACACCCATCTAATTGAGGAACAGGAATAATTTACATAAGTGGTCAAACACAGAAAAGCTCAAATTTCATGTATTTCCAGGGATATAGCCTAGATATTCAGGGAGAATCCTTTCTTCTCCTGCTTTTTTCCCATATATCATGACCTCAAATAAACCCTAAATACCTAAGAAAATTCCATATACATTTGAGAATTTTTTTATAGTCACACCTAAATTTTTTAATGCTGGAGATTTCCATTCACCACACCAGTGACCTCTTTTCACAAGAGAAAACAAATTCATATTCTCCTTTTATTGAAAAGCTAACCTACAGACAGAGGCACAAGAGGAAAATGAAACCTTTTTCACTTTGCGAAAATTATTGATTAAATACCAAGGATATCTGGTAAGACTATCTCATCCAGATAAGATAATTTTAAATTTTCTACTTTGAAAAAATCTATAAAGATAGGTATTACATGTGTAGATAAAGCTATACTCTTCAGTGCAGGTAATCTAAGATTAAAAAGGCATGTTTGACATTTTTCTGGTTCTTAATCTGAAAACAGTGAAACATCAGATAAAGAACCACATTTGTTACAGAAAAACGGTCTTCTGAGTTGTAGGATACTCCCTACATTCCTAAGTTATTTTACAGAAAGTCTAGAAAAGGCAGCAAGTACATAGTCTTTTTTTAGTATTGTTTTTTTTGATAGGTTGAAGAATTTAAGATGCATTGAGAATGCAATGTCTTTCTAACAATCTCAGAAAATCTGAGAAATTGGAAATTTCACCCATCTTTTCTAATTCATAGCTCAGTCTCAACAACAAAGTCCTCTTCTCTTGCATGTCAGTTTGAAATCAGAGAGATGTTAAGTTTCTTTTTTTTCTGGTTACTGTTCATTTTCACAGTATGCATGGTATGTTTCAAGAACAGGAGGCACTGACTGACACCAGTTTGTTAGATTTTACTCCAGAAAGGAACAGAGTCAACAAGCAGTGACAAAATAGATTACAGCAAATACACTTGTTCCAGTACAAATCATTCATTTACCCTCTGCCAATTCACTTCTCATGAACATCAGTGTAGTAGTTGCTTCCATCCATACTGACAGCTGACATATACAAGACAACATCATTATTCTGCAGAGATTCTAGTAGAAGTGCACATAAAAAGCACTAGATTGGAACAGTAAGAAGGTATATTTTAGTGAACAGTATGAATTCTTGGAAGGAAACCCTAAGTATGCGTCCATCTTCAAAGTTCATGATTCTTTTAATTGCTTCTTTACAGAAGTATTTTAAAACATCTTGAAGCAGAAATTGTTTACTACTGATGTAACAAACCCTGTAGACACTGAACTGCAAAACCAGAAGTTTTATTAAATGTCCTGGTAGCTTTGATTTACAGCTCTGGAGAAAGGTCACAGAATTTTGCTGATTTCCACCAGCTGAATATCATGTCAACTGGTCTTAGAGAAAAAGAAGAAATGCTCAAAACGAAACTATCCTACTGGAAAAGGAAATTTTTACAATGTGTTTCATAGCCATTATTCACATGAAACAAGCTTGCTAGTGTTTGAAAGGAACACAGATGCCACAATAAAAACAAAAGCAGCCGAAGTCAATAAAATGGTAGCTGCAATATAAGATATTTATGGTTTAAGGTTAAACCAGCTTCTCTCCTTCAGGGATCTTTCAGTCATTACAGGAAATCACTATGAATCACATTTTCAAAGCAAATAACTAGGAGATGAGCTTTGCAAATTCAGGGGGTCCAATTTGCTACTGAAACATTTATTTTCAAAAAGTGACTGTTCTTCTGTTTGTGACAACCCCTAATCTTTTCTTACAATTCAATCATAAATATACACTTATATACTGTGATTATCTCTTCCCTTTTTTTTCATTACTTGTGTTCTGTGTGTCTTTTGAGGCTGTGGTTCCAGTAGTACTGGAACATTGCTTTGGTTTGAGAATATAGCTCATTGCTTAAGGAGTTAGGTACAGTATACTCACAAGAAAAAACACCTGTATTTGAAAAATATATTTTGTTTCTCTGTTCTAATTTTTGCTGTTGTATTTTATAGTACTACTGCAATTTTTACAGTCTTTGAGCCACCTGCCCATTTCCTTCACCTCCAATGACGAGATTTTTAAGGTCTAGTGTTTATAGATGCTTGCCATGTAGTCAAAATTCAGTTAAATGACTGACATGCTGGCCATTTCACCTAAAATACATAACACGTTATGTGCTTCAGATAACTGCTTAAAATGTAGAGTTGAGAATTATTAGGTATTAGAAGAGCAACTAATAATCTACAATTCCCAACAATGTACCTTTATAAAAGTTCCTCTTGTTTCCAGTGTAAGCAGATGCTGCTTGTTTTTATGCTAACTAGTAATTACTGGCTAGCAACTAACTTGTAGTTATTACAGGTTATAAAATCAATTTACTCACAGGTTTGTCTCAGTTCAATTGTCAATTACAAATCACACAAAGCAGACAGTTTATTTTTCTCACTTGCAGTCCTCCAAATTCCTGGAATTTTCCAAAAAGACTAAATATTACAAGGTCAGATTGCCAGGACTCAAAAATGGCTTCAGCACGTCCTGCTATGAGAACTGCAGAACACAGCTACACCTTTTAAAAGAAGGAAATAGGGAAGTGAAATATGTACAAAGAGGACTTAAGCCATGTTAGAAGGGTGCTTCCTAAAACTTTGTCAAGAAGGGGACTTAATGGTCCATGAAGCAAAACTCGAGTAATGTCTTTCCTTCATATGTACATGTATATGTATATGTATACATGTGGGGATGTGTGGAGGTGTGGGGATGTATTTTTTTTCCTCAGATAATTTCCTTTGTACAAGTACTACTGGAGACAATTGCTTTAGAAGACTAAAGAAACACACTCAAAATGTGAGGATTTTGTCCCTGCATCCTCTATTTTCATTAGCAATTTTCACCAAATAGGCAAAATCTGTTGCTTGAAACAAAATCCATTTAAAATGGTCACTAACTAACAAGCATGTAACACTGAAATTGCATTAGATCCTTAGTGGTGAATTCACCTTTGACATCCCCACTTGTGAGAGTACACTTCTGATCTGCCCAACTTCCAACATGACACACAGTGGGACAGAGACTTTGAGATCTCTGTGCCTTTCAGAAAGTTTAGTTCTCTGAAAAGGCATTAAAAATCATCAAATAATTGGCCTGTAATTTTTAAATTTATAAACAAAATGAGGGTTTGGAATCACAGTGATTAGGAAGTCTCAATCACAGGTAAAAAAAAAAGACTGTAAAGTGATGGCTATCCAAAAGCCCTGAGCATTGAGGTTAGTAAAATTTCAATAAGGCAAGATACTGAATTTTTAAGGACAGCAAGTGTAGTGTCCAAAGACATTAGTGAAAAGTCAGAAGAGATGCCAAGAGTCATGTATTGTGGCATTTTCCACAGCCTTGGGTACTGGGGGAAGGTGAACACTGCTCAGCAAGTGTCTGTTCTGGAGCTGCTGTTCCAGTGGGCCATGCAACTCCTGGAGCACTGGCATTGATCAGAAGACCACTGGTGTCATCAGGCATGGAAATTTGCATTTAGGCCTGCCAGGAAATTTATGTTTGAAAAAAATTCCACTTATTATTGATTTGGTAAAGTGCAGCAGGCATAAATCAAGGAATATTAACAACAATAGCATGTTTATTGTCCTAACATTGAATCCTTTTCACCAAGATGATGTATTTTTATGTTCTTTAATTAGGCAATATGCATTATTCCAAGAAAACGTTACATCTTCTGTACATCTGAGTGGCTTTACACTTTAAATAGCCAACAAGTCTTTGAACACCCAGTACATATTCTCTAGAATAAGAGCTTTCTTCTTGGTTTGGAGTGCTATAACTTCCAATTGTTCGCTGCCCACAATATTTATCACAGGGCAAAAAATGTCCCATTGATTAATAACCACATGTGCCTTGTTCTCTGTCAGATATTTCTCTTTTTTGAACAAGTACTCCAGAGACATTTTCTGCTGATATAAGTGGGAGAGATATTTAGTTATGTCATTGTTTCACTAGGTTTACCATCTGAATTAATGGGTTCATTTAAGCTACAAAAGCCAAAATCTAAAAGTTTCTAAGAGAAAATTGAAGAATGTCAGGTGCAAGTAAATATTCCTTAAAATTCAGTGATTGAGAGGGGCCAAACAATGAAAAGAAAGCAACTGTCCTAAATAAGAAAGAGGCAGATACAGCCATTAATATGTCTTTTCAAATATTTTGGAATAGTGGTGAATGGAAATGAAAGTAAAGCAAATGCCATGAATAAAGTTACTGCTATTTTTTCTAATACATAAATGGCAAAGTCTATCAACTCCAAAACCATGGAGCAGCATATAAGACTTGAAGGTGACAACTTCCAGAAAAAAGGCATGTATCTAATAAAATTCTCATTATTAATGAATAAACATTTCTTTAATACTGACAGCTACCAAGTGATTAGCATTTGCAAAGATTGTTGGGCACTGAGACTACAAATAGCAAAGCCCTCTGTCCTTTTTCAAGTATTTTAGTTTTGCACATGCATTGGGATTTATTTAAAATTGAAGTAATGAAGTACTTGTTGTGACTACTTATAAGGAATAAAAAAAGCATATACATAACACAGAGCAAATGTATAATAAACACATTATCATGCAACCTTTTGATTTGTTGAACATAATTTTGATATTATATTGATGGCACAAAAATGCATCAAAAGAGAACACTTGTTTTACAAGTTGATAAGACATTATATCCTGCATTTTTCAAAATTTGAATATTCAGTGAATGAAGAGAGAGATGAGAACTGAGTTTGCATGCTTCTGACCCATGAATTGAAAACCCAACTGAAAATCAATTGAAAATAACAATGTAAAAAATATTATAAAGGGTTTAACTGGTGTTTTAACACACAGCTATGAGTGAGCGAGTGTTGCTGTTCTGGTGCTCCTGCTGGGCTGAATACAGACCAGAGAAGCACCACACTGTGCCTACCATCAGCCTGCTATTATTTCTTCAACAAAACCTTCACTCCCTACTGCTGCTAAGCACTCACTTCTGACCAAGCATAAAACGAGGAAGGGAAAGCCCATTCTTCCCAGGAAATTTAAGGCAAAATCCACCAAAAATTGTTTTGCTGTCGCAGCCCTGAGATTCATGTATTGCAAATATTATGTAGCCATTCTTCTGAACAAGACAAAAGTGGAAAATTTTGTGGTTTCTGTCCCTTTCCAGCTTCAACAGTGATGACATGACCAAATAATTTTTGTGTATCAATTTCTCTGTTTATAAAATTGAGAGGATTATGCCTCATTTGTGAAGGATTCAGGTTTATAATTGAAAATGCTGACTAAAACTAGATCTAATTAATAACTGTGTAAATAATCATCAGATGTTCCAGAGGACAATAAATCCCTTTATGGTGCACCTATTTTTGTGCAATGCTGGTAAAGAGATCAAGAAGATATTTCATGACTTAAAGAAGTTGTGAGGCAATCCTTGCAAGCTCAGTATTCTGTCTCTCAGCTGTAAGTATGCTGGATCTGATTGTATGAAAGCTTTCTTCTGCTTTCTTTACATTTCTGTCCTACCTGCCATGGCAGAAGAGAGGGTGTCTCTCACCCAGGCAGCACTACCCCACACCACCTCCCTCCCCAGTCATGCAAGAGCTGTGGCTGTTCCAGACCTCTGCCAGGCAGATTTGCTGCTTCGAGGGACCAATGACTTGCACTTGACTAATCAACTTCAGTTACTAATTCCAAGTGACCTTAATGAGAGCACAAACATAGGCAACCCCTATCTAACCAACACTGTCTGGACTAGCAGAAGAGAAGACTAAGCTTCTGATCATAAAGTTTTCTTTTCTTTAATTTTTTTTGCCAGTAGCAAACTCTTCCAGTCCTCTTTCCACCTTTCTCTTTTTATACACTAAATATTGACATTTTGTAAAAGGCAGGATACATTATATATTTGAAATATTTTTCAGAACAAAACACTAGCCTCTTAAAAAGGATTTTTTTCCTTTCATTTTGAGGGAAAATCAAATATGATAAGCCATAGCAAATAACAGGCAAATTCACAGCAAACAATGTTATATCAATTAAACAACATATAAATTAAAATAATCTTTTTTATAATTCTAAAGTTTTTACAGAAATTGTATTTTTTTTCTAAATTAAATCCAAATTATCACTGTCATTACTAACACCAGCACTTTTCAAGATCTGAAACTAAGAACTTTGCTTTTTAGGTAATGTTTTATAAACAGCAGCAAGTGGTATGCAGTGACCTTATAGGAGTTGTTTTTATGTGTATATTCCATTAATTCTATCAATTACCTGTGTAGGATCTTACTGTTACATCAATAGAAAGATATTGGCTTTTTTGAGGCCTCTTGCATATCTATTTTTCTATAAATCCACTATCCTGTCATCAGACTCCTGGACAAGTGATACCATTGTTTTCCAAATAGCAACCCTTAGAATGATTTCTTAAAGCACTATTGAAGCACTCTCTGTGCCACAGTGCATAGCAAACTTGGCTTCCTCATCTTTATTTCATAAGAAGTCAAAGACATTGAAAAATCTTTATTTCTTATTATCAGAAATCAGAAACACTTGAAACATATCTAAAAAAAGTGTTAACAATTTACTCCATTTTCTTTCCAGACTTTTTTGCGATACAACATTGAACTGTAACAACAAGTATAGGACTAGTTTTGACTTCTATTTCAAGATGGAATGAAGAAAGAAACTGCTGGGTTTCATGTCAAAGTTCTTGCTACTGCTAAAGAAAAAAAAAAGCCATGGAGTTTTCAACTTATGGGTCTCTAAAATCATCAAAGTTTATTGAAGTGATAAAATATTAAACTTAGTATATCTCTATGCCTCGATCTTGAGGCAGTGCAGCACAATGGGAAAGGATGTGTAAACAGAAGAGACTGAAACTGGCTACTCCCACTCCCTCCATATGATAGTACAGGGGTTATTTTGGTTTAAAGTCGATATGGATGGAGTAATTAATCTCATTCTTTGGGTTGAGTGTTATAGCTACTCATGAGGGTGGGCTCTTTTTTAAGGAAAAAATTGTGAATACATGGTGGAAGGTCTGGTCGTGGTAGAACCCACACATTGCTTCAGAGCATAATGTCCCCATTAGCACTGAAGCACTTAGGGAGGAAAGCTTCTGATTCAGTTGCCTTTGAAAAAATATATTTAATGAACACCAAATCTGCTCTCAGCAGCAAAGCAACACATGGTAAATGGGGACAAGCAGGGGATTAGCTTCAAAACTGTACTTCTACTCAGAACAAAATGAGTGAAGTAGAGCCATTAGCACTTTCTGGGCCAGTCAGAGCAGAGTTATTGGGTACAGCACTTCTGCTCTCCCATACAAGTGCAAATGGTGCTGCAATTTCCTACCTATACAGCTCAAATATCATCTTTCCTTCAATATCCACTAATTCTAAAGCACTATTTAATTACACTCGTTTTGCTGAACATTGTGATTGATCTGAAGAATGCATTTTATAGGATGTGCAATAGATAAGTTTGTCACTAGTCAGTGCATTGGAAATTTCTGGAAATGAATGACTTTTGTCTGTGAAAGAGATTAAACAGGCTCCTCCTACACATGAACTGATCTCACCTTTGAAGGATGAATGGATCGAATATAGCCATGTTTATCAGTGAAAATTTAGCAGGAACTCAGAAGAAAATATTCATCCATCTTTGTCTCATATCTAGAAGTATTTTATTTCCCTGAAGGTAGCAACTACAAATGCATGAACAACTCCAAACAGTCATTCCTGGAGGAATTACCCAGAGATAATATTAAATAAATATTTGCAAATTCTCATAACTAATTTATAAACTTTTGATTTATGCTATTACAAATTTTTCAAATCATAGCAGTATTTTATAGAACCTTTGAATTTGGCTTTTTTTTTTTTTCAAATGCTTGAATCTTGGTGAGACTGTCAGATGTGGTCTCCTGACTGACTGGAAGGTAGCATGTCTTTTTACAAGCAGGCAAAATATAAATTTTCTACATTTTTAACTTTTCAGACAACCTAGGGAGCAGAGCACAGCTTGTAGAAATTGTGCTGCAATGAGATTTATTGCCACCTAGCACCAACTAACTCAATATAAGTGAGAATAATTGCTCCCTAGAGTACATGAATAGTACACAAAAGATTAGCTGTTCTGAAAGGACTTTGTGGTGTTCAAGTGCTGGATCAAACAGCCACATTTTAAAAAGCAGATAATTTTTGTTCCTGTCAATATAATGTTAAATTGAATCCTCTGTGATTATGGAAACCAGATTTCAACTACAAGCTCTCATTTTATTCTTTTGTCACAGTGTCTCTAGTTCCTTCACTGAATGCATTGTTATTCAGTATTACTTTTCATAAACATCAGTCAGTTCCTGGAAGAATGTTCTTTTTCACTAAAATATTCATTATATTTCGAACAGAAAAAAACACTGCTTGTTTTTTGAGGATTTCTATGATTTCCACTATGTACAAAACATATAGCAGATGTTAAGGCATATAATTAAGTATCCCCTCTGTAAAAAAAAAGTGAAATTATTACACCTACTTGCACACCTGGAACTGAAGTGCAGGAGGAATGTCCAAATTTCCAAGAAATAATTAATTGTGAATGCTACTTACAGAAGCCTAAACGCATCCTTTTCTTTTTTCTTTTTTTGTCAGAGGATTTGGCAGCATGTGATACATTCTTAAGTTCAAAATAGATCTCCCACAGCTGCATTTTTTCTCATGAGAGTATCTGCAAAACAGGTCGAGAGAACTTTCACTTGTTGTATAGAAAATGAAGAGGACAGGAGCTACTATTACCAATTCTCTTACTGCTTGAAACTGCAGCAAAGTGCACTTTGTCTGTGGAGACAATTCTGTTTTCCTGAGTTCAGCATCTTCCTTATTTACATGTAGAACACGTGTTTTTTCTTGCATACCACCTTACCTGACAGGGGAGATCAGGCTCTCAGTTCTGGTGTCTTGTAGCATAATGCCTTCCTGAGCAGAGAAGAAAAATTTCTGGAAAGTGTAAACTCAGTGTCTGCCCTTCTGGGAAATCTGGAGTTAGAAGTGGGACTTTTAGGCAGCTCAACTGCGTGAAATTCTGAGAGATTTTTTGGGAACTCAGAAAACAAACAAATCTAGGATCTTTTGTAGAAGGACAATATAAGAATCTTCTTGACACTTGGATGAATTCTTTGCCAAATTTTGATTTGCTTCAAAGTGCAAAGAAACAACATTCTACAAACAATATGAGACTCAGATTTTTAAGACAAACTAAGTTTTTTCATTTCTACCTTCTCTGAAGTGATTAATATTTTGGCTGCAATTTATATATACATTCATAATTGTATGTATTTTTATAAATGTGTGTGCATACTAGTCAATCATGGATAGGGTTTTCCTTGATAAGAATCTAACAGAAAGCCTTGATAAACCTAACAGGAACATTTCCCAAAACTATTAGTAACTGAAGAAAGTATAAGGCAATACTTGTATTGAGAGCTTAGCTTTCAGTTTTGAAAACCAGAAGCACTTCCCATCCAGAGCCATTCCCTGATGGAGTTAGTTTTCTAAAATTTAGAAAAACTTAGCACAAATGCAACAGAGTGAAGGCTTCAAAAAAACCCAAACAAATAGTGATTTGTGTGGGAGGGACATTTATTTGCACCATATCACAGGTAAAATTGTTATAAACAGCTGTTGTTTTGTCTGCTCTTCTTTAAAGTAAACTTGAATTTTTCTCTTTTTTCATAGATCTATTTTTTAATGAATTCTTCTTATTTTAGGATACATTTTAATAAAGGTAATGTTCAAGATAGACAAGATACATCATGTCTTTCAAAATTTAAATTTGCTGGTAACAGCAGCTATTTATGATCTGTTGTACTCATGTAGCTAAGAGAGCTGTTGGCCTTCATTCTAATCATAAATTTCCTTCACTTAATGATAAAATGTATGCTGTGTTCAGAAAATGTTCTGAGACAAAATCATATGTGAAGATGTGATTTTTTCAATATACCCACCTTTCCTTTCTAATAAATCAAATTTAACACAAAATAAACATTTAATCTAATTTTAAATATTATTATATTAAATATTGTCATTCTAATCTAACAAACTGGCATGGATACTTAAGATAAAAGCAAAGACTTTGAATGTAGTATTTTCAAAATATTTTCTTTATTCTGTTTATTACTGGAGTCTGTGTTTTAAGCTTGTTTTGCTTTCCAGAACATGAAAATTATTTGCATTAACTGCCCTTGCTGTGGCAAAGAATTCCATGGTGCTAATATTTCAGGAGTCTGTACCCAGTCTCAACTTAGAACATCTAAATCTCACTTGTTTTGGCAGATGTCCTAAGTGGAATTATGTAAAGAAACCACTCATGAAGGTCTCCAAGGTACCTCTTTGTCACAGAAATTATTTGAGTTGGAGGGAAGTAACTTAATACTGCAGTGGTATAAGTATGAATGAAAGTCCTTAAAAAACTCAGTTACATGAGCAGAAATCAGAGTAACAGATCTTAAATAGCTGCTGTCACCAGCAATTTTGAATTTTGAAAGTTGTGATGCATCTTATGTATCTTGAACATTACCTTTATTAAAATGTATCCTAAACCAAGAATTCATAGTTTAAAACCCAGTGGGGGCCAGAAGCTGTGTTAGACTTTCATATTTCTGGCACAGTTTAACCCACGTGGACCATTTTACGTAGTTTTGACGTTTTTGTGAGCTGACTGAGTAGGGGCAGAGTGGAATGGAGATTGCTGAGGAGCAGACAGAAGCACTTCTCCACAAACTGTTGAGATCACATCTGAGAGGCCAGTGAGTTTGCTGCCTCCAGTGATGAACACATGACCCAGCCTTTTCCAGGAATTGCTCTGGGGCAGCGTTGCAGGATGGGAGATAGATGCTAGCCCTGACTTTCCTGAGTTTCTAAAAGAAGTGGCCTCATGTGATGTTTGATTTTTGTCGTAGAACCAGAGCTGTAGTGCACAAACCAGATGTGAGCACATTGCTGCTTTGGTACAGCCTAAGAACCCATTTTCATACACAATGAGAAGAGGCTCTGAGCCTCTGTTTGACCTTTTCTTTCTTTTCATTTTGTGTTTTCTTGCTTCTTCATCTCTAGAAAAACATAGCTATCATCCTTCTTGTTTATGCTTAACAACAGAAAGAAAAATGGATCAGATTCATTTGCTTCTCTATAGGTGCCTAAATAATGACATTTTTAGAAGTTAAGCTTGAAAGGAAACCCCCAGTCTAATAACGGGTTATTGCATTGTCACATGCAGAACTGTATTGTATAGTGTGTCTTTTCTACTAAAATTCTCTTTTATTGTTAATGCGTACCATAAACAGTGTACCTGTAGTAATGATTTCTGATATGAGAATGGACACATTGCTTTTTGTCATGAGAACGAAACATTCTCCATTCAAAGAAAGTGTATTTTTGTGGAATATTTGGTTGGAGCAGACACTCACATCTTTTTTAAATATCACATATGGGGAACAAGGCAGTACTACAAATAAAAAATATGAAGGAAAAAAAAACTAAAAAGACGGCAAACAGAAAAAAAACCAAACCCAAGCTCAAAATCTTCATCATAATGATTTCTCACTTTAAACCATATCACAAGCCTTACAGCTCATGGAAAATTATAAAACCTTCCCTGGAACACTAACGCCAGAGGAAAAACAGATAGTAGGTCTTAGGTAATTTTCTCAAGTTAATTGTAAATTGTAATAGCTTTTCAAAATGAGAATGCTTCAGTTTGTGGTGCTCATTTTATATTCATACAAACTGTATCTGAATTATAAATATTTAACACCAGGACTCTACCATTTAGAGTCTCTCTAGGCAGTGCCAGTATCTTCTATGAACTGATTATAAGTAACCATGTAGAGAGGGGGATGTATTCCTACTTTCAATATATGTAACATCCCCCTTTTCTTTCCTTCCTACTTTCAAGATCTGGAGGTCAGAGAATGAATCAACTCTTAAAAAACCCAAAGGGATTTCTGATTTTCAGGTTCACCAGATATTTGGGTTGCAAAACAAATGGGGAGTACAGATATTCTAAACCTGTGAGGGGGGGAAGTGGCAGGGAGGTGTAGCAGCACGCTGCCAGTATGCAGACATATCTCAGCCCCAAAGGACACGCTTCTTTGGAAAAACCTGAAAAAACCCCAAGGTATAACTTAGCAGGTAGTACTGCACATGTTTTCTAGTGATATCTCTAGAGCAGAAACACAGCACTCTCTCTTAGTATCCATAGCAAAAATATATCCTTCCATATGTTTTGAATTATTTTCATTTGGGGATCTCAGAATGGGGGCATACTTAGCTAAGTACTCTGTAGCCCTACAGTAAAGCTTCTATGCAGTCCTTTTTATTGTGGCCAAATACTGATAAGGCCATCAGTTTAGTTATTTAAATGCAAAATGGTTATGTTCTTCAGTAAGACATTGGATAATTTCATATAATAAATACGTTTATTATAAGTTATCTGGTTGATTTTTAATCTTTCCACTGAAGCTGTAATATTCCTTTCATGCAGTCTGGACACTTTACTCTTAACATGTCACTGCAGGTGTAGAATTCAGAGGGACTTATAGACCTTCAATTTTCTGAATTGTTTGGTGACCATCCTCATCCTGTAATGGGGCAAAGTTATTTTTATACTGTTCATAGACATGATGATGCTTGAAAATACATAATGCTACAGAGAAATAGTCTAGTTTCCCCAGTTTCATACTGGAAGAATGAGTCCTGACTGCTTTCTCCTCTGTCCTTTAAAATGCTTTCATCCATCCTCATATTAAAAAAAAAAAAAAAATTGAAAAGAATTAAAATCAGCAAATAGAGATATTTTAATGAAACCAGAGAGAGCACCTACCTCATCATTTGAATTATTTGTTTCAAGAGAATAAAGCCTAATCTGTATTTAGAGCCTTTATAAACACACAAGTATGCTGAGTCAAATCTAATTATGGCATGACCAATTATTCAATATTATTATGTTTTATTAGCCTTCATTATACACTGAATGAAACATCTGTAGCCTAAACAGCAAAATTTACTTGAACAATTATATTGTTTAACAAATGTACAACTGTGTACAATATAATCAGCTACTCCTAAAGCTTATGGGAATAATAGCCAGTGACAGTCTGTTGGCATTTAACCATCTCCACAGCCTCTTTCCCTCAGGTTTACTCCTAAAAAGCTTGAAACTTGGACAGTGACTTCAACAGCATTTTTTTTCAAAGCATCAGAAAATCCTGTGCAGGCCTGTTTTCTCTGCTGGTTGGTTCAGTATGGTTTGATATGTAAACAGGGTGAGGAGCAATGCACACAGCAGAACGAACCCCAGGTAGTCCACCAGCTGTTGATTTCCTTCACAAAAAAGCCCCTGTTGGGCTGTTTTGGATCTGTGACTAAGGCAGTGCTGATAACTATTTCTAAACAGTGACTGCACAGCATTGCAACCTTTTCCTTTTCCCAGCCTGTTGCTGCCCCAGTGACTAGGCTGCAGGATGGTCAAGAGGCTGGAAGATGACACAGCTGGGGCAGCTGGCTCAGATTGGCAAAAGGATTTTCCAAGAGCACACAGAGTGATAACTCAGCAACTAAAGCTTCACTTGGGTATTTTTTTTTTTCCTTCACCTATTAAAGTGCCTTTATGTTGACCATTTCATTTTCTCTCTCTTGTCCTCCTATTCCCATTCCTCTGGAGGAGTTGGAGTGAGTGAGCAGCTGGGGGTAAACTTGGCTAGCAGCCAGAGTAAACCCACAACATAATCTGAATTTAACAAGCTTAAATTTCCTTTACACATCATTTATTTTCATAAAACTTTCATAAATTTTATGAAGATAATGTCACTATAGAAAGGTGAAGGTTGGAATTCCTTCTCATCAGATCATCTTGCAGTGAGGAATGGAAAAAAAAAGGTTTTCCTATTAGCTAATAGTATTGATAAATCTTACAAATCTTGGGGTTTTTATTGAAAGCACAAATATAAAACAGACATTCCAGGATGACTGAATCCTATTAATAATAGTTCTCTTTTCTCTGTACTTCCCACCCAACCTCCCTGAAGAAGGCCGCTTTTAAATCTTGTCCAAAAAAGTTATTTTAATGCCATTTTTTAGATAAGACTTGCTAAAAAAAGAGTTGCCCCCATTAGAAGAGGAGAATATTTATTGCAAAATGTCCTTCTGACTTTTTCAAGTACCATCCCATTGACTAAAAAATTTTTAGCAATTACAGTGTGCTATTTCTGTTACTTTTTAGGAAATCTACTGTTATGCCAAGAATTATAGCAGAGGTAACCTTTCTTTGATCTATGTAAGGCGTCTACTAAGGCCATATCCTCCATAAAAAATGCTCATTTGTGCCCAGAAGGCATACAGGCACACATCTGCTGTGAATCTCAATTTATATAATTTTTTTAAATTAAATTAACGATACTAATATTGAAGAAATCCCAGTTTTAAAGGGACATATCAGTCAGAACTCTTTAAACTGCAACACAGAGACATCTCACTAGGTCAGGCTACTTTTCTAGATCAGCCAAGAGTAGGTGTTTCTAAACTCTTATTTACTTCAAGACATAAATTTCTGCAAAATCATTGTGGTACCAGTGCTATCTTTTGTATTTTTTAAAACAGAACAACTAGCTATTTTCCTCTTTTTTGCAGTTTGTACTCAATTTCACTTTGGTTTATTTAATTCTATTTAATTTTATTTCATTTTAATATATTTAAATCATTAAACTTCTTTTATCTTAATAATTTTCTCACTTTTTGATTCTTTCTGCCCATCTTGATGGGGTGAGCAAGCAGCTGTGTGGTGCTTAGTTGCTGGCTGGGCTTAAGAGAAGTCAAGTAATAATGTTAGTTTGACAAATTAAACAAAAATTTCCACATTGCTTGCAAATTTTTCAAATACACTGTCCCTTAAATGAGGCTTAGTCCTTGTGTACTGTGGTTTTGGCTGGGGTAGAGCTGATTTTCCTAGTAGATAGTATGGGACTGTGTTTCGGATTTTTGGTAAATAAGGTGTTGATGTTACAGGGATGTTTCAGCTATTGCTGAGCAGTGCTCATACAGAGATCATCAAGACCTTTTGTTCCCCTCACAGCACCCCATCAGTGAGGGTGTTGGGGTGCACAAGGAGCTGGGAGGAGACACAGCCAGATCAGGTGACCCCATCCGATCAAAAGGATATTCCAGATCATATGGCTTGATGCTCCGTACATAAAGCTGGGAGATGAAGAAGGAAGTAGGGTAGTTCAGAGTGATGGGTTTGTCTTCTCAAACAGCCATCGTGTGTGATGGAGCCCTGCTTCCCTGGAAATGGCTGAACAACTGCCTGCCCATGCACTCAGGGATGCACTTGTTCATTTAGAGTGAGCAGCTATCATTCTTTCCCAAGCACTGGTTTCTGATTTTAGGACTGCTCTCTGTTCTAGCATGTTTTACACATATGTCACTGGGGAGGGATTGCAGTTCCATTGAAATCAAGAACCAAAGCAGAGACTTGGGGGTTAATGTGATTGCAATTGAAATCACTAAGGCTTGTCATTTCACAATCCCTTTTTGCAAACTTTACTTTTAGTCATATACAGGGATATGAGTAAAGCAGTTAGCCTATTTATGAAATTGTCTTTGCTTTTACATGTACCATGTAATAGAGCTCTTTTGCCTTTGTATCTGGATTTGAATGCAGAGCACATAAGCCAGTTTGCAATCCGTGATGCCTAGAGAGGTTAGTTGGTCTGGACTCCGTCATCTCAGCTCTAAGGTTGTTCAAGAGGAGGCAAATTCTGACTTTCTCCCAAAAGACTTCTCCCAGCTATTTCTGATAGTGCCGGTTTTCTGCCATTTTATCTCTTACACATGTGCCATGTTTCCTGAGATTCATTTGCTTGAAATCAAGAAATGAGTTTGACATAGGATGCATCTGTATCCCCTCATACACGTCCAGAGTCTGCACTGTTAAGCAGTTCTTTTCTGATCCATACCAGAGGATAGTTAGCTACTCTGAAGATACATCCCCCCAAGAGTGATTAGGTAAGAAACAGATTTTTATATCCTGTGTTGCTGTGTTTGCTGGCTAAAAGCAAAGCAAGAGTTCTGCCACTATAAACATCTGAAACTCAGTGGCTAAGGAGCCAAGACAGATTTTCTTAAAAGCATGCAGTCATTTAGAATATCCAGTGTTATTTCCATTCATCTGCCTTCTTTTTTAGGTAATAAAAGACCACAGCATTTGAATGAAATGGAGCATTTTAAATGTTGTAAGTAGTCTTTCCATTTTTTTTTTCACTCACAGACTTCTTTTGAAAGAGTTTGAGTGGTGGTTTTCAAAGATATTGAACACACTGCAAGCAAAAGGCTCTCTTAGAGATTCTCCCAGAAGAGATCATCAGTACTTTTACAGGAAATTTATTTTTATATTCTGTAATTTGTTGAAGGCACACTATAAGGGCAGATCTCAGTCATAGATTCTGAAATACTTATCTGCCTACTGACTGGTAGGCAGGCTTGAAAGCTAAAATGAGCAGCACACATTACTTCCTTTCACATGATGAAGGATCTGTACCAATTCTACAATTTCTGTAGAAGATTGTCTATGGAATTGGGCATATAATTGCCTTTCTACTTATGTTTCTATGAACCAAATGAGAAAATTGATGTAATCTCCCTCACACAGTCAGTATTTTCATGCTTTTAATTTATTTTCTGTTGTTTTTCTTTCTAAATACACAGGGAGCAGACTGCAAACCATTAAGAGAGAATTTTTCCATTTATTAATAAAAAATATTTTGGAGATAAACATGACAGGATGACAAAAGTTATCTGGAAGTAAATTATTGAGTGGTGCAAGAAACCTTATTCTCCTGAGGTACGTGTGGTCTTGCAGGTAAAATATCTCAGTGAAAGAGTGAGACTGCTTCCTTTAAGAGTGATTAGGAATGTGAAATATCTTCTTCCAGGCTCTATCTCAATTTTCTGCAACTTACCAAGAGAGAGAAGGGGGATCTGAAAAAAATTACCCTCAGTTCTTTGTCACTTACTGTGACTTTTTTCAGTAAAGGAGACAGCAAAGGAGTCTTTGTTAGGATCTTGTTTTTACAGAAAATGAAGGCTGGCTTTTGCTAAATATATTCAGTTGGCTGTGAGGATTTACAGAGTATAAGAGGGATGAATTAAATTTCCACCTTTTAATATCATTGAAAGAGAAGAAAAAGCAGGGACCCTCTTCTCTGAAGGGTGGTTCAGAAACACAACACATACAGGTTTAGCAACCTCTAGATTAAAACAGTTGAAGATAAATGGTGAAAATAAATGAGAAATTAAATACTTTTTAAAATTTTTACTTATAGAAAAGTGCCAGTTTATATTGTGTGCTAGTTTTTATATTAATAGGATCTTCCATTATTTTCTATGTATGATAGAAGAGAATATTAGGTACTTTGAAAACTCAAAACACTTAATATGCTAACATGTTTTTTCACAGTAGTGTTTTACTATTGTGCATTGAGGACTAAATGGTAACTTTAAAAAATAAACAATAACAAAAAAGAGATTAAAGTGCCACAGATTTTTCCTTTGTGGAATTCCAAAGTCATTATTTAACTTCTACATTTATATCTACTTCTAATATTTACAATAACCTACATAAAATCTGTTTCTTTTTTCCTCCAAAGGCTTGTACCATATTTATTACTATTATTTTGTTGTTGAAAAACATAAAGAGATCAGTTTTGTGTATATTTGCAATCTCCAGGTTGTGAGGATGAGGGAAGTATTGATTGGCATTGTTTTGGTAGAGGGAGGGCTACAGAATGGGTACTGTGGGAAGCTGCTGGGAGCTTCCCCTGCATCCATCAGAGATAATGTGAGATGTGCTGACTGCAATCCCATTCCTCATCCCTGGCCCCTGGAAAGGAGGGGGTGTAGGAAACTGGGGGACATAAGATTTGGTTTTATTTCCCATTATCCTACTCTCATTTGCTCAGTGATACATTATTCTCCATTCCCCACGTCAAATCTGTTATTCCTGTGGTAGTAACTTGTGAGTGATGTCACCCTGTCCTTTTCTCAGCCCAGGAATTTTATTGTTTTTTCTCCCCTGCCCAGCTAAGGGGGGGGAGCTTTGGTGGGCACCTGGTGCCCAGATGGGATCAACCCTCCACACAATGTTTTACAATATAGCTTTAAATCAGTGCTGGAAGAAGAAGAATGGCAAGGACATCAACCCAATTTGCAAAAGGCAGTAACAATTCAGCTATGTTAAACTGAATTAAGTTTAGGGTCAGGAATCATGGAGTAGAATAATGCAAACCAAGCTCCTACACCATTCTGCTTCATGTAGTCTGTGATGATAATGAGGTATCGCTGAATGCTAAATAGATTATACACGGAAATTTGGGCTTGGAAAGAAAGCTCTCATCCTTTTTATGGCAATGACAGAAACACCAAACAATATCTTGAACCAAATATTGAATGTTATAGGAGACATTCAGTAGTTCCTCAATCTCAAACTGAATGTAAAAAAAGCTCTTTTAAATTTACTGTCACCATTAATTGCTTTTCAGTGCCATCATTGCACATTGCTGGAAATAATTTTCCTGCACTTGTTCTTATTCTTCTGTCGTTATTTCCTGAGTCTTAAAAAATCTGTTTTAAATTTAGCTTTCTGAAGAATCATTTCAGTGCAATCACTGGATTTTGTTGAATATAATTTTCCAGCAGTCAGTCTAATTTGTGACTCTTACAGCTCTTGCTAAGTCCTTTCCATTAAAGGAAGACCCTCTACTGCTTGTTCCACTACTAGTCATCCAAAAATTACTGGAAGCATGTCAGCCTCAAGACATTTGTATTGGAAAATGCATACATTGTAGGAAAATACATTCCAAATGAACACATTTTACATAGGTTTGAAAAGCTAAAAGTAGTAACTCAAGTGTCATGAAAAATGAAGTAATTGTTACTATATTCTGCAGTTTGTTTTGAGGTCTTTGTCTCCCTTCTCACTCCTACTCTGCTCAATAGTTATACAGTAAACCATCACTAATCAGGACTTCACTCATCTCTATACAGTACAGATTGCAAGCACACACAGAAATTCTCTCTTCATGTTTTTTAGCAAAGATTTTGCCATGCATAAAGATTTCGTTTTTTGGTGCATCAAAAATATATTCAAATATTTATATACAAATTCTATTCATGAGGGATTTATTGTTTCTTAATAAACAGCTATTTTTAAATTTCTCTTTCTCTACACAAATAGAGATCTTCCCAGGTGAACCATCCTACAGACAGAGCTGGTGGTCATGCATGCAGTTAAAATTAGTTGTCACTTTTAACATCCCCTAGGGCTTCAAGTCTCACACTTTCTATAGTCTTAGTCATCTAACAACAATGATAAAAACAAATTATAACAATTTCAACAGCCCCATCAGCATGTTGTCCCCCACAGGGGACTTATGTTCTGATTAAAAAAAAATATTCTTATTAAATTTTTAGTGAGGATTTTCCACGCTGAACTGGACATACCATTACAATATAATATCCCAAGTTCTCTCTGCCGAATTTTAGTAACATTTTATTTTGGGGAAAAGAAAATATAGGAATCAAAGTCACAGTTTCAAGCACCTAAAAAACTTCATGTATAACTTATCAAGATCAATGTTAATAATTATAAGTTTGAACAAAGGGTACTGGAAACACTGTATTTGTGTTTTGTAGTAGCTAGTTATAGAATAAAATACAAGCAAAAATCAGGAATCTAGGGTGAAAGCCAAGACTCATTCATTCTAAGGGGTGGCAAAATCCTAGAATTATAAAATTGAGTTTTCTCTTGAATTATAAAATGTTTATATTAGTTTGTTCCCCAGAGGCCCAGTGTCAGGGATGTGTTTTCCATACAGCCAGACTTACATTAAAACAAGATGTTCCACAGAAAGGTGAACAAAGTCATTAAAAAAAACATACTATATGTATATATATGAGGTGTATGCTAAATGGGTCACAGGAACATAGATCAAATGAGAAAAGCACATACTAAATTAATTGCTAATTGTTTAGTTATCCATACAAGCAACCATTCAAATAAAAATGTAAGTAAAGGCTGGATCACCCCATGTGTGCACAGAATAAGTCAGTTAATGGTTAGAATTGATAACAGCACTTTTGTAGTATTAGAACACTTACCTTTTCCATCTGATCATCCTTGTAAAATATGCAATATTTATGTGGGGGAAAGGCATGATCGTCCTTTCCAAAAGGCAACATTGACTGAAAAGTTTTGACCTCCTTCAGTGTGTATATGGATTTATTTTGTTCATTTCCTGGTACCAGTCCTTCAGCCCTTTATCAGAAGCCCCAGCTTCTGCAGGCTGCAAGCCAAGGAGAGGTGAGTGGGGCAGCACCAGGGCAGGCATGGGCACCCACTGCTGCTGTGGCCATCCTGTCTCCTGTGAGGATTTGGTGTGGGACCATGGCACCCTCTGCTTGTGGGGCAGCCAGATGTTGAATTCCAGCCCAGCTGCTGATTGTGGTGGTGCAGCCATGGTTCACAGTTGTTTTAGCCTCCTGTCTACTTTGCTGAACATCTCCTTCCTTTCCCCCAGCCAGAGCATGGCACCCTCATGCAGGTAACTGCACAGCAGACCTAAATTCAGGACAAACTGACTTTCACCCCAGTTGCCAGTGTCTACAGGTATTTTTCAAAGGCTCCAGTTAAGCATAGCTCCCTGAAAAACTATTTCTGTCAGAGCAAATGGGGACCAAGTTGTTTTCTTTTGTTTTCCAGCTGCTCTTTTGTGCCATGGCCTGAACTTAATTCTCTGAGACATGTGGCCCAGTTTATTCACTGCTAATGAGAGGGATACATCACAGCTGCAGATAGAGCTGTGATACCTGAATTTCCAGACTGGAGGCTGAAACCTACACACTGTGCCTCCTTTCACTCTTGCCCCTCTCTCCCCTGTAGTAAATAATTTCTATGTTTGTGTTTATTGGGCAATGCAGTCATGGAAATCCTCTCTCCAGTGCAGTGTGTAAATGCTGGCTGCATTGTCAATGTAGAGATATTTCACATATGCATACAAGCACAGTTTTCTTATATTCATTAATAAGCAGCTGGAGCTAAAAGTATAGGGAGCCTCTTATTCCCATAACTATTATACAGGTCAGATGAAATAAATTTTTTCTGTGCAGTGATTAAGATTGATGTGGTGTTTCTCTAACCCTGTTTGTCACTTGCCTCCTCAGGAATTATTTCTATCACTACTTACTTTTAAAAAGCTGAACATAACTACTCAAAATAAAATATATTTTTTAGGTTTGTAGCAAGGAAGGCACTGGGATTTGTTAGATTTGACATGTTTACTTTGCTCTGAGGCTAAATGTTAAATATAATACATTTACCAATTTTACATGTAAGCATTTATTTTGTAATATTGAATGAGTTACCGTTGTAAAGCATAAGTCATAGCAGCAATATGAACTAAATTATTCTTATATTAAATTTCATAATGGTAAAGCCCACAAAACATAACACTTTTTTTCCTAAGATTTTGGCCACAAGTGCTGAGGAAGGCTGCACAATAAAATTTGTTTTTGTAATTATTACAGTAGCAACATAGCATCACTCCTAGTCCCAGCTTGGGACTTAGAATTCCCTCTGCACCATGTTAGCTACATTAAATCAGGCATTGGCAATGGCATGTAGGCTTTGTGTTCCTATTACAGCAATGATTATGAGTCTTTGGCCAGGAAAGCAATGGCTAGTTACACTTGGGAACTATTCAGATAGAAAAAGAATAATTCTTGCCCTAAAAATCTTCCAATCTTCTCTTCCTTCTAAGATGGGAGTCCATTTATGCAACTTCCACTACAGCAAATATTAGCCACATGAGATAAGGTACTAGAAAGACTAATTAGTACCAATGGCAGTCAATACCAATGCAATAAAAGGAAATGAAAATTATGCGGGATTGTTTAAAAAATCAAAAAGGATGTTTATAAATGTTATGAGAAGGGAAGGTAGAAGATATCCCCCAAGGTCCTAACAGTGGCTGCCGTGCCTTGGATATCTCTCAAATGAATTAAATTTGCTTTGGTTTTAAATATAAAACCCTAAAATTGTAGAATTGAGCTTTATTATGTCCTATACTGCATAATGCTTTTTTGGTTTAGGCCACTACAACCATTTAAACCCTGACTGAACAACTGCAGATTTTTCTGAAACTGCTGTCTTCTCATTTTCCCATTCATAACCATTATGCTGACTTGCAGAGATTCTTTCATGGAGTCTGACAGCAGGAATGCAGCAGCCTGGATTCTTACACTGGAAAAGGTATTGCATCTTCTTTGTCCGAAAAAGGCACAAGGATATTAGAAAATCTTCCTTTTTAAATTTGGTCTCTTATCAAGGAGTCAGCAGCTAGCAGAATTAAGCCACTACACATAGCCAGGCACTCATTAATTTTTTCTTCATTGCCAAGTAAAGGGTCACTGACTTATTCTTTCTGTTCTTGCAGTGTTCTAATAAAGTCAAACAGTTGTGGTCTTGTGTGGCTCCTAGCTTAAATCCTGCAGAGGGCTCAGGGACAGCCAGGAGAAGTGACATCCCTTAAATGTGTCTCTGGGGCATGAGAGCCTGGTGCTGACTGGGTCTCTCTGCTCCTGCTGGCACTGCACAGGCCTTAAAACTGTGCTACAGTGTTTACTCCCCTGAAACAATTATTGTAAATATACAATGAATCTGCTATGTTTAGGCGTTGGTTTTGCAGGTTAATTCAGGCTAGGTTTTTTCCTTTGTTTTCACAAGCTAATTCTGATTTCACGGAAGGCTAACTTTTCATTTGATAGCTGGTGTCAAACAACCTCTTTTCTGGAAAACACATCTATAGACATTTAAAAAATGGTAAATCACAGGTTTGTGTGGTATTGCTGAAAATAAAGTTTTTTAAAGGATTTACAAAACCTATGAAGTATAGTTTTCTACTGCTTTTTCTGGTCTTGGAAAGCTTTGATGACCATTAAATACTTCCATTGCCATTTGGAGGCAAGAATTGATGGAGTATCTCTGTGAAAATCATGCCTCAGGAAGGAGAAAGAATATTTTGATGTAATCACAAAAGCATATTCCTTTTGAGTGACATATATCCACTGTTGCACTTTAAGCAAGAAATATTCTCAGAAGAAGGTGACTAAGATTTCAAACTCAATTTTGTTTTTAAAATTATTGTTGTTTTAAGCTAATGGTTCCTCAGATTTCAAATTATGCTGCATTCCTTTCTAAATCAAGCTGGCTTACTAGGATTGGTGAGAGAAGCTAAGCTAACATTTGGGCTAGCACTTCATGATTAATGGTGCTTTCATAGCTTTCTGAAGTTTTACTATATGCTTGACACAGTAATCTTATGGGTAGCAGAAACATTGTAAATTATGCTCTTCATAATTTATGGGACAACATAAGTAAGAACTGTGTTTGTGAACACCTAAGAAATCTTCACAGAATACAAATTGTTTTCCTGCAAAGTAGCAGTTTGTAGTAGAGTAGCATATAAAATATTTTCAGTACTACAGCTATTGTGCTGTTAGTATAAAGTATTTAATAATTTTTTTTTAAATGGATAGAGATAAAGCTGCACACTGTTGGCAGTGTCTGATAAGAGGGGACAGGATTCAGAGCCTTTGTCTGACTGATACAGGGTCCTAAAAATGCCTGTGGGCTAGTCACTGCTCTGGACATGTCTGCAGAATGGTGACACAGCAGCTGAGCTGGCACACCCACGGGTGTAGTGCAGCAACTGGCAGAGGTGCTGAGCTCCGTGTGGGAACTGCCCACCCTCCACCTTGCATGGCTGGAGCAACAGTGGGAGGCACAGCGAGGAACTGTCAGGCAGCACTGCAGCTGCTAGACATACATTGTTGCCCCCCTTTGTATTCATGAAGATTTTCTTTCCTAGTAATAGGATTATCAAAATAATTTAGGGAATTGATTGAACAATTCAGTGCTTTGGCATTGTTTCAGAAGAGTCACAGATAGCTGTGCACAATAGCAATGACTACAGACATTAAAACAAGACAAGACTAATGTCAGCTTCAGCCCTGTGTTTCCTGTGAATTTATCTGCACTGTCCTTTCAAATAGTAATGCAAATAAAAACGATTAATGTAGGAAAGGCACTCAAGCTGCTGAGTTCAGATTTTGCCTTATTCATTATTTTTTTGATGTCTGAGTAATAGGAAAACCATATCAGTGTGTTACCTTTTTTTGTTTCTGTCATTAATCAATCTTTAGAAAAAAAAAAAACCCTGAGATTAGAAAGAACACAGATTGTGCCTATGCTTTCATGAAGACATATTGAGTTTATCTCCTGGAGAGAGATGTTTTAAAGGAAAGGGGATCCCAAAGGAGACACATGAACTATTGACTCAGTAGAGAGATGTTTAGGAAAAAAACCTTTCTTTCTTAAAGGCACAGGCTGCTGAGGTGATACTGGATTTGTCTTTGTGCTGGAAGAAGGCATGTTATAGAGTACAAGCTTTGACTTGAAGTAACCCTACAGACAGCTCACCAGACAGCTCATTAAATCAAGGTATGTCAGTGTGCTGTGGCAAACACCTCTCATGTAGCCATTAAGTACAGAGAGTTTTGTCACGTTTCTCCACTAAGGCAGCTGCTGAAGCAAAGGGGCAAAAAGATTGATTTTCCGTGCCCATAATAGGCATCCCTGGCATTTCTATTTCCTTTCAATGTATTAAAAACTTTGGTGATAATTTTATTAATGGGGTGCTGTGCCTAGCTGGTTTTGCCCTCCAAGTGGAATGCCACCCTGGCAACTCTGTGTAAGGAAAGCCTTTGCAGTCTTGAGATTTTGTCACCTCAATTTGGGCCTTTTTTCTGGCCATTTTCTGTACCCCACAGAGGTAATCTCTAGTGCCAGCATATTTAGAGAGGAAGATCACATCCCCATCCCTGCTACTGCTTTCTCACACTCCATCATTGTCACAGTGGTTTTCATATGGTGCTGATCCATCCCTTGCATGCATCTCCAGCTGACAATTATGAAAACTTCCAGTGCTCTCATATTCTTCTTGGGAAATTGATGTTCCCAGACTGGAACTGCAAAGGGGGTGATAACACAAATTTGCTATATACTTTGAAGACATATTGTGCATGTATTAAGACCTTGATCTTAACCCTCATCTAGGACAAATTCCATCTTTTCTGCATCACTCACTCAGCTTTTCTTCAGTTCAGTGGTTTGAACATTGGTTCACCTGAAGAAATGAACATTTTTACTGCTTATTTTGAATTTAACCAATGAACAGATCGGTGGAGAGAAATTGTCTATATGCCCTCTGAGAGCCATGTACAGAAGACATGACTGTCCAAGCTAGACTTCTATTTGCATGGTCTTTTAAAAGCAAAAATTATCTAAAAACACTTGTAATTTTTTTTAGATTGTAGTTTAGTGAGCCATATATATGTTATTTAGATAATTTTAGTTTAAACAGCAGGGTAAAATTCTGTACAAGAATTTGTCTCTAGGAACAAATAGCAATTTTTTTGCCAGAGAAAATACGTAGAATAATTTTAAAGATGGTCTCTTCTTATATGAATTATAGTAGCAAATGCTGTATTTTTCAAATTACTGACAAGAATACACATTGAACTTATGAGTAAGGTGGACTTATTTCTATCCATGAGTTAGGTATCCTGCTTCAAAGTGCATAAAGGTTTTCCAAACATTTCCGGCCACTGTTTTCCACAATTTTTCAGTTTGCAGATGAGCATGCACTAGCAGATTAGCTGCAGTGGCACTGAACCAGGGAATCTAAACAGAAGAAAATAATGAACATCATTTCAGAAACAAATCAAATTTAATAGCAGCTGAAATGGCTATGATGTGTATTGAAGTTCTGCTATCATCTTAATGCATTTCTCTGCCTGTGAGAAAGCTGGTAGGAAAGAATGCTGTGGCCAGCTTGCTTCTCTGTTAATTTCACAGGACTGAAATATGGGAGAAAAGCACAACTTGAAAAATTATTGCTGAAGATAGCATAGGTTATATATCTGCACGTAAAACCACTGATTTACCAAAAAATAATGGCAAAGTGAGATCAGTTCCCTGGTTAGTAAAAAAAACCCCAAGAATTGTGGGGAGAGTACCAAAAGCTGTGGAAGAGTTTGGACCAATTTTTTTCACTCATTAAGTAAATCATGGAAAGTAAAAAAGTTATATGAGATCAGCTTAAATCAGAGCAATATATATAAACTAGCAAGATTTATGTAAGTTAGCAAAACTGCACAAATGACCACAAATGGGACAGTTTTATTACATCTTAATTCCCCTCTACAATTCATCTGGAAATTAAATCTTTAGGATAAAACTTGTTTTGAGCATAGAGATTAAAACCCCCACAAAATAAACAGAACCTTCATACACACACCCTTGACCCATAGCTTTCCTAAAAACCTACAATGTTTACCATCAGTAATTCTTTTAAGACATATTTACAATCCTCATTTCCTTACCCCCACCAAAATAATGGATCTCATACCCTGTATAGGAGAAAGGCAAAACCCTCAAACCATAATGAAAACAAATCTCTGTACCTAGGATTCAAATATAATAATCTGAATTATCATTTCACTTTGCAGTGGCACTCAAAGGTATTACAAATACCATTCTTAAATTGTAGGATGACATTAAATAGATTCTTTGTGTGCTTTGTTGGCAACAGATCAAAAGTTAAATGTCAAGTTATTGTTTCTTTGTAATCAAAACATTTTATGTATCAAGTAATAACAGAAATACATAGCTTAAATTCTAATAGTGGCAATATTTGCATAAAAGCCAAGTTTAAACCAGAAATATTTTAATAACTGAAAGCAGTAGTCATCTATGAACTTGGCTTTAGAATTTATCACAAATTTCTTTATTTGTTATCTAAGCATACTGTTTCTTTTCTTTTGGTAACTACTAAATTCAATTTTCAGGTGATTTTATTTTGATGGCTTGGATTTAAAACATTGTTGCAATAAACTGAAGCAATTTAGCATATATTGTGGTATGTCTTTCATTGTAAGCTTATTAAAGAAAGATTTTTGAAAATGTATTTAAAATATAGATGATGTGGATGCAAAAGTTTTCAGGTTTTCTGTACAACCGTATAGAACCATATTCTTTGGATTTGTTGCAAGCTCCTTAGAACTGTGTCTCTACATTGAGAAGAAAACAGTTTTGAAACTGCTTATCTAAGACTATGGAGTAATAAAAAGAAAAAACCACAACATACCTGCTACGTTTTCAAGAGGAAGAATATTTTTTTTACATTCCTGAAACTACCCCAACTACCCACTTTTGAAAATGTCAGCATTCTACCCTAAACCAAGAGGTGTTTCAAAACAAATAACACTGCTAAAAGAATCTTGTTTGAGAATTTTTATCACTCAGCATAAACAAGAAATAGATAAGTCTTGGTCAAGTATTAAAAGCAACTCATATACATGGAGTCAAGAATAAACATAGAACACATTTTGCACTTGTGAGATCAATTGAAGAATGATGTTAGCTTTTTAACTTTTCAATTTTTGAAGGCCTTTCTTACATCAGAAAGTCTAAGCTTTTGCAGTAGGATGAGAGCTTTCCCAGCCATTTCCACATAAGATGTATGCCCAAGACTGATCTTTGTCTGTGATATTCAGCTATGTTGGAGGTTAAGGGAGTTCAGCCACTGACTTTTCACCAATCCCCCAAATGCTACTGTCTTTGCAGCCTGTCACACTGTGTGCGTGTGCATAATGTAAAGTAGCACAACAGGCTGACAGCAATGGTTGCCAGCTCCAGGAACAACAGTACTCAAGATTCACAGGGTGGGGATGAGCCCACAGAGAGCAAGGATGCTGAAATTTCCTACCAAGTATTTCTTCTGGAAGAGACATGTTTTTGTATACCGGAGGATTAATAATTAGAAGGGACAGGTGGAAAACTAATTTCTATGTTTGGAAGAGAATCTAATTAGAGAAAGTTAAAAGAGCCTCTACTTTGGCATTAGAGGGGGAAATACTGTCTAAATAGTCTCAACATTAACTTAAATTACACTTATGGGAGAGGATGCTTGAAAAACTGCAAAAACTTTTTTTGCATTTTGCCAGATATTAAGAAGGAAATAGTCTTAATAGAAGTATAAAAAATAATGAAAGAGAACAAAATAATGAAACAAACAAAAAATTACAGTATTATCTCTTTTTTTTTTTTTTTGTCTAAAAATTATTGGTAGGAGCCAGGACATGCTTGACAATCAGCCTTGCAGATCCACTCTGCTTTAGCACAGCCACCTTTTGGCCAGTGTCATTTCCCTCCTCTGTCTAGACTGTGACACTTTGGTCCCATCCTGGGGATCCCAGTACCAGAAAAATTGTCCAGTGAGCACCCTAAGCACATAGAGGATCCAACAAGGAGTAATGGAGCAAAGTCTTAGTGTGTTTAAGATGCCCATGGACCTGAATTAAATTTCTCAATAATAATTATAACATATATAGTATATTTATAAACCCTTTTTTTAACATTGACCCAAGCAACTTATTATATATGTTTTATTATTTCTATTTTCTGCATGGAATATGTATTTCCCTCTCTACTAAAAGGATTAAAACCTCATCTTCTAACTAAAACTTATGCATTAGTAGTAATCTTTTCAACAGCACCTCCACGTTTCTCTTCCTTCCAGTATTATAGCTAAGATTAATGTAAAATATTTAGAGAAAATAGATTAGGGACAATCATATAAGAGAAACTCCTTTAACCTCCATAGAAGTCACTATTGTCAGTGTTGACATTTGTTCAAGGAAATTTCTGGTGAAAGTTTTCTATAGGAAGAATGTGATAGAATAGTTACTTCCTTCAAAGTTTTCTCCGAACCTCTACAACCTTTCCATATTTCACAATATCATAAATAGAAGTGCATTCCTGAATTTTTTCATAACTACTTTTTACAGAACCAGTCTTTGACATTTTGATTGCTTGTTTTTGATTTGAAGTGTTGCAAACAAATCTTTGTTCAGCCACTTCTGACTTGGAACACTTTGTTCCTACTTGTTGAATCAAACTGAAATGTACCTTCATTCTGGTGGTTGAGCTCTGTGTTTCCAAAGACTGCCATACTGAGGCTTGTGGGCTGGCCACTCCTGCTCAGCAGTACAGCCCTTCCATGCCATACCAATCTGCAAGATACAGTGGATAACACAATCTGAACAGAGGACTCTGCTAGTTAGAAAGAAGCACAGAAACTAAGAGTTCCAAGACTGATGTTGGTAGAATGTACAAATATTAATGCCAAGACAATTAAGTGACAATGTATCAAAACTATAAATGCTTGATTCATCTCAGAAAAAAAAGAGCAGGAAGATAAAAAATTGTCTCTCAAAATTAAAGAGATATAAGCTATAACATAGCAGAAAGAAAAGAAGCCTTTTGGTCAATGGGCAAAATAAATCAATGAGGATCTTAGCTATTATTCCTGAGTCACAGTAAAATGTTGATTAGCATTCTGTTTTTCCTCTCATGTTTTTATTTCCTCATATTTTTTATCAGCATTCTGCATGAAACTGACCTCTGCTTACTTCTGGGAAAGCTGTCATGTAGCATTAAAGATTTGGTATGTCCTTTGGCATAGCCCCTGTCAAAATGTGGTGTAAAAGTTGTACCATCTCAGAAGTAGTTTCACACTTGTAAAATTCCATTCCACGTTGCTTCCTTGACTTCTACTGCCATTCATTGTGCTGCACTCCTCAGGCTAGCTCTGTCACTCCAGGGACACAACAGGTTGACTCTGTTTCTCACCCTCCCTTTTCTACATATCTTCCTTATAGATGAGTGGCCATGCAACTTGCACCTGCTACAGCACCCTACGATGTGTGCAGAGGGCCTCACAAGATATCCTACTCTTCTTCTACCTCTGCAAACTCATTGTCTGAACTACAATCTAGCTTCAAAGATGCTGGAATAATTTTCCATATTCTTGACTCTCAGCTGTTCTAAAACAGGCCTTTGAACTCTTGGGGGATTTGCAAGATGCCAGATGTTCTCTGTCCAAAATGTGTGGTTTCAAGATAATGAATATTCATGGCTGGGCTTCTCTGCACTTTAGTGTATCAAAAAAGAATTAACCTGGCAAGACATCCAGTTTCTAATTTGCCCATTTAGTACTAATTCTACAAAAGCAAATAAAAAATGCATGAGGATAGAGTTGAGGCTCTTTTGGTCTCTTGCAATGAAGCCATCCCCTGGATTTGCTAAATTCTTGTCTTCCCACATGCAAGAACGTATCATTTCATGACTGTTTTAACACCTGATGTACTTATTTCAGGGTCATTAATTACAATTTCTCAAAGTTGTTTCTGAAGTAAAATTGTATTTTTTAGGTTGGAACGTATTTTCAACCTGTCAGCTTTGAAAATACATGGTTTAAAGGGAGTGCAACAGGAGAAAATGAATTTTTAACACTTATAATGGTGTTTGAGACACAGAGCGGAAACAAGCAAGTCTGCATTCAGCCTGATAAGCTTCCTAAATCCTGCAGGGCTTCTTGTACATCACTATCTTTTTAAAAGCAAGCAATTTAGGGTTGTGAACTTTTTTCTCCTCTCTAGATATGCAGTCTGATGAGTTAAAACAGTAGCACAGTGCTTCATGTCTTTAGCCATACCAGCTTAATACCCTCAGCTCATAAACACATATCTCGTATTGTCTGTTTAAAAAAAATAATCAGAAAGTGACAGAAATTCTGTTCTTGTTAGCCTCCCTTCCTCTCCTCGTTGACCTCTATGCTAGTTGGAAGATGTTTTCTTTATTAATTTGCTCAGTATAGTACTCAGCACACAGGGGCTTTGTTGTTAAATCTGGAATTCAGTCTCTGTAAGGCTGTACTTACACAGTCCTTGCTAAGAGCCACACAACATTGACAGCAGAATCACAAGGCAGGCTGGAGGCTACACCATCCAGATGGCCCTTGGGACTATATGTAGACCACTCTAACTAATAATTTGGGGAGGGATATATTGGGTACAGAGTGTCTACAGTGTCCTCCAAAGAATATTTATCTGCTCCATGACCACACCTGGTCTCTGTGCAGCCTCTGGCTACCAGATCTAACTTGTCACTAATGATCTCAGGCAGAGGGATTAGAGCGTTCCCTGAAGGAACTCGCTTCCCTGAGGACATCTGCAGGAAGAGCAACCAACATCTAAGTGACATGAATGCAAACTGGATTCAGGAGGTTTTTACAGACTCTGGAGATGCTTGAGTTTTGCTTTGAACAGTTGCCAAGAATAGCTGCCCCTATGGGTGCACTGCCATGTGCTGTGTCAATATTGTTGTTGGTCACAAATCACATTCTTGTGCTGGATGCTGGACAATCACCACTGCCTAGGCCAGTTCAAAAGAAGCTGTGGAACTGGCTCAGACCTGAACTGATAGATTCCCAGCAGAGTGGAGGATGACACTTATTAACAGCAAGGAAACAAGTGAATGTGGTTAAGTGAACGCACCCAACACTCAGTGTTTAGAGCACAAAGTAACAGAGAAATAGTGGAGTTATTATCTTGTGTACATTGAGAAAGTATGAGAGAGTCCTTGTCATCATGTAAAAGCAGGGTTTCCTCAAACATCTTTGGTTGGTCTGTCAATGCCCCAGGAGGGCAGAAAACCTTGTGCCCATCAGTCTGTCAGTGCCCCATTGCAGGGGCCCCAGTGAACAGCCCCGCTGTTCCCAAGAGCAGCTTGACCAACCTGTTCAGGGACGCACACCCACAGTGCATCAGAGTGAAACCTTTATTGCAGTTTAGAGAGAGAGCCCCTCCTGCATCCCCCCACTCTGTGGGGAGGTTTGCTCTCCACTGCCAGCAAGCGCTGCTACAGGAAATAATGGCACAACACACATATTCACACACAGGAAAGAAAAGAGAGGGTTTTTTTGCCTGAAACTACATATATATCTACATGTCTTAATCCTGGCCAGTGATTGGAGAATAAAGTCTCCACCTCTCCAATCACACTGGCTAACAGAAGTGCTTGTCAAGCTCTCTCCTCCTAGTAAGAAAGAATGTAAACATTGAAAACCTGTTACACAAACAACCCCATTGTTTACCTAAAAACCATGAGAAACTCCACTATGATTTTGAGAATTATCAGAAGGCTTAAAAATTCAGGGTGACAAGCTGGGGCCCGTGAAGGACTCACATTAAACATTTATCAAAATTACACACTTTGTTAATTAACACACTGATAATAGGAACTTGTGACAAGTTAAGTTTTGAAGATTCATGGTGATAGTGATGGATTGCAAAGACAAATTTAAAGCTATATAATCATCAATCATCAATGAAGTCCAGCTCAACAGAACAATTTAGAGCAAACAGAATACAGTTCTTAAAATAGGCATTTCTATGGGACAGAAGCCAAGTTCCACCCATCAACTGATTCCAAATGTTACCATAAATCTTTTCTAACTTCTCACAACCCATAGTTACAAAGCTAGTTCCCTAGCTTCTCCATAATCATAACTGCCTTTTATATTATTTCTTTACATTTAGATGAAATCTGAATTGCTCTGGTCACATTTACCTTTGTTACTGATTTGATCAAAATTCTCTCACTTTGCTCTGAAAGATATAGTCAATCAAATATGGGGTGCATGCCCAGTGGGGCGGTCATACCTGGGAGGTGGGTAACTTGGCATGCTGTGTGTTGGTATTGCAGTTAGATTATCATGGACCAAGTTCACCCAAGGAGAGCAATCTCACCCCAGCTGCTGGTTTCCTCATTGTTATAACATCTCTTAGAATGTGAATATAACTTCCCAGCTTTCTCTGATTTCACCTCCAGTCATCTCACTACAGCCCTCCTGGACTGTAATCAAGGGTGCTTTCTATTATTCTGTACTTACATTGCTGAAGTGGCCTCCTCGTGGCAGCTCCAGCACCACTTTCCTCCTTTCTGAAGACTTCTTCCTATGCAGTCAGAAGATTTGAAGAGATTTTGGTCAAAGGGTAGGTGGTAATGGCATCACCTGGCTCAGAAACTCTGCAAGTAACCATCCAGTATCTCTAAAAAGAATTCCCTCTTCAATCACAGCAAAAGGAGGGGGTGAGGCAGACAAGGCTATTTTTTCACTTCCTTACAAATTATAACAGAGCACATTAACACTGCTTGATGGTCACTGGGAAAACCATAGTGATATCTACAAGTTACCAAGGCAAGTGCTGATTGTTGTCTTCTGAGAGTTGCATCTCATAAAATTGAATCTGAATCACTACCAGTTTATATTTGGTGGTTTATTTACAACTAATTGACCTTCCTTCTACTTTGCATACTCGGAGTTGGGCTTTACTTAGCCAAGAACAGGACTCATTAAATGCCTTTTTGTGTCAGTACCATGTAGTTCTGTGATACTTTTCCAAAAATCCTATTAGCTGTTTTTTCTATACTCAGTTTGTATAGAAAGGACAATACATGATAATGAAATACAGCCTTGGCATTTTATATGGTGAGCTAATATTTAAATTTAATCAATCATTTTGTCGTGCATGAAAGAGTGATACCAAGACAAGTCTTTATTTCTCAGGCATTTGAAAATTGTCTTATAGCTCATCTCAGAGAAGATCTATCACCTGTCAAACAAAAAAAGCCATTCTTGATTTAGTACTGTGAAAGCATTAAGTTTATATGCAGTATAAGTCCATGGGGGGAGTATTACTGACCTAGGCTCTATAAAATTATAACCCAAACCTCTGGCAAAATTATTTCTACAGGCCCAAGAAAATGGTGTAAATAGCTTCCTTTCCATCTGGCAAAACTATCCACTCATGGCAATGACTGCGAAAGCTTAGAAAGTGTCACTGTGAAAAGTCTTTGCTTAATGCCATGTTCTCATTTGCTGCAGAAAAAAAATACATCCTCTTGATCTGCTGTGTAAACAATATAATTGCACACTGTTTATTTTGAGTAGCTTATTCATTTTTAGAAAAGACATTTCAGGGGATGCTCATGATCCTTTAGAGGATGTCAAAACTTTAAGCAGATTTAGGTTCCTGAAATCTCACTAACCTTTGAATGCCTGCATCAGGAAAGTCCCTAAATGCTTTGTCCAGTCCAGTCCATTGTAGCAGATGTTTTAATGTATCTTTTGCTGAAACAAGGGGTGGGAGAGAACAGCTCTTCCTAGGGAGGACCTGAGCCACATGAGCTGCTGTCATCTGCTGTCACCTGCGAAGCACCCAGGGCTGTAGCCCCACAATATTCTGCTTTCTCATCACTCTGCTGAGCACCCCACGTTTCATGTTAAATACCTTTACAAAGATCCACAAGCATTCTCAAAACTGAGTCCCTATACTCATGAAAATTATTATCAATCACTTCTGGAGTACAAAGTGTTTTGCCTTTGGGTTATATGTAGAGGGGCATGCATGAACACGAGTCTCACTTCAAGTTTTTGATGCTATCAGACACAAGATGCTATGGACTTGAAAAAAGCAGGCTGGCAGGGAAAGACCAGAGGCAAATGGGGCATAGCCTCTCTGTGTCATGAATAAATCCCAGGGATTAGGGTAAGAGAGCTAGACCTGCTTCCTAAAAACATTGGGGTGTGTGTGCTTGTAGCAAAACGTGATCATGTACTACTATTCTGTGGTTCATTGGAATGGTTAAGGCTTGAGTAAATTATATTGATACACAGACAATAAATGTATATTATATTTTATACATGGTTTCTGAAATCATTTTGTTAGAAACAAGAGGAAATATTTTTTCATTACTATCCATTTTTATTACTGTCCCTTTTTCCTTTGCAAGATGAGCCTTGCAAGCCACTACTGCTAAGTGGTACTATTTTAAGATAAATGCAGCATGGTTGAAAAATTCAATACACCATTTAGATTCAGATTTTCCATGAGAAGAACAAACCATCCTTCATGCACATTGAGTGACAACTTGTAAAATTGTATCATAAATTTACCTTGACTAATACAAAAATCTGTGAATATGATCAAACAGGAATTTTATCTCTCCACAGAAAAAGAATTGTAATTTAGAGAAGCTAAAGGAAATAATTTTTTAAAAAAAGCAATATTACTTATCAAAAATCTATAAAAATATATAAAATATTCACAAAAAATGGGAAGTGTAAAAGTGTTGAGCACATCCAGGACTGATATTTATTGCCAAATTGTATGAAAGCACACAGACATTCAATTATCTGCCATTAAATCCTGCTAAGGAATAGAATAATTCTATAGTACTGACATTTTTTACCTATGACTAAATGCAACAGGATGCAGAAACACTTAGTTATGCTGAAAAAGCTTTTGAATTTTGTTTACAGAAAAAAGGGAAATATTTAATTCAACAACAATAGATGAAAATTGCAGTTGTATTTTCATCATTGACACTATTGTGTAAGAGTTTCTTGACAAGTCATGAATTCATTTATGCTGCATAACCTCATCAAGCAATTAATCAGAAAATTCATTTCACAATATAGTTAATTTTGTTTTCATGTGAAACTTAGACATATTATTTCCATATGTAAAAAACCTAACACAGGATAAGGCACAGAATAATAATTCCTTTGGAAGCCAGAAGACAATAGATAAAAAATGATCAGCACACGCAAGATACCTGAGTTTTATGTAATGGTGTTATCTCAAGCAGCTATGTCTTTCCTAGATGACAACTTCTTCACAGCTGTCTGATTGAGCTGTTGGCCCAGAACTGGAGTAGATAAACCTGTCTGTCATTCAGATAGTGTTTCATCCCACCAAGATGCTACATGGCTCTCCAAACTTTCAGTTCCTTCTTTCCTGTGTTCCAAATGTGAGACCAGATGCTGAAAGGATCTGCAGTGGTGTGTCACCCAGGGTCGCCTGCTCCTTGTGTGTCCCCCTCTTGAGCCTTTATCACAAATGTTGCTTGAACCAGCCTCATAAGCAGGGAAAAAAACATATCTGCAAAAGTCACCATGTCATTGTCTAAATAGAGTTAGTGTTGGGGTTTGTGATTTTCCATTTGTATTGGTTTGTTCCAAGCTACACCCTTTTGCTGGTTGCACTTGGTTCTGCCTGGTCCGCCTCCCTGATGCACCCCTCCCTGAGCTCCTGTCCATCTCCCCTGTGCTCTCCCCTGGCACCTGTCNACTAGTTTCTACACACCTGCAGGGTTAGTAATAGACAGGCTCAAATTTTAGACAGATTCCCTGCTGTTGGTGCATGGATTTAAATTTTTTGTACCTCCTGCAAACACTCACTCCTGGGATTCAAGGGCATTCCTGCAAAAGATCAGTGACTTCATAAAATACTGTGCTCTTCTCAGGAATTTAAATCCTGAACTTTCTGACTTGGTAGTGTCTGAGTGTACTGATGGGAAGGTGATGAGACAGGAATGTTTCCTCTGTGCCTGCTCTGGTGGTGCATAAGCCCATCAGCTCTTGGCAGACGTGGCCATGCCCTGCTGACAGTGCGCTCGCTGCCTTTGCTGTGATCTTTGCTGGAGCTCCTGCAGACACCCACATGGCTTAGGCTGCTGCCATATGCTCCTCCTTTGTGTGGAAGTTGGATGATGGGGTGGAGAAATGTCCAGCCCTACTTAGCAGTGTCAGGCCTTACAAGCCTTTGGTTTTGGCCCACCACCTGCTTGGTGCCCCCTTGATTTCCTCTCCATGTCACATGGTGGTCCAGCTCTGTCTTTCTCTCTGGCTTTTTGCTCAACAAATGTGTTCCAACACAGGGATTTGTGGAAAGCTGCTTTACATAGATTGTTGAATTTAAGTGCTTTTAATTGTTTTCAAGAATACAAAAATGTTGGTGAAGGAAAAATAGTACTTAGCAGAAAATTCCGTCGCATCAGATGGAATGAAAAAAAGTGGCTATTGCTGTCAAATGCCTGTAAAGTTAATTATTCATCAAAGCAATTCATCTGAGTTAAGCAGATGAACAAACTGAGCTTACCTAGCATGATAATTTTAGAAACACAGAACTTCAGAAGGACATAAATAACATTTCATATTACCCAGAAAGTTTAATATCCTGCCATTTTTTAAATTAATATAATTTAAGTGTTTATTTATAATGAGGTTTGGGCAAGTTCCACATCAAATTCAAGTAGCTGAAGGGCCCTCACAGGGCAAATTAGAAGGAGTTAATTATGAGGACTATATTGACTGAAAATATAGTGGTCTTTTAGCACCAACAGGTTTCACAGATAGTCCAGAATGACCTTACAGTAAATTCCTCTAAAAACAGAAAATTATCTGCCATATGGCTTAAGGTTAAATAACAAATCTTTGTAACCAGTCTGTCACACTCACCTGGCAATACATTTTCTTAGATGTGATCTTGGAGCCTAGAGAATTTTCCCAAAAGAAATCGAAAAATTTTTAATGAAAACTTTTCTTTCTAACTGCTTCTTTCAAGCAAAAAAAAAAAAAAAAAAAAAAAATTATCAAAAAATTCTGACATGCTGAAGTTTTAAAGCCCTGCTCAATATGATCATATAGATTTGTATGTATATGTGGTATGTATGCATGTGTATCCATAAAATTAAAAGCTTAAATTTTTCTTCTCTGAAGTTTGCATCAAGCTGTCATTCTTTATGCCTGAGAATAGCCATTGCAAAAAGACTTCTGAATGCTAAATCAGTATTAATGATATTATTTGTTTAGGGATTGTATAACTGTGTACATGAATCACAGTTTGAAAGCAATAGCTGGAGCTCACAAGCAATTTTAAAGTAAAATTTAGAAATAGTGTGAGAACATAGGAAGTCCTTTCTCATATTGCGTATTCATGCAAATAGTCACTGCACACTAAAAAATACACCACATATAAATCACCTATTATCAGAATATCTTGGCTATGGGATTTTATTGTGTGTCCTACTATGAAGATTAAATACTGTTGGTATAAAATGTAGGCATTCTATTTTTTTTTTTTTTGCCCAAACTCATCAAATATTTACTGGGAACAATACTGTCTTAAGAGAAGGTAAGTAATCCCTCATGTGAAATGAGATTATTTAGGTGTATGTCAACCTCTAGGCTGAAGAGGAATAAAAACAACAGCTTAGAATGACAGATAATAAGAGAAGTGAGTAAAAAATAAGATATTCTACCTAAGAACTTATTTCCCAGGGAAAAAGCAGTAAGAAAATACAACTTTACAGAAGTATTTTAAAATCACCAGAGTAATGTGGACAGAAATAAGAAACAGCAAAAGCTGTTTTTGCTATTCTGTACCTCAAAAAAAGCAAATTATTTTATGATAAATTTTGTTTCTGTTTGCTCCACAACATGCAGCTGTTTAATGAAGGATAACTTCGATTATGTTCATTATTGCAACGCAGTCATCAGCCCACAACAAAATGCTCCAGAAAAGAAAAATAAAGTCACAGAAATATGAAAAACATACATGTTTTATGAAAGGAGAATATTTTTTAAAATTCAAAAAGGAAATTTGTATGTAGGAGATATAACTATATGTCATGCTGCCTTTTTTTTTTCTTAATTTAAATTAGTATTAAACCAAAGGGTAAAAAGTAAATAGACACACAGGCTTTCAGAAACCCATGTGTTCTTAAAATGATCTTGGAAACTGTAGGAACTGCTGCAATTGTTAATTTCTTGAAATCCATTAGCAGAAAATGTGAAGTCAGATCCTCACATATGTAACCTGGTATTGTTTCCATTGACTTTTTGTCTTTGTTCCATGAGAAAACTGAACAATGACCTGCGATGAATTCTCAGGAGATGAGTTGTTGAGTGCTCTTTCATGGTAAAATGCATAATTATTTCATATCTTTCCACCAAACTCTTACATACTTATGTGCATTGTGTTATGAAAGTGCACATGGCTGTGGCAGCTAGTTGGAAGGAATTCAGATATCTAAGGAAAATGCAGCTTCCCTTTGTGTGAATTTTCTCTTCTTTCCTGTGGCAGGAAAAAGCATATCTTCAATAAACGTGAATATGAATGAATAATTGAATTTTATTCCTTTTATTCTGCTCATTCTTCAGGGATTTTTTTCTGTGAAATAAAAAAACTACATTCAGACTCATATTTTTTTAAATAAAAGACAACTTGGGCAATAGTGGCAAATGTGTGTGAGTGGACAGATTGTAATGCATAGATAATAAATATCAAAAGGCAGATAGAGTGGAAATTGTTGATTTTTTTTCTTTCTTTTCCCAAAATAACATATATTAAACTTACATTTCATCTCAAATGTTCCGTCCTGCCAGGGAATGAATTTTTTAAAAATTAGTCTAAATGACTACATGGCTCTATTTTACTGTCATTAACCAATCCATTAATTAGATTTCAAGATTCTCTCACAAATGTGCTAGTGATATTTAATTGTTTGAACAGTGCAGGATTTTCTTTTAAAAGAAACCAAACGAAGAAGTGGGGAAGGAGTTCAGAATTATTATTCACAGGAGTCTGGGCTTTTTTCTTTTCTGCATTATTTACCTGTGATTTTCCATCTCTAGTAACAATGATGCAACATTACCATGGAGACCAAATATCTTTGCTATTAATCTGCTCTCCTCATAAATTTAGACTTTATCCATTTTTCCCACTAAAGAGTAAAGCTGAGAAGTGAAGATAGTGCAGTGTGGATCAAAGAAATAATGGGAAAAAATTATTCTTTCTTTTCTGAGGTATCCCTTGAAGTTTGCATGTTCATTGTACAGCAAGATAAATCAGGGAAAAAAGGGAAAGTAAAAAACTAGCCTCAGGCAGCCTTGTGATTTATATAGGTTTTACATATGGCTATATTCTGTTCTGCTCAATGAAAGACAAAACGGGTACAAAGCACTTGGAATTTGAGTTGGTTGTTCTTAGTGTGGTTGTTCCCCACTGCCATTCCCCACTCAAGGGAAAAGAGCAAAGACTGGACATCTGGAGGGATAACTGAGTGTAGGAGGTAGTGAAAGCCAATCTGAAGAGGGATCTGAACAGGATTATTCCAAAGAGTGCTCAATGCTGGTTTTTCTATAAGCCATTCTGGCACAAAGGTCAGGAAGAAGTCTTTCTCATTGCACCCAGAGATGTCGCAGCCTCTTTGATCATTGCTATGCCAGTGCACAAAATTAAGAAGAAAAATTTAAGACTGATAGCTACACAGTTTAACATCCAGTCTATATTTGACTGGTAGTATTTGAATTTGTGAAACTGGGCTTTTCCTTTGGGAATGAAGGATCTGAGGGGAAAAACAGGAGAACTTTTAAAACATAGAAACCAAGTTGCTTTCACATTCTCTCAGTCCTTGTGTTTAGGTTAAGAAAAATATCAGCTCAGTAAAGTTAATTAAAATACAGGCAGCAAGGAAGGACTACAGAAGTGATGAGGTCTTATATTCTGTAGTTCAGGAGGTTTGCAGTTATGCCTGTAGCTACCCTTGTTTAATCAGCACAGGCAAAAGAGCTGGAAAGAGATTTCTTTCCTTATCTAAAGAAAAGGTTACCCAAAGACTTCAGAATTTGAGGGGTTTTTCCAAGATAAAATTATGAAGCTGAGAATATCAAGCTACAATCTAATTTATTTTCCTGCTGTTTATTTTACAACTACCTGATGAGGCATTTTACCCCAGCAACTTTCATCCAGCTCCTTCCAAGTAGGGTGTCTTGGTAAACCTCTGCAAAAGGACCAATGTGAGATAGTCCACACTGTCCAGGAAAAGCTGTAACAGATTTATAACTGGTGGAACTGCTTCTGTTTAGGTACTGTTATGGTTTAGCATAGCTTTTAGTTAAAAAAGGAAATAGTTATCTGCAAGGACTTTAGATTGACACATGGTTCAGCCAGTGAGAAAAGGGAGTTCATTTTCGTGAATGAGCACATTTGTAAAAGCTGGGGATTTTGGGAACTCCGCTCTCTTTCTGCTGCTCGTCTCAGGAGAGGTGGGGGGCAGCTCCAGCTCCCTCCCGGCCGGGGGGGACCTGGGGTTCTGCCAGATCGCCGCCGGGCTCTTCCGGGCCCCCGGCCTAGCTTAGAGCATCTGCTAAGTTCAGTAACTCTTGGGCAGAGAGGGAGGAAAAGCTCTGAGCCTGAATTGAGCCTACCCTGAATGAGATCGAGGGGTTTAGAGAGCGAAAGCTGCATCTGCCACCATGGGAGCCATCGCCACCTCAGCTGCCGTTCCTGTTTCTTCCCCCCACCCCCCTCTGCCATGTGGCCTCAGAGCTTTTCAAGAGCTGCCGCCATCGCCC